>CM035422.1:46441256-46448756 GCA_020310875.1 Ceratopteris richardii
AAATAGTATTGTTTAGTGCTTCCTAGTTTGAACCCAACTTGAGTGCTAACATCTCTAATCTTCGAAATATTTTCGAAATAGTGCCCATGGGACTTTCAATATCCTACAAAGCAAAGGTTCAACATATCAGACTGCCCGAAGGCAACACAAACTGACCTAAAGCTCGTTACATGTCCACCACCATTGTTCAATCCCTACCCCTGCTTTAGGAGAACAAGGTTCTAGCGAGTGACACCAGCACACGAAGACCAAGGTGCTTCGGATATATTGTTATCCATATGTTCTCTATGATTTAGTCCTTTGAAAGGAGTTAGGGTGTGATTTGCATTGCGCTTGGTAGGTTCAATAATATAAAAAATTAAGGCAATTAAGCTACACTCCAAGTAGTGTTGATTTTTATCACCATCCAACTCATCACAAAGTATCAATTTGATCGTCAAGACTCAAACTTCGCTCTAACATTTATGATTTATTATTATTATTAAGCAAATTTATTATTATTATTTCAAAGTTGTAATTTCAAAGTTAAAGTCCGGGGGAGTAGGCCTCGGCCGAACCTCCATTATAAAAAAAAATAAAATAAATAAATAAATAAATAAAATTATTATTATTATTATTATTATTGTTATTATTATGAAGCATTCGATCTATTCTTTCATTAGAACACATAACTCATCAAAGCGACTCCTTTTTCCCCACTTTCGAGAGGTAGTGTCACCTTGATCCACGAGTATTGGGACCTTCAACCTTTCAAAAAATGCGTGGCGATCATTAATGCATACTTTCTTTTCAAAAGCTTTGAAAAGCAGTGAATACCTCCATCCAAGAAACATCCATGATTCCATTCTGCAAAAAGATTGGTAATTCGAGATGCCTGTGGCATCCGTTTGCAGGGTGCTTTTGCTTGTCAAGAAAAAGAAAGAGAGAAGATCTCTTTTTTGTTGCTGCTTTTCATGCTCTAGAAACGGCCTTTACCTGAAGTGACCGTATAACTCCATATTAAACATTGTTCTCTTTCCTTTGCTTTCTTTTCAATAGGCCTACAAGGAAAATAGAGACTAGCTTCTCTGTTTTTTTGTTTTGACCGAGAAAAAAGATTGAATTGTAGATGATGCTAGACAATGGATTTGGTTTTTCGACACACAAAGAAAAAAGATTGAATTATAGATGTTCTAATATATCAACAACGAGCAGGATAGACAATGGAAAAGTACATAATATATGTGAGAGGGGAATTTACAAACAGATTGGGGGTGCTACATGAGAGATCGACCACTTGAAGTTTGGCCATTTATCTGTTTTTTTGACAACATAGAAAAACAGCATGCTGAGTTGTACGGTGAAAGTCAAGGTGACTCGAACGGATTATCACCTCTCTGAGTTGTACGGTGAAAGTCAAGGTGATTCGAACGGATTATCACCTCTCTGGTTTTTTCTCCATTGGTTCACCCAATAACTAAAAATAGATAAGATAGCTCATGCAAATGCCTCTGCCTATTTTTCTTCTCAGTTGTCAGTGCATGTGCCCCTGATTTTGGTCCCAAGAGTTAGTCAAAACTATCATACATGTGCTCTAAACTCTCTGTTCGGCGACCCGAAAAACCTGAACCGACGACCTGATAAGAGAAAGATCCATGTGCCCCCGCTAGATAGTGGCTTCTCTGTTTTTTTTATGAGGACGGCTTCGACATTTCAGACGCTTAAAACATGAAATGCTCATAGTCAATCCTTGGCAGAATTCGCAATATAAGCCTCGTGTGTTCCTTATGGAAGAGTTGGAACAAAGCCAAACAATTCATCAGAGTTAGTGACGAGTGGAAGTGGGCTGCGGGGATAAGACAAAATGACTCTATCTGGTTCCCGATCAGCGGCTTAAGGGAGGTGGAGTCTTGGAATCTACAAACCGCTAAGCGACTTTGGAACAAGGGGTACAAACAGTGGAAACATTTCTGGAAACAAGAGACCGGCGAGTGGATTAGGTTTGAAGACTTGGACCCAAGACATAGAATTTCTCTCGAAGAATGGACTCTTCTTCAAAACAGGTGTTCAGCGTGGAACCACTCAACTACTCGCCTTCTCTGCGGACAGGATCTTCCTTGCCTAGAGGGCCTCAAATGGAGCAATGGTAACAAACTATCCAGAATTCCCAACTTCAAAGAAAACTTAGATGTTCATCACACTCTTAACAAGGTGTGGTGTCTTTCTTGGACCAAACTTCGATGGGAACTTAAGTTCATGTCGATTTGGCACCCCCTTATTGAGATCAAGAAATCCGTTCTCATGTGGCAAATCTTGCATAAAGGTATCTCGCACAATGCAAGGGCCAATAAAATATGTGGTGCGCCTCCATGGTGCAAGCGGTGCCATCGATGCATCGAAGACCTTGTTCACCTCTTTTTCGATTGCCCCAAATCCCGTGTTATCTGGCATCACCTGACACGGATTCTGTGTCTCTCGAACCAAATCAATTGGCAACAGGCGCTCTTGGGTGAGGCTGTTGGCTGCTCTTCTAGGTTGTGGAATGCCATCAGAGGCGAGACTCTTTGGAAAATTTGGAGGGAGCGATGTGCTGTCAACTTTGGCCAAACCCCAAAGGAATGGTCGATTGAGAAATCCTTGTTTCTTCTAGGTAAAAGAATCTCCCGAGACAAGAGATCTCCTCCATTTAGACACCATTGTATTTATCTCGTAGTAGATAACAAGCTGAAACCCAAATGGGTCCCCCATGAAGGAGATGATAATTTTGTTCGCCTCATTTGTAACGCCCTCTAGCTTTCTGAACTCGTCCCCTGCTTTATGGGATTTGGGGGGTCCCATGGGCACTAGTCCCATTCACCTGTAACTTTTCTTCATTATTTTAATTAAAATCCAGGGGATTAGGCTATGGCCGAACTTCCTTTTATAAAAAAAAAAAATTAAAAAAAAAAAGAATTCGCAATATCAACCGAGTTCTTTCTCATGCTCCAACATTGTTCATATCATATCATATATGTACACTTCCTCTCCCCCACACACAGATGCGAGAGAGATGCGTGTGTGTAGAGAGAGATGTGTGTGTGCAGGCAAACACACAAACAGATGCGAGACAGATGAGTGTGTGTAGAGAGAGATGTGTGTGCAGTCAAACACACACAGATGCGAGAGAGAGATGCGTGTCTGTAGAGAGATGTGTTTGTGTGCAGGCTTTTGCCTGCAACCTCAGGGTCGAATTTCTCCCTCATATTTTTTGAATTGCTGTGATTTTCTTATTAGAGGTACATCAATCACCGGAATGCGCAGAAAATTAAGTCTTTGACATCGCCGCAAGATTTACACAGAGGCTTCACCTCTCTTTCTCTCTGTAGACTCGATTCTCTGGTCACATGGAGGTACCTTTGGAGGTAGCCTGGTAGAGAGAGGCCTCACGGGATAAGATTCGAACATTGTTCCCTTTCTGATGCACACACAGTCTCTCACTCGCGAGTCGCTCGCGAATCGCGATTCGCCCATCTCTCTCCAGAGTCCAAAGTTTCAAAACACATTCACCCAGTTGCCTGTTCCGACATCCGTTCATCGATTCTCTCTCCTCGCAAGCTTTCATATCCAGCTGACAGCTATGACCAAAATCACAAACTCTCTGAAAGCACCTTCTACGTTACAAGCCATGTCAGTAAACAGAGGCTCTCAACGCGCACATTCCCATGCAGGAGCTTCCATACATAAAGGGTGCATGCATGAGTAAAAGATTGTTTCTCTCAGAGAGAGAGAGAGAGAGAGAGAGATGATTGTAAGTGGCTGTGGAAGAAACACAGTGAAGTCGATTCTCTTGACATCAGATTGGGAATGTGATGATAGCACGGCTCTTTGAGTTAACAGGGATACTAATGACGACGACGAGTAGCAGAAATGGGAAAGTTCTTCTGCTTCTGATCTGCGTGATAGCAGCAGGAGAAGAAACACCTTTGAAAAACGGCGGAGTCCTGGGCTCTTCCATCAAAATTGAGCGACATAAGAGGTACGATAATTCCATCCCAGCTTCGCCTGTGCAGCAGGAGGCTGCTAGCTGCTCCTTGGATCTCAGCAGGGAGCTTCTAGGTGGCGTTAGGGGCGCCTGCATGCAAGGAAACCTGGACAGGAGGCGCTGCTGCCCCGTTCTAGCGGCGTGGCTCATGGCTGCCCGGGCGGAGGTGGCGCTCCACCCGCCGCTCGCCCAGGAGCCTGGCATGCCCCAACTGCCCGACGATTCTCTCGTCTGCATCGCCAGTCTGAAGGCCGCACTCGCCGCCCGTGGCATCTTCATCACCCCTCCTCCGCCCCCTTCATCTTCTTCATCATGCGATGTCGTAATTTGCTTCTGTGGCATTCACCTCTCTCTCCTTACATCTCAATCTTGCCCTCTTGTCTTCGCCAGCTCCGCCATAGACAGCAATGCAACCTCCCTCCCTCCTGCGAATTCCAACACCTCTGATTATCTTCCCGCACTTCCGCGCTTTGTCCCGCACGAGTCTATGCCTTCTAGCCACGACCATGACTTTGCCATTTCTAACTATGAATTCACTAATGAAGCTGGCAAGGACATGCCATTAAAACCATCTGAAAACAACACAATTCCTGATTTGCCGCCCGCGAATCATAGTACGCCATCTCTTGCGTCAATGAACTCAAGCTCTCCTCTGAATTTTCTTGAAAGGTTGGCCGCCAATTGCACAGACCACTCCTACCGAGGTTGCACAAGGTGCTTGCAAACTCTTACACAGGTAATTATTCGCATTCAGATGCCCACGCACATCAACTCATCACCGTATAACGCACAGGAATTCTCACGGAGAACTTATCGACGCCCATAACAACAAATCGCATTGAAGATGATTGCCATATCCATATCCTCATATGGAAGCAGACAGGCATACAATCAAATAAAGCAGATTCCGAAATTGAGGATCAAAAATATTTGCGCAATTAATCATTTCGGAGCTTTGTATTAGTTAGATCACTGAACTTTGAAATGGATTATGCAGGAAATGGCAAGTGGAGCTGCAAAGGGCATAATCAAAGGAAGCAGAGCCAGAGCAAGAGATTGTGAGCTCACAGCCCTCATGTCGTTGTTGGAGCTGAACAAGACGTTGTACATTCCAACAGTATCCGCAGTTGTGAGAGCTCTTCTATATAACACAGAGAATTCCAATGTTACTAAATGTAGTTTAGACACTGACAACATGCCTCTCGCCCTCGATTACGCTGAGCTCCTCTCCACTTCTGCATCCATCAATCTTGTTGGCCGCCATCGCCAATCACTCGGCCAAACCTTACTTATATTCATGATCCATACTGTATTAATCTTTAATTTTTGGTCGGGTTTTCTCAACACCTAATGCTAAGAATAATTCTTTTGATTTTTTGAAGCTTTGCGCTTCCGTATTTCAGGAGATATCTTCAATCATATAAACCTCTGATAAATGGTTTCAATTACCGACTGAGAATCAATTATGGCGCATGTGTTTAAGTCAAAATTTTTTGAGCTGCGTATGCATTGGGGGGATGGCGAACTTAGATATGCTGAGTATACCGTGCATTCTTCTCCATGAAACAAATTTACTCTTTTGCATCTGCATTTTCTTCAGAGAACACAACGATCCAGATACTGGAGAGAGAGAGAGAGAGAGAGAGAGAGAGAGAGAGAGAGAGAGAGAGAGAGAGAGAGAGAGATCACACCTAAAAGATGCAAAAAAGCATTCTCATAACAGAGTTCTCATCTCGATGGCCTTTAGAGGGTCCTGAAGCTCAGACTTTTGAAAAGCCTGCATGGAATCAGAGAGAGAGAGAGAGAGAGAGAGAGAGAGAGAGAGAGAGAGAGAGAGAGAAGGAAACACAGGAAAGCAGGCGGTGAAAGTGAGTAGCAAGCATTAGGCATAGTCACGGGAGTATGGAGAGCGATGACAAAAGTTGCTGTCATGCATGTTGAGCATCCCAAATGAATGCGTCAACGCATCTACGCCCACTGTCATGATGATCTTGTGGGTAGAGAGCAGGTGACTTGACCTTCTCCTTACAAAGGAATAACTTATTCAAAGACATGGATCTTGCTTTACAATGCTCATTGCTCACCGAGAATCGAATGGAGAACTTTCCTATCCGCAGCCACATTTCTGATGGAAGAGGCAACGTTTGATACGAATATAACAGGACACCTCGTATGGTGGATAGAAGTAGCGATTTCATTGGCTTCTTTTTCAATTTCACTTCTTTTCTTTGCAACCAAATCTTACACATAGCTATCTCTCTAGTAGTGGTCTGTAGTTGAATGGAGCAACTAATAACTTACCTAGTCTACTAATGCTAGCTCGGTGGGTTTTGTTAGCCTTCCTTTGGAGGGGGGGCGTGGGGGGAGAAGATGGGTTCAAGTATCATGGTTATTGTTGTATAACTATGGGTCTAAGCATGGGTTTTAAGGGTCCAAAGCTCCTTGGAGAACCCTTGGAGTTCTATGAGAAACTCTTGGGAAAGTATCTCTAAGTATAGGAATTGAACCCTTTAGTTATTTAATCAATTGAACTCCGATTTGAATGGTCTCAATCTTAAGCTTGATTTATCTTAAGGTGTGGGAATCTTACACTTGGGAGAAGCTTCTCCTAGTGACATCTTGGGATGTATGTGAGAGGAGGGGGCTCACTTGATTAACCATCCATGTGATACCATGTGCTTGGACCTTAGGAAAGTATCCACATGAGGAACACTTGGAAGTGTCCAAGTCAAGGACATGCAACCCCTTGTCCTAGAGGTATATATATAGGGTGAAGTTGGTTGGGTGAAGACATGCTCTCTCTTCACCTTGGTGGGTCTAGGCTAGTTAGTTTTACTTGTAGGACCTTGTAGTTACATAAGAATGGTATTCAAAGCTAGGAATTGACCTTATTTAATTGATATGACTTTGAGATTCAACACAAACTCTTAGATCATTGGATGCCTTCTGTGATGATTTTGCCTCTAATATGAGGTATCTCGTGCTATTTTGGCCTCTGATATGAGGTGTGAATGCACTTTTTCACCTTTAAAAAGGTGGTCATACAAACCCCACCCCACAAGAGGAGGCCATATGTGCCCTAGTAACCTTCTCAAGCTGTGATCATAGATGGTCATGGCAGAGGTTTAGTAGCCCGGACAAGCGCTATTATCTGTATGAATCTGTGAGGAAAACCAGGACAGTCATGAGCTTTATTTTCTTCAAGAGATAATGGAAAAAGAGATCTCATGCACATTATATGCCCTGCTCAACAAGTTTGGCTTTCTATATGGGATATCTAGCTTCAACAAGAGCACATCTAGCAAAGTTGACCTCAATCTCTATCAAGAAGACATGGACGAGTGCGAGATAGCCTGTCCATCTAGATGATATAGACTTAGGAGTGTGTATTGAATGGCTTCTCGTCCTTTGCCTCTTGCTTGGTTAAATCTCACCACATGTAAGCATCCATTTATCAAAGATTGGCAACATGTTCCATGAATTATAGAGTCAAGAACAAG
>CM035422.1:46453756-46793756 GCA_020310875.1 Ceratopteris richardii
ATATATATATATATATATATATATATATATATATATATATATATATATATATATATATATATATATATATATATATGTGTGTGTGTGTGTGTGTGTGTATGTGTGTTATGTAGGTCATTGGTTGAAGATGTTAGTGCTTCATCAACAACAGAGGATTAGTTCAAGTTATTAAATTCTTGACCAATAAGCAGGTGGTTAGTATTTTGGAGTCACGAATAGGAAACCTTATCAAGAAGCAAGTGATTAAAGATTTCACAAAAAAGTTACAAGATATTATCACTCCTAGAGACGTGCAGATGGTATGTGATGAAGCAAGAATTAGTACTAAAGGATATAGTGCATTGTACAATCTTTTGAAGCATTCATTACAAAGAGAAGGTATTTTGCAGAATATGTTTCCATCTCCTTACAAGGTATCGCTTAAGAAGTCAATGTCCAATGAAGATATAGCTAGTATTCTTGGAAACTACTTATATACAGAGGATATTATGCCTATGTCCATTTATGATTTATCTACATCCAAAAAAGAGTTGAAAAGCGCAGTTGGAAATGGATTTCCTTACACAAAGTACAACAACATATTCGTGGATTTTCAACAGGCAATGGTTCGATTTTACAAATCTACTATACCATGTATGTCCACTATTGTTACCTTGATATACATCGTATTTTGATGTTATAAAAATTTTGGTAATTTATGCAGATTGTAATACCAAATTAAAGTTTATATTGAAGCTAGATGAATGCCAGATCATAAAGGGATGATGAATGGAGAGATTGAGTTTGACACTCATGAATGAAGCTATGACAAATGCCATATCTGATGAAAGTAGTAACTCTAGCTCTAACTCTACATATAGTGTTCAATCCGAGAAAGATATATGGTGGTTAGGTGCTATTGAAGTACCTAAAGAATCCAATGATGTTCTTTCATGGATTTTTAGTAGGACCCCATGGATCACTAAGGTTATAGTTTCTCAAATTCATGGTGCAAAGCTCAACATAGAAAACTTAGGTGATTTTGAGATAGATTGGCACTTGGGTGGGGATTTAAAAACTATCAAATGCATGCTAGGTTGCAAGCAAGGTGCATCTGCTCGTCATCCATGTCCATTTTGTACACGAAGCTATAAAGTAACAAAGGGACAATAAAAAAAACTATCTAGCTTAGATGAATACATAGATGCACCTACTTCCACGGAATGGGATAGACCTTTGTTAAGGTGTCCAATGTTAGAAATACCTAACCGTGACACATTAGATAAAGATTGGAATCCCATTATTCCATTTCCATTAGTTAATGTTCACTTTTGCACATTGCATGCCTTCATGAGAATATTTGATAGATTATTGAAGCTCCACATAGAATATGCATTTTCCATGAAGCCAATTGATAAATCTGTACAAGCCATCAAAAAATTGGAAGAGTTGCTTAATTCGATTGGTTCTCATGGTGGTAATGTAACTCTAGTTGTCAAAAAACCTGGTGAATCGCAAATAGTTTGCAACAAGTGTCAATGACAAGGAAGAAGGCAATAAAATTTTTCAGAAGAGGTATGAGCCCTAAGAAAAATGAATGTGGGGATCTATGGAAAGACTTGTGCATGATCACCACTGATAATGATTCTCTAATTGACCTTAGTAATAGGCAAAAGAAGTTTTGGTCATGCTTAAATAAGTTGGTAGGCTTAATGAGTCTTAATAGCTCCAACAAAAATGACTGTCAGTTGTTTCAAGATACATTAATGGAGTTTGCAAAGTGTTTTATCCTATCTTGGGGAGAGAGCAATATTACACATTACATTGTAATTTTTCTTATTTTTTCAATTTTCTTGTTGATAAGAGTGTGTTGTATGTACTTATATCATTTATGCACATGGAGCATTTTTTATGCATCGATATGATTCGTTGGAGATTTTTAGTACACAAGGAATGGAGAAGTCACATTACAAGGCTAGAGGTGTTTACTTCAAGAACACACGACATGGTGGTGGTGCAATGCAATCAAACTATATGCAAGAGATGTTTAATTGGTTTTATCGTACTGCATTTTCAAGGACATATGCAATGGAACGAGCCAAGGAGTCGAAAGTTGCAAAATTTGCAAGAATTAAACAACACAACTTAGCTAGTGAAAAATGGAAGTCATCATTGGGACCTTTACCTCATGCTCAATGGCGGGCTACAAGAACACGATAGGGTTCATCATGGAAGCGACGTCATTTAATACATTCATGGCATTTTCTGAATAATTCATAAGGTTTGCTACACACTAATCTCTTGTTTGCAATTTTTTAAGGTAGTTTTTTATTTTTTAACTATTTTTTGTCCATTCAGATGTGAATAGAACCTTTTTAAATGAAACATTATAAAAGGAGACTCATTGTCTCATTTCAACATTCTAGCACTAAAGAGGATGGCACGAACAAAGCAAACTGCAAGGAAGGATCCCATTAACTTTCCTAGCTATGTGCAAGGCACTCAGAAGCCACAATGGATGAATCACCACAAAAGGCCACGTAGTGTCTCACACTCTGCATCCCATCGCGAAATAGGTGGTGGTCATACCTCTGGGAGTGAACAATTACATGAACAAGTGGCACATGGGCAATTCAGGGAAGAGGCCGTAAATCAACCCCAATCCCCACCATCATCATATGATGAGCCTCCATCACCAAAGAGACCAACAAAGACAAGGGTGAAGGAGCGTGCTCAGAGAGAGGTAGTTTCTTATGATGATTCTGATGAATCGCATGAGGATGTGTCTCAACAACGTTCAGAATCAAGTGAGGAGAGTCAAACAATGCCACCATGGGTTAACCAAGAAATACCCACAAATCATAGGGTTACTGTAGCAGGAAAGACTCTACCAACAAATCAGGGGGCCATACCAAATGATCAAGAGAGGGAGCAAAGCCAACAACAACATCCTGAACAAGGAGAAAGCTCAAGACACGTGCAGCGTAAGAAGAGAGTCTTTTAACCCTGTCGTAGACCACCCAAACCAAGACCACAGGAAAATGTCCAATGCAAACCACCACCACCACAAGCTAGAGTACCACAACGAAGAAGAAGATATACAAAGGCATTTGCAAAGATAAGGCACTATCAAAAGACAGCTGAGCTTTTGAAACCTAGAAGTCCCTTTGCAAGGGTGTTAAAGAAGAGTTACAAAGGTATTGTGCAGGGTTATGGATCCAAGCTCTAACTTTAGAAGCTTTACAAGAGGTAGCTGAAGCATATTTGATATCAATGCTCGAGGATTCCAACCTGTGTGCCATCCATGCTAAGCGAGTCACTATACCACCAAAGGACATACAGTTAGCTAGGAGAATTAGGGGTGATCGTAGCTAAGTTTTGTAATTGATCTCTACAGACAAGAGATTTTTTGTAAATTATGCCATTTTCAATGAAATATGAGCACTTCTCCTCCATTCTCTTTATAATCTCATTATTTAGAATGAAAAATGAGCAGTCATTATACATTTCCATGTGTTTTCTTGTGATAATCTCTCATATATCAGTGATTGTTTTCTTATCTTGCCATTTTGGTCATTGTATATTGATTAAATGCTAAAACCAAGGCCAGCCACATAAACGCGGGAGAAGCTATTCCAAAGCATTTGGAATGCCTTCTCCCGCATTTCTGTGGTTGGGCCTAATTGGGCCTTCTATGAATGTTGTTTGATTGTATGGTCAATTTGGATGAGTGTTTGGACTTGCAATGAGTGTTTGGATCTTGTATACCAAGGTAATCTTATGAAGCCTAATTTGTAAGATGGACTACTTTTGACCTCCCTATACCTTGCACTATGAATTTCTAAATACATACATGAAAAACATAGCTGTGGGACATATGAGCACACCATTTTGAAACCTAGAAAACTTTCATTCTTGAAAACATGCATTTACTATAGTTGTAGTCTTTGGTAAGGTCATCTAGGGCATTGCGAGAGCAAAAGAAGCCCTGCCACAGAAATGCGGGAGAAGGCCCTACAAATGTTTTGCAGGACCTTCTCCAGCATTTCTGTGGCAGGGCTTATTTCTTTCTAAAAATGCCATATTTTCACATCAAGGGTCATGAAGAGTAAAACTGGTTCATGAGGAGTGAATTCATGCTCAATAAATTACTTGCAAGTGTAAGATGGACTACTTTTGACCTCTGTATACCTTGCACTATGAATTTCCAAATACATACATGAAAAACATAGCTTTGAGACATGAGCACACCATTTTGAAACTTAGAAAATTTTCATTCTTGAAAACATGCATTTAGTGTAGTTTTGATCTCTGGTAAGGTCATCTAGGGCATTGGGAGACCAAAGAAAGCCCTGCCACAGAAACGCAAGAGAAGGCCCTGCAAACGTTTTGTAGGGCCTTCTCCCGCGTTTCTGTGGCAGGGCTTTCTTTGGTCTCCCAATGCCCTAGATGACCTTACCAGAGAGGAGTGAAGTCATGCTCAATAAATTACATGCAGATCCAAAAGAATCTCACATAATATACTCAAAAAGAAAGATTTGAGACAATTGTAAATAAAGCAAAGTAAAAATTTGATATTAATTCAATTGTTTACATCAATTGGCTTTGAGTTTCTCCAAAGCCATGGGTAGGGTGTAAGTCAAAATTGAGGTTGCTATTTCATCAACATTTCTAACTCCTAGACCTAGAGATATATGTATTTGACGTAAGACCTTTCCACAGAAGTTGGAACCTAAGGTTGTAGTTACAAGGGATTTCTTAACTAAAAAGATACAATTACTCCCCTCCGTAATGGTTGATAAACAAAGCAATTTACTTAAGGCCTTTAGACACCATGTCATGAAGTAGCCTTGAGGACTGAACTCTTTATGGATAATTACAAATGTTGTTTGGGAAGTTTCCCAATGTAGTTTGCAAGGGTCGAGCCACCTCCACGAGCCACTCGATCACCTCCACTCCTTGCTACAAACTTGTCGACTTCAATCACCTCCTACACAAAGTTTTATGATTAGTAGTTGCATGTGGTTGTAAGAATGAATGACATGAATTGAAGATACTTACATCTTGAACTCTATCTTCTTCTTCTCCTCTCTCTTGAAGATGTAAATTAATGTTGGAGTGGGACATCCCACTCTGCTCGATTACTCGTGAGGCGGGAACCTCTGATTCCAATATCCTTTCTTGTGCATTACTAAATTGTTCTTATGTGATATGTTGATGTTCACTTGTAAGTATGTCATTGCAAACCAGTTTTATTGTGTCGGCCACTGAGTCACCAAATGGCAAACATGTTTTCTCCAACAAGTCAGAGGTAGTATCTAAAGGAAACTCTCACAAAGTAAAAAACATAATTAGGCATTCATCGAGCTGTAGCTTGAATGCCTTCTCTACATCATGTAAAAACAAATATTCTTGTCCCTCGACAAGAACCACTGAAAAAGTTTCAATCTACACCTCTGGAATAGTCGCTTCTGGGTCCGAAGAGGAGGATGGCTTAGGTACTTCTTTCAACTTATCATCCACACCAAGAGGATAAGTTTTCTCAATAGCTTCTCTCTCTAATAGGAGATTCAAGGGTTCTTGAGGTGGTTCCTTTTTATCATCGACAAAACCACCTGTAAGAAGATGAGGGATCTCATGAGGAATTGGTTCTGGTTCCTCATTCACAAAGAAAATTGTGGCAGCAATGAATGATAGATATTTTGCACCCATCTTGCATTTCCTATTCAATCTCCTTATAAGTGGCACAGTTTCATCAAGAAGGTGCCCTGCTTCCTCTACAATTACCTCGAACCGTTTCAATCGTTTTGTAAATGCCTCATCACCTTTGTGAATGTAGGTGAGAAGGTCACATGGAACCCATGTTCCATCATATGGTGGTATTTTGATGGAGAAACGCAATATATGAACTTGCATATATTGAAGTAGCTCCTCCAAAGCATCGGCATTCATTTGCACAGTTCCATGGAGATCAAGAAACTTGGAGAGAAGATCATATAGGTCATGTTGCCCTTTATAATCTGAATCCTCCAAAAATTCTAGAAACTTCTGGCGTGCACTCTTAGTAGGTACAAAGGTGGAAGCCATAGCTTGCAAATGCGGACTGCTCTATCACTCAACGTAGTTGCAAAAGTGAGAAATGAGGAGAGAGGACTCCAATTTATAACTTTTCTAGAATTTTTAAGTGATGGGTCCCACTTTCTCATAGAAGTGACTTTTCCTTAAATTAAAACATAAGAGTCTTGGAAAGGAAAACTTTGACATTTGAGATCACATCAAAGAAAATAAACAATAAGAATGCTCTTTCAAGAAAAACCTTGAGAATGTACAGATACAAGTAGAATGTGGCCAAAATATCCTTGAAGCAAATGTGAAAATATTTTCATTGCGAAAATAGGTTTGTTTACATGTTTCACACTATCTTTACAAAAAAGAGCTATGACAATGAAATTTCAGTTCCATCCATGCTCCAATCTACAAGAACCTTGAATTTGTCTTCCAATCTCTTTCCAATCTGTGGACAATTCATAAAAGAGTAAAACATTTTGAAATCATGAACAATAGTGATAGAATAAGATATATATATATATCTATATGTATATATGGAATACAACTCTTACCTTGTTCCCTCGTATTCGAAATTTGAAATCATGAAGATCATCATATTCTATGATAAGTAAGTGCTCTCTCAAGTTGGCCAAGTTCTAGTGTTGATTAACTAAAACCACCTCCATATCATTGTTTGGTAACTTCACATTAATTTCAAATGAAGCTAAAAATCCCTCCGAGATTTGCAAAGGTATCCACTCTCCTAGTTTACACATCCAACAAAGATAATAAAATCTAATGTACAAACAGGTGCAATGTTTTAAATAGTGAAACCCTATACCCGTGTCACCAATTCTACAACGATATCTATCCCCTTTTGACAATCCTTCTGCATAACCCCAGTTTTCCCCTACCAAACCTTCTACTACCTCGTATGTAATATCTTTACATAGGAACATTGTAGGAGTTTCTACAAAAGGAATGCCTTGAAATATGAAAACAAAGCAATGGATTGGTAGAGTCCAATGAAGACCTATTGATCTAGACACTCGCATGAATTTCAAAGAGTTATGTATGTCCATCACCATCTTACGCTTGAAAGATGATATGGACCAAAAATTAGGTTTTGGCCACTCTAAACTAAGAAGAGAATCAACTTTGATAATCTTCAACCTTCCATATTCACCATCTATAGAAGGAACAATGTACTTGTGAGTGTAAAAGAAGATCCTTTCACGAATAAGTTTAGTAGGAGGTACATCTGGAAACAATAATGCCCCAATGTCTACATGTAATGCTTTGAAAGTTCTTGTAAGACTATGAAGTGGGTGCTCTTTCACTAAACTAGAAGGAAATATGACTGTAACAAAGAAAAACATATGAGATGAGTAATTAAGACATTTACCACCACGAAGCATTGAAAAAATAGAAATACTCACAATGGATTGGATATTTAATTCTATTGGAGTTTTCTAACTTCATGGTTGAAACTGTGAATACATGTTGTACAATAGCAACCATCCCACCATGTGTTTGCTACTTGAAGCCTAAGAGCTTACCTTTCCAATGAAGATCCAAATTTCCACGATCTCAGACACGATGAGGACCAAGTCCAGATGGCTGCATGTACACCCATGCACCTTTGCAAAACTCTTGTGGTAGCCAGCTTCCTTCCATTGTTTTGATGTTGTGGCACGTCATTGTGTGAACTTCATCTTTTGGTCACCTACGAGCTCTAGAGGTTTCCATGGGAGTAAGAGTTGTTGTCATTGTTGCAGAAGTTGGGAGAATGGTAGGAGGAGAAACAACGCTTTTGTTGTATGGTATGGAGGGAATAGAGGTGAAAAATATGACTTTTTGGGTTCTGGGTATGAAAATGGGAGTTTGAAGAGGGAAAGTAGAGTTTTTTGAGTTATTTTGAAAAAAAGTCACTTTCTTAGCTCAAAAACATGCTCGGATTTTGAATTAGAAGTCAAAAATAGCACTTTTGACAATAAAAAGTGATATGGAGGTCATTTAATGGTATTATGATGAGTTTTTCAACTTTTTAAAAATTTTGAATTTTTGGGCCCAACCAGATTACGAGATTTCTCCTCTCTCTAGAAGACAACCCTGAACATAGAGGAATCTTGTCCCTTCTTCCCCCTTCAGCCTAGTATTTTATAGGGTATAGACTCTGGCCACCACCATGTTCTGATTGTTCCATCACTAATCACTCCTTAAGCTAAAAGGCCCATGCAGGGTTCACCTTTTTTCCTAATGTGATGGAAAGCTTCTGATTAAGGATATCTTGTGATTGAGGAAACACTACAAGTGGTATCAGAGTAGAATCGATCCTTTGCAATGATGGAAGGTCTGACACAAAAGATTCGTGAGCAAGAGGAGCTTATTCAAAAGCTTCTTGGAGAATTATGCAAATAATGAGGCAAAAAGCAACCAAAAGGTGCAACAAATTTATTCGTGGAGATGAATGATGAAGTGGATGAACGATGAAGTGGATGAAGGTGCAACAAATTTGTTCGTAGATAGATAGATAGATAAATAGATAGATAGATAGATAGATAGATAGATAGATAGATAGATAGATAGATAGATAGATAGATAGATAGATAGATAGATAGATAGATAGATAGGTTGATAGATAGATAGATAGGTAGATAGATAGATAGATAGATAGATAGATAGATAGATAGATAGATAGATAGATAGATAGATAGATAGATAGATAGATAGATAGATAGATAGATAGATAGATAGATAGATAGGTAGATTGAGAGTGAGAGTGAGAGTGAGAGTGTGATTGAGAGTGCGAGTGTGAATGAGAATATCATAGCTCTGAGGTGATTGGGAGGTAGAGGCTTCGCCAAGAAACTATTTTGCAAAGCTAGTGTATCGATTTATTCAAATCTCTAACACCTAAACTTCTCTTTCTCTTAGTCATATCTTATCTACTCTTCTACGTTGGATTTTCTCTTGTCTTGTGCAAGTTCTACGTTTTTCTCTCTCCTCTGTTATTTTTGATTGATGAAAAGCTTCCGATTAAGGATATCTTGTGATTGAGGAAACAATACAAGTGGTATCAGAGAAGAATCGATCCTCGGCAATGATGAAAGGTCTGACACAAAAGATTCATGAGCAAGAGGAGCTTATTATGAAGCTTCTTGGAGAATTATGCAAATAATTAGGCAAAAAGCAACCCAAAGGTGCAACAAATTTGTTTGTGGAGATGAACGATGAAGTGGATGAAGGTGTGGAAACTTCTAGTATGGCTAGAGGAAGAAAAAAACACGATTACGAAGATACAGAGGCAAGTGATTTTTCCCTCAATGAAGTCTTCAACAAGTCAAAATTGAATGACTTTGATGGTGAGAAGAAGAGAAGATAGATTCCAGGGCATGGATTGAAAAGCTTGATGATTTCTTTATCTTTGACATTTCAATGAGGAATCCAAGGCAAAGGTTGGGATCTTACACCTCCATGGGATCACAAGGCTATGGTGGAAGTCCTATATGTAGAATCGGATGTGTTTTGGTCTAGTTCTATGTAAGGAATTTAGAGAGCAAGCAGAAAAGCGTTATTTTTCTCCACACTACCATATGGAGAAGAAGATGGAGTTTTACAATTTATGATAGCATGAGAGTGAAAAGCATTGCTTGCCTATGGATGAATACAAATAAAAGTTCCTACATCTTTACAAATATGCATTGGAGGTTAGTGGTGATGCTTTGAAGAGCAAGCTTATTGAAGTTCTTCATGAGGAGCTTTGCTATCAAGCGAAGGGATCTGGATGTGTTGATTTTCTCGATGTTGTTGTGATGGCTGAGAAATTTGAGAAGATGGAGAAGTTCAATTTGCAGAAGGTGAATAGAACCATTCATTGTGACAAGACATAGGCCACAGAGACTTGCTACCACAAACATGAACAATTCAAAGAAGAATTCATCTTTTGATAAGGTAAGAATCTTCTCCACATAGAAAATCAAAGGAGGCGCCAGCCTATCCATTGGTAGCAAGACCCTGATTTTACATAGTGGGCAAAAAGACTCGATTTGTGTTTTCATTGTGGGGAGGAAGGGCATCGGACATATGAATGCCCGAACAAGGAAATATTTTGATCTATGCAATCAAAGGTGATAAACATCATTGAGGAAGGTGCAACAATTGAGAAAGCAGATGATGGAGGTAATTGCCCTAACCCCACTATATGTTGTATGGCAGCTAATTCTTTGCCAATGGCTTCTGTAATTATGGTTTTGGGTATGATTTCTACACAGAATCAGATTTATGATCGAATCAGGTAGTACACATTGTTTTCTATCTTTCAAATCGATAGAAAATTTATGGATACTCCTAAATATGCAAATAACAAGACCTATAGAGATGGCCAATGGATGACTACACTATACGAAAGGATACACTGAAAACCTTGTAGTTACCTTTTTTTATAGGTGTTTTTTTGGGAGTTTCCATGTGATTGAAATGAAAGAGAGTGATGCAATTGTAGGCATGCACTGTTTACTTTAGAATTCTACAACAATTGATTGTGAACAAATATCAATCACTTAAAGGCTAGATGATGAATCTATCCACATTATAGGTGATGCACATAATCCTAAGCATATTCTCATTTTTTCTATGCAAATAATTAGAGGTATACATGATGGCTGTATAAAATTTGTAGTGTATGTGAACAATCTGCATGACAAAGATAATGATGAAAGTCTTCCAAATTATGTAGAAAATCTTTTGAAAGAGTATGCAGATGTATTTTCCCAAAGACTTAATTGGTACACTTCTACCTACGCAGATTGACCACACCGTTCACCTATATTTGGGGTATGAACGATACCCTAGAGTGCCCTATAGATTTAACATAGACGAATCAAATGAGCTTAAGATTCAATTAGATGATCTTTTGAAGAAATGCTCGATAAGACCGAGTGTTTCACCTTGGAGTGCACTTGTTTTATTTTAGAAGAAGCTCTTATAGATTATGTATTGACTATAGGGAGTTGAATAAAAGAACAATTAAAAATAAGTACCCACTCCCTCACATAGATGACTTATTAGGTCAATTAAGTGGAGAGATTGTATTCACTAAGATTGACTTAAGATCCAAATACCCCATGAAAACGTTTTGAACATGTTATGGCCACTATGAGTTTACTGCTTTACCTTTTGGATTAACAGACACTCCTACCACATTCATGTGCTTGATGAACAATGTTTTTCATAGTTACCTAGACGAATTCATCTTAATATTTCTTGATGATATATTTTCATACTCTAAAGATGATCTTGAACATGCTGTACATCTCAAAAAGACTTTGCAAACTCTTAGAGATCGCATATTGCATGGAAATGAAGAGTAAGTTTTTCTTTGTGAAGGATAAACTTGTGTATCTAGGAAGAGTCATATCTAAAGAGGGAATTCATATAGACAAGGATAAAGTGAAAACAATAGTTGATTGGCGAGTTCCTAAAATTGTAAGGGACATTAGAAGTTTTTTAGGATTGGCACAATATGAAAGAGCACATATTACTGATTTCTCTAAGATAGCTAGTCCTCTCACAGAGTTAACTAAAAAGAATGCATGATTTGTGTGGAGTGGCACCTATAAAAAATCATTTGAATCATTGAAACAAAAAGTCATTGAAAATTATGTTTTGAAAATACCAGAAATGGGAAAGCATTTTGTGCTTGCATGTCATGCAAGTGGTAGTTAGATAGGATGTGTTCTTTCACAAGATGATAGTGTGGTTTCATATGAATCTAGAAAATTAAGAAAACATGAACTTATTTATCATACTCATGATCTAGAAATGCTTGCTATTGTACATGCTTAAGCATTGGAAACATCTACTGTTAGGGTTTAAGTTTGAATTGAAAACATATCATCAGAGTCTAAAATACATTTTCACACAACCATTTTGAAACAATAGGCAAAAGAGTTGGATTGAATTATTAAGAAGTATGATTTTGCTATTAAGTATTTGGGTGGTAAGGAAAATAAGGTCGTTCATCCATTGATTTAAATTCCTTTATGTAATCTCTTTCTATAATAAATTCTGATTTTCTCAATAAAATTCAAGAAGAACTGAAATAGGATTCTTTTTATGCACCTATTTTGAAATTTTTGCATGCAAACAACGGATCGATGTATCAAGACTAATTTCATTTGCAAAATGGATCTTTGTATTGTAACAGTGTTGGCTAGAGGTTTTTTCCCCATGTTACCACATACTTGATACTCTCATATGTGGTGGTACTTTGTACTTACGGATATTATTCAGCTCTTACTTCAATTCAGTTCATCGTCAATAGAGAGAGCTATTCCAGCCATCATCTTCTCTGTGTGTCTTGCTGCATTTTTGCTCCTTGTATGTGCTTCTCATGTGTCTCTCACACTTCTACACACACCCAACAGTGGTATCAGAGTAGGTTCAGCTCCTTCTCAAGTTTTGATTTTTTGCGTCGGGGCGCGCGCACACTTTTAACAGTGCAAATCGACTTCGAAGCATAGAACTGTGAATTTCAACAGCCAAGAAACATTTCCACCAGGTGCACTAGGGCTTTACCCCCATTTCAAAGCCATTCATGTAGTCAAAATTGCCATCAAAGTGACGATTTGTGAGCTGAAATTTTAGCACTCATGTCAGCTTTCATCAAAGTGAAGATTTTGTCACATTCTTATTCCTTAGTGAAATGGCGGGTAGCAATGACTTGTTTGGCATGCTTCAAGCTGAAGATAAGCTTGATGGGACCAACTATCCGATGTGGTCTTACATGGTGAAGCATGTTCTTGTTGCTAAACAACTTTGGAACATAGTGGCAGATGTAGATCGAAGACCCGCAGTTTCTTTTACTTCATAGTATACTGTCACAGATGGAGCTTCTTCTTCGAGTACAGTGGTTTTTGCTTCTCCACCTACACAAGAGCAGCTTAGATGGGATGGAAAAGATGCTCAAGCTCATGCTTCGATTGGGCTTTTTGTGAAGCGTCATATAGTTCCACAAATTTGGTCATTTTCTACATTACGAGAGGCATGGGACACTCTTGCTTCTTTGTATGCTGTGCGTAACAAAGCACGTGTTACATACTTGAGGAAGCAACTTGAGGATGTATGTATGGCTAAAAATGAGTCAGTGGATGTGTATGTGACACGCATCAAGGACTTGAAAGAGCAATTGTACACTATGGTGTATCGTGTATCGTTTGAGTATCATGTATCATCACAGACCAAGTATCATATCATAGTTGCTAACTATCATGTATCATTTGGGAGTCAGGTATCATGTATCACGGCCTCATGTATCAGTTAAATGTGTATCACACACTATGGTGTATCGTCTATCACCTAAAGATTTAAGCATCATGATACCTAGTAAGTATCATATATCATCTAAGCGTGTATCATGTATCATAAAATACAAGTATCGTGTATCATGCCCTCTAAGTATTGTGTATCGGGGAAAAATCAATGATCCTAAAAAAAGAAAATAGAGGAAGTTAAAGTAATAAAACTTGCAAGGGGAAGGTCAATACGGCTGTAGATGACCTAAGAAATAAAGATCTGGACGAGTATTAGGAAGTTGAAGAAGTGCTGTATCATCTGCAAGAAGTGTAGCCCAACCTAGTAACCACTCTATTTACTCGGATACTTCCAATGACTCAGAAGAGGAAAGACTCATGGCCTGAGAAGATATGCATAGTTCTGTGCCTCAGGTAGGTTTTGTGTCGCTAGTGGAAGGGGAATATCAAACATCCCTACAGTATGTATCTACGAACTTGTTGGAGATTCACTGACTAATTATGCATAACGACATAAAGACGAAGGAAAAGAAGAAACAAAGTATTCAAAAAATCAAAGCCTTAGTGAAGGGACAAATTCATGACTGTAATATACAACGTAGAAATTTCCATTAATTAGAGTTTGAATCTCGGATCAAAATGTATATAAGAGAGAGAGCATAGAACCGGAATATGAGAGAGAAAGACAGTGAGTGCACGTATAGTAGATATAGAGATATAGAAGATGCCAGAGATTGCGTATGTAGAGATGAATAACAGAACCTGAAATGTCGGGTATTCATCTAAGAGAGATGGTAAGGAGAAACTACTCAGTATAGGAGAGTTCTCATGACTATGATCGAAGTGAGGCCGAGTCATTTTTGTACACATCTTCTCTAATAGAAAACACATGTTCATGTGGAAGAATTTGAGCGCATTCTTCGTATGTGAAGAAATCTGAGAGATTTTATGTTACTGTGAAAGTTAGTTAACAATTACAGTTTTCTCAGTAAACATTTTCCGATACATCTACAAGTTAGATTTCGTAACATAGTGTAAAGTTTTTCATGAGAGGTAGCTCAACTTGAAGCCAGTAGTCTCAACTATAAGTTGATCAAAGATTTCGATGAAATGGACATGTACACACAGTACTAAGTTTGAGCAAAAAAAGGCATCCAGAACTGGTGAAGTTTTCTTTTGAACTTCAGATAGAGTTCATTCAGTGAAGGAAGTTCAGGAATCACTTCCTTACTTCATGTATACACATTTGAAGTAACTACAAACAGAATTGCAGTTGATTCCGGTAGTATTCCGGTACAATTACGGTGAGATTTCGGTAACAGTCCGGTGAAGTTCCGGTGAAATTTCGGTGAGTTCAAAACACAGTTTTGACACAGTTAAGTAACAGAAAGATTTTTTAATTGTAAACAAACACAGTGGTGTAAAGACTGAAGTAAATCAGTTCAGAATTGAAGCTTGAAGGAAACGTGAAGCTTTCTGTAAAGTGAATTTTTGGTATTCACTAAATACAGTTATAAGTTTTCAGTTTCAGAAAATTTGCTAAGCTACTGATGATTATAGAGGTGTTCTAACATCACTCTAGCTTAGTTTCTGTGGTGTAAGCGAATTCTGCAATAAGCGCTGCACCAACAGTGGTATCAGAGCAGGTTAATCAACAGTGGTATTAGAGCAACAAGATCTACGAGTAATATCAGAGTGGTAAGATCCACAAGTGGTACCAGAACAGAAAAAGTTCTAAAGGGCAAAAAAGGTTTCTCAAAAGAAGAAACGGAAAGAGAATTGGAAGAATTCTGATAAAGAAAGGTGAAAGCTGAGGTGATCAACAACAAACGGTGTCAAGAAACATTCCGAAGTCATTCTCAAGGGTAAAGGTTTGTAAAAGGTAAAACCTTTTAACATTACACTCACCGAAAGTAACAGAAACAAGAAGATAATGGCAAATCATATCTCAATTGATAAATTGGACAGAGATAACTATCTCGCATGGGTAATGCGAATGGAAGCTTTACTTATGAGTAAAGACTTAATGAAATATGTGACAGGAGAAGAAAAGAAGCCGACTTTCGAAGATGACAGTCAACCGAAGAAAGAAGAATTAGAAGCCTTGAAGCTGTGGCAGAAGAAAGATGCAACGGCAAGAGCATATATATATAATACTGTTACAGATCATCTACTACCACACATTAGAGGTCTGGAGAAAGCAGAAGATATATGGAGAGCATTGGAAGATCACTTCCAAAATACTACGAAAGCTAGAAAGGCTAGCTTATGGTCGGAGCTCACAACGTTCAAGAAAAAGCAAAGCCAAAGCATTAGTGATTATGTCACTAACATGAAGGACTTGGCAGACAGTCTTGGATCGATTAATGAATATATCAAAGATCACAGGTTGATAGCACAATTGCTTGCAGGTCTGAGAGGAGATGAAAGGTGGAAACCTTTTGTACTCTCAACTGAACTATCTTTAAATCATTTTGTACCACATTTAAATCAGTTGCTTGGACTAATGCTAATGTTTGAGCAAGATTTGAAGACAGATGGAGAAAAAGGACATAGTTCGGCTTGTTGGTGTAAATTACAAGCCTACACATTTGGCTCAAAGGATGCATTGAAGTCTATACATACATGAAGAAGCATAGGAACATATGCTAGTGGTTAATTACCACTTTACCTCATTGTAAAAGTCAAATTGACTTGGAATCTCTTGTAATCACCTACCGAAAAGAGTCGTGGAAAATTAGTTGCTTGATTGAAAGAATATATCCAAGCATTTAGGAGCTTGATCATAGGGAGCCAAAAATTTGAATTTGAATTCAAATTTTTAGTCATCTCTTATAAAAATGGACATGAAAAGTCGCGGGTAAGAGAGAGCACTCCCGAGCCTAGCATTACTGTTTTTGAGTGTGTGTGAGGTCTTCACTCAAGCCCACACCTCTCTACACCATTTGGCAATGAGATTCATGCCAATGGAGTTGTATACAAATGTTCATTAATACATACATTCATATTGTCCATCTCTAAGTTCTTTGGTAGTCTACTCAAAAGTCTATCAACTTGTCAAGGGCATATCTCGGTCAATTCTTCACCAAATTCAGTGATTCAAAGCTTGTTAGATTCAGCGTGAAGTAATATACATGATTTCAAAATTTGAAGACATTCTATTCAGCCATTTTGGAGAAATCTACATCGAGGTGAACTCTGGTCATTTTTTGCTATAGTCCTAAAAAGTCGAGGGTATAGCTTAACTTGCTAAATTGATTTCTCTTAGCATAGTTTATAATTTTACATCATTCCACTTGGAATAGGTAGCTTACTAAGATAGTTAGATACCACTAAAAGGAATTTTTCCAATTCCTACTGTGCTGGTTATACTGAGCAAAATACTCAGCAGGTGGCAAGACAAAAATAGAAGGTTTTCTTGAGTTTGTGACTTCCAAAGTTATCTGTTTTGATTCAATCATTGCACACATCATTTCCAAAGGACATAGGACATTTTATGGTGTCATTGGAAAGCAAGGAGGTCTAGTTATCAACTCTGAAGCAAAAGAGGGCTGGTACAAAGCAGGTTTAGCAGTACCTACTCAAACTCTTGGAGCATCCATCCATCCATCCCAACAGTGGTATCAGAGCAAACTAAGGTAAAATGGGAGATGGTTTTCCTTTATTTATTGACAAATTGGACAGGAACAACTATCAAGCATGGTCTCTAAGGATGAAGACCTACTTACAAGGAAGGAGTCTCTATGGGTACATCTCAGGAGATGAGGAATTACCCTCATTCAAAGCAAGAGGATTACCAACCAAGGAAGAACATGAAAAGCTCAACACATGGTGTGCTAAGGATGCATTGGCAAGGTCTTATTTACTCAACTCTATATCTGATTTTCTTTTGCCACATATTAGAAATTGTAAGACATCCCAAGAGACTTGGGAAACCTTGTCATCATATTTTTCCTCCAACACAAGGGCTAGGAAAAATCAGTTGTGGATTGAATTCACAACACTAAGGAAGCAACCTAAGCAAGCTGTTTCAGAATTTGTGACCAAGATTAAAGATGTAGCAGATCAGTTAGCAAGCATAGGAGAAGAGATTGAAGAAGAACAGATTGTAAGGCAAGTGATCAATGGGATCAAGGCTGATGACAAATGGGAAAGCTTCACCACTGCCATGGATCTCTACATGGACGTGCACACTCCAGATCTTACAACCCTCATGGGACAATTGTTTACTCATGAAGCAAAGCTCAACAAAATGGAGGGTAATAACTCTTCTGCCCTATATACTGATAAGAAGTCTAAAGATAAAGGCAAGAGCAAGAAGGTGGAAGATGAAGGATCAACCTCTCAAGCCAACTATGCAGGGAGAGGTAGATCTTCAAGAGGAAGGGGTAGAGGAGGTAAGCCAGGTAGGGGGAGATCTTATAACTCCTCACCATGCAACATTTGTGGTTTATCAAATCATACTACAGATGAGTGTTTCAGGAATTACAAAAATTAGAGAGGAAGAGGATACCAAAGAGGTGGCTATGTTGGAGTTAGACGTCTGCGGAAGCACGCGAATAGCATAAGGAAGAAGAAGAAGCTTGGAGCACAACACACAAGAATGAATGTATTACTAGAGAATGTACAAAGATAAGTAGCCCATTAGGGCAATAGGCGTATATACAAGCCGGGGGAAAAAAACCTCCTAAAGAGGGAAAAAAGTGCCCCGGCGGTCCTAGAGTGTTCACACACATCACTACCTAAATATATCAACAAATCCCCCTTGGGAGTGATGCGGTGAACAAGGAGCTGGCACTCATGTATAAGGAAGTGCCGAGCTATGTGGAAATCACTCCACAAAAGGAAGTAAGCCCAAAGCTTTGCAGAAAGATTCAAACTTCTCCCTAGGCAGAGCCTTCGTGAAAAGGTTTGCAATGTTCTCCTGCGTGGGCACATATGCCAAGCTGATCTCCCCAGCAGAGAACCTCTCCCTGACATAGTGATAATGCACCTCAATGTGCTTAGTGCGAGCATGGAACACAGGGTTCCTCGCAACTGCCAATGCGCTCTGACTGTCAGTGAAGATGGTGGTGGCAGAAGACTGGCCAACACCCAAATCAGCCATAAGGCGTCTGAGCCACACACACTCAACAGTCGCTGTGAAAGCTGCCCTATACTCAGCCTCACAACTGGAAGTGGCCACAGTAGGCTGCTTCTTGCTCAACCAAGATATACATGAGCTACCAAGCATGAAGCAAAAACCACTGGTGGACACACGAGTGTCATAGCAACCAGCCCAATCTGAGTCAGAAAAAGCATGCAAATCTGGCGGTAGTGATCCCCCCTTGGGATAAAACAACCCAAGTAGCCGAGTACCACTCAAGTAGCGAAAGATGCGCTTAACCGCTTTCCAATGCGTGACTCCTGGGCAATGCATAAACCTGCTCATCTGTGAGACAGCAAACTGAATATCTGGTCGAGTAATGCATAAGTAAATCAAGCATCCAACAGCCTGCTGATAGAGAACAGCATCAAATGCATCTCCAGCATCATGAAGACTCAATCGTAAACCTGTCTCCATAGGAGTGGCAATAGGCTTACAGTCTTCAAGGCCAAAACGCTGCAATAATGTGTCAATATATTTCGTTTGACATAAAGTCATTCTCCATCAACTTGCATAAACTGAATGCCCAAATAGTGATGCAAATGCCCCAAATCAGACCTCTCAAATGAGGCATGCAAATCAGCCTTGAAATCAGCAATATGCTTCTCAAGAGGACCAGTGAGCAGCATGTCGTCTACATAGACAACAATGATCAAAAGCACATCATTAGCACGCTTAACATATAAGGTGCTTTCAGTTGGACTGTTCTCAAAACCATGTGCAATCAGATAGGCATGTATTTTCTCATACCAAGCACGTGGTGCTTGCTTTAAACCATATAACGCCTTCTTTAACCTGCACACCTGGTTTTCATGCCCTTTCTGCACAAAGCCACGGGGCTGAAAAACATACACTTCTTCATGCAAGTCACCATTCAGAAATGCTGTTTTAATGTCCAACTCATGTACATTCCAACCATGATGGGCTGCAAGTGCACAAATGCTCCGAATAGTAGTCATACGGCATGTAGGTGCAAAGGTCTCATCAAAATCAATGCCTCTTTCCTGCGCATAACCCTTTGCAACAAGCCTAGCCTTATACCTGTCAACTGTACCATCAGGTTTACGCATCAGCTTGTATACCCACTTAGTGCCAATGGCCTTCTTGCCAGGAGGCAAGTCACATAAAGACCATGTACCATTCTTCATTATAGCATCATATTCAGATTGCGTAGCAGCCATCCAATTTTCTGAATTTTGTGCTTCATCAAAAGAAACAGGCTCATTCTCATCACAGAGACTAGATGCAGCCATAGCATAGCAATCTGATGTAAAGGAGGTACTATGAGAGCCTGAACGAGTACGATATGACAAAGGTGCATCTAATTTGCTGTCACGCAAAGTCTGCACCAGCCATTTTGGCATAGTTTTTGCCTGTTCAATATCAGCTCTCTCATCAACAAGTGCATCATGTAAATCTGCATCAGAAATGGAATGATCTGCATCATCATATGAAACCTGCAAAGGCTGAGAAGTTGCCTCATTAGGACCAGCGCTAGCCTGTCCACCTGTAAAAAGAGGCATCAAAGTATCATACATGTCTTTGAGCTAACAGATGTCTCCTTAGTACATGAAAGCAATGGCTGAATAGCATCTTCCACAAAGACAACATCACGGCTAACCAGAATGCGTTTAGTCTGTGGATGATACAGACGATAGCCTTTACTTTCAGAACTGTACCCAACAAAAATACATTTTACTGCCTTATCATCCAATTTTCTGCGATGTTGTTCAGGCACTAATGCATATGCCAAACAACCAAAAACATGCAGATGAGCAACAGATGGCTTGCGGTCATGCCAAGCCTCATATGGAGTGATAGACTGCAACGCTTTGGTGGGACACCTGTTCAGTACATATGCTGCACACATGACAGCCTCAAGCCAGAAACTATGTGGTAAAGCCTGACTTTTGACCATGCACCTCGCCATCTCCATGAGTGACCTGTTCTTTCGTTCAGCAACTCCATTCTGTTGAGGTGTATACGGCACTGTACACTGGTGTTTTATCCCACGTTCAGCCAGAAATGCATTAAAATCTGAAGACATATATTCCCCCCCTTGATCAGAACGGAGGGTGCCCATTTTACATGCTAACAGATTTTCAGCCAAAACCAAAAACTGTTTGAAGCACATGAACACTTCAGACTTTGCTTTGAGTGGATATACCCATGCATGCCTGGAAAAATCATCAATGAAAGTCACGAAGTAAAGGTAATTTCCAAAAGAGGGTGTCTGCATAGGACCACAGACATCACTATGTACAAGCTGCAATTTCTGCATAGCCTGAACTGAACCATCTTTTGGAAAGGAAGAACGTTGCATCTTGCCCAAAATACAGCCTTCACAAACATGTTTTCCAGGTGCCTCAAGTTTGGGCAAAGAGGACACCATTTCAGATTTCTGCAGGCATAACAAACTAGCAAAATTCAGATGACCAAAGCGTGCATGCCAAAGCTTTGCATCTGACATAGCCTGAGAATCATGAACTGCACATGCCGAATCATTCACAGATCTTTCATAGTCTATGAGCTTATACAGCCCACGACATAAAATGCCAGAAGCAATAATCACATCGCCATTTGAGAGATCATGGACTGTACACCTGTCATCAACGAATTTCACAACCAAGCCAATCTTGGCTAATGCAGAAACTGATAACAGGTTCTTTTTGATCCCTGGCACAAATAAAGCATCTGACAAAGTGAAAGAACTACCATCAGCAGTAGTCAGAATGATCTTACCAACTCCCATAACAGGATAAGAGGAGTTATTGGCGCATGTGACAGTATTCCCTGTAGGGGCAGGCTCGAGTGAAGAGAAGAAACTGCGCTGCGAGGTAATATGTTTGGTCGCCCCACTGTCAAAGTACCAAACATCTGAGTCTACTGTAGACATGCACTGATCATGAGAAGATGGGTCAAAACTGCAGACAGTAGTAAACGCCCATTCTTCTTCCTGCACAAGATTTGCAGACTCTGTTTTTGGTGTAGAGGCCTCTGCAACAACCATTCCAGCCTCTTTCTTCTTTGCCTCTTTAGCAGCCAGTTTTGGACAGTTCTTTATAATATGATCATTTCCTTTACAGTACTTGCAGAACAATTTCTGCTTTTCTAATTTCTTCTCATCTTTATCCTGGTTCTTCGATTGTGCAGCATTTGCAGATTTCTGCTTACTAGTAGAAGAGCTCCATTTTCCTTTGCCCTTCTGACTAGCCATGAAAGCTTGAACTGCAACACGCATAATGGACCTGTTCTGCCTGGACTGATCTTCCTGCAACAGAACAGAGACTAATTCCTCAAATGACAAGGCATTCGGATTGCCTTTCATCATCAATCGAAGAGTAGAGGCAAAACTCTGATATGAATCAGGAAGGCCATTCAGAACGGTCTGCACAAGTGAGCTATATGGTATAACCTCATGAGCAGAAATCAATTGTTCCTTCAGGTCTTTGATCTTTGTAAGAAAACTGTCCATCGAATCACCTTCATTCATGTGCTCACTCTCCAACTGTTTTCGGAGGTAAGCAACACGAGCCTCATTCCTAGCCTGGTACAAAGTGGTAAGTGTATCCCAAGCATCCTTTGCTGTTCTGCAAGAGCGAATGTGAGGAATAATGGCACGTTTGACAGACAAAGCTATCAATGCATGTGCCTGGGCATCTCTGCCATCCCAACGAATCTGCTCTGCAGTAGGTGCAACAGAAACAGCAGCACGAACAGGAATTTGCGGAATATCATCTTCGACACCATCTTCATCAGCTCCAACACCTGTATTTGCAGTACCTGTCGTTACAGGTGTAACAGGACGTCTTTCAACACCCTGCACAATGTTCCACAATCCTTTTGCAACCAGTACATGTCGCATCATATAAGCCCATAATGGGTAGTTGGTACCATCCAACTTATCCTCAACAGCCAACATACGGAATACATCACTGCTTTCAGCCATGGCCGGTGACTAAAATACCTTGATGCAGAAAATTGACTGTATCTCAAAAAGTTGAACAGAACTGCCCAGACGAGTTCTGCTAGACCTGTAGCAGACTTCGAGATGCTTAAATTGGCGAACAGAAACTGGTATATACCTTTGGCACAAAAGGACGAAATAGCCTGCACAAGCACTGCGATAGTGCGTTCGGAGGCCAAAACGAGCTCAGATCGCGATTTCGGCACCACATAGCAAAGCTGTTTTGATCTCGGAAACACCCTGAGTATGCTCACCAAATTTTGTGCGAATCTGAGACTGCAAACGGAGGAGTGTCGACGGCGCCCTAGAAGAAGCAACGACCTGCTCTGATACCAATTGTTGGAGTTAGACATCTGCGGAAGCACGCGAACAGCACAAGGAAGAAGAAGAAGCTTGGAGCACAACACACAAGACTGAATGTATTACTAGAGAATGTACAAAGATAAGTAGCCCATTAGGGCAATAGGCGTATATACAAGCCGGGGAAAAAAACCTCCTAAAGAGGGAAAAAAGTGCCCCGGCGGTCCTAGAGTGTTCACACACATCACTACCTAAATATATCAACAGGCTACTCATAGTCAAGAGGTAGATTCAACCATCACCAAGGTTACAACAATAATTACAACAACAACTACAACAATAATTACAATGGAAACTACCAAGGAGGATTCAAATCCAGGAAGGATTACAACAACTATACAGAGGAGCAAGATGACTCTCTTCTAATCATGAACATGACATCAAAATCAGGTACAAATGATGACCACCTATTCTACATTGACTCAGGATGCTCAAATCATGTGGCTGGCAATGTATCATTACTCTCTGATCTTGAGGAACCAAAAGGTAAGCATCAAGTCCAAACAGGTGATGACGCAAAGCATTCTGTAGTTAAAGTTGGAAATGTTAAGACTTGTGATGGAAATCAGAATTTGTTGAGCAGGGTACTCTATGTACCAACCATTACCAAAAATTTGATGAGTGTTGGTCAGATTGTGGAGAAAGGTTTGCATGTTAGATTCAACCAATATGGAGCATATGTGGAGGATCCAAGACATGGGTTCAAGAGGATTGCTAAAGGAGAAAAATCAGGTAGACTTTTCACTTTTGAGTTGGAAGATACAAAGAATATTGCACTATACAATTATAAAGATCAAACACTTTCAGAGCTTGAGATTTGGCACAAAAGGTTAGGGCACATAGGAGAAAGAACCTTGAAACAAATGTGCAGGGACTAGTGTGTGCTTGGGATACCTAATGTATCCAAGCAACATATGATTTATAAGTGTGGTGCTTGTCAATTTGGGAAGTCTCACAGGTTACCCTCCTCAAAGAAAGGATACATGCATGAAGACTACCTAGAGCTTGAAGACAGATGTATGGGGACCAAGCAAAGACCCCTCAGTCTCAGGATCAAGGTACTATGTGTCTTTCATTGATGATTATAGCAGATGGACTGTATTATACTTCATGAAGCACAAGGATGAGGTATTTAATTGCTTAAAAAAATATCTTGCATTAGTTGAAAATCAGACAGGAAGAAATTTGAAGAGGCTAAGGTCAGATGGAGGAGGTGAGTACTTCTTTAATGAATTTGAAGACTTCTTGCAGGACAGAGGCATCAAAAGAGAGATAACCACAAGGTATTCTCCTGAACAGAATGGGGTAGCTGAGAGAAGAAAGAGATTAATTGTTGAGACAGCTAGATCTATGCTTAATGAGAAAAAGTTACCTAACTATCTATGGGCAGAGAGTGTTTCTACTGCCACTTACCTCATAAACAGGTTACCATCTAAGTCTCTTGATGGCACAAAACCCTATGAAGCATGGCCTGGTAAGAGACCTTCACTTGACAATTGCAAAATATTTGGATGTGTAGCATATGTACACATTCCTTCTCAGATAAGAGGTAATGTTGAAGCTGAAGGTCAAGGACAAAGCATAGGAACGCATCTAAGAGGTGGACACACAAGAAGAAGGAGCAAGTAGGGAGCTCCAAGAAGTACATGTCAACTTTTCAGAAGAATTCCCTACAAAAATAGTGATTTCCATCACTAAAACCATTGTAAATACCATTTTCTATTTTTGTAGCTCCATTTTGTGCAAGCCGAGGAGTCCTCGAGCTTGAGGAGCATTAGAAGTATCATCCTACCAATTTTCATAATTTTTAGACTCCGTTTGAGCCCTCAAATAAGCCCTGGAACCTAATTTTTAACTAGGCCAGATACTAGGTCTGGACAGGGCCAAAACTAGCCAAAAAACTATAAAAAGAGCTAGAGAGCTCATTTTTGAGGTTAGCTTGTTAGAGAATAGAGCCTTTGTAAGAGAACTCTTCTGCAATCTAAGCTTCCCATTGTTCCTCTCTTTGATCTTACTTTGTGCACGTGTGTGTGTATGTGTGTGCATGTTTGTGTGCTTTCACTCACGCACTTGTGCCTTCACTTGCTCGTGGTCTTCATACCGGTCCTCACGTCTCCGCGGATTGACAAGTAAAGGAGGTGGTGCTTACACTTGAGCTACACCAAATTTGGCACCGTTGCTAGGGAGAGAGCTTCGAGGACGAGCGTTGTGATGGTAAGATCGTAGATTTGCAACGTTGGAAGGTAAAAAAACTATCATTTCTGTTCATTTTCTATTTTTTCCTCTTCATCTTCATCATCATCATCATCTCCACCTTCTTCCATCTTCTTCTTCATAGAAATTTCTTGTTTTTTAGTGCATTTTCACCATTTTCATACCATTTTTCATGCATTATTGTGTGGGAAGGAGTTAGGAGGTGCAAGGGAGAGCAAGCGCTGTGTTTTTTTCATGATTTTCTGCTCATACGGAGCTCGCCATTGCCGACGCTCAGAAATTTGAATTTCCCGCCAAAAAACACGATTCTGTGATGAAAATCGTGATTCTGTAAATTCAAATTTTTTTGAAAAATCACAATTTTTTGTTTTCCCGCCTAAAAGTTGGCTGAAAGAATCACGATTCTATGGTCATTCTCAGAATCGCGATTCTGTGATTGTGCTCAAAATCGCGATTCTCACAAATCACGATTTTCAGCCAAAAAATACGATTCTGAAAACACGATTTTGTAAAAACACGATTCTCTGCTCAAAATCGCGATTCTCACCAATCACGATTTTCAGCGCAAAACACGATTTTGTGAAAACGCGATTTTGTGGTTGTGCTCAAAATCGCGATTCTCACAAATCACGATTTTTCAGCCAAACCACGATTCTGTGGAAACACGATTTTTTGTTGGCAATCGCGATTTTCATGTCAAAAATGCGATTATGTGAAAAGACGATTCTCTGCCCAAAATCACGATTTTCATGTCAAAAACACGATTATGAGAAAACATGATTCTGTGATTGCGCTCAAAATCGCGATTCTCACAAATCACGATTTTCAGCCAAAAAAACACGATTTTCAGCCAAAAAACATGATTTTCAGCAAAAACACGATTTTGTGAAAACGTGATTCTCTGAGACAAAATCGCGATTTTCATGTCAAAAAGAAAAACACGATTCTGAGAACCATGATTTTGTGAAAAAACACGATTTTGTGAATCACGATTCTCTGAGTCAAAATCGCCATTCTCTAAAACACGATTTTGTGCTCAACATCGCGATTTTCAGAAACACGATTTTGTGCTCAACATCGCGATTTTCAGAAACACGATTTTGTGCTCAACATCGCGATTTTCAGAAACACGATTTTGTGCTCAACATCGCGATTTTCAAAAACACGATTTTGTGCTCAACATCGCGATTCTTTGACTTCACAGCATCACGATTCTCTGAAAGTTCACAAAATCGCGATTCTCTTGAAGTTCACAAAATCGCGATTCTCTGAAAGTTCACAAAATCGCGATTCTCTGAAAGTTCACAAAATCGCGATTTTCTCCAAAGGTCCTGTTTGGCCTTAGCTTGGTTTCAACCACTGAGTAGTCACAACTATCGCGATGTAGGCCAACTGCTAGATGAATTCATTGTAGAATTTTCCAAGAGTGGTATCAGGCATAACACATCATCTTTGATCCACAGTTTTAAGCAGACACCCCAAGAAACAGTGCGACTAGTAGGTAGAAGGTTTAGACAGCACCTAGAAAGATGCCCTGCTCCAGAGCTACCCACACCAGCCAAACAAGTGGCTTTGTTCTTAGATGGCTTACTGAGCACAAAGTTAAGATCATATGTATACTTGAAAGAGCATAGCTCCATAGAAGAGTGCGTGCGGACATGCATTGACATAGAAGATAACTTGGGTGAGGAGTTAGGATTATCCAAACTCTATAAGGATTCAGATAGTTCTACTAGTCATACTTCAAAAATCTCCACGGAAATAGAGGAGATAGCTGAGCAAGTTGCCAAGAAGCTGGGAGTCCAAAATAAACAAACACAGAGAGTCACTCCATTGAATCGGTGTTATACTTGCGGGGGCGACCACATGGCTAATGTATGCCCACTGCAAAACCAAAACATTAGAGAAAGGAATGCTCCATATTGCACTATTGAGAGAAAATACACGAACCACACGGCTCAAGATTGTCCCTACAATAGGCAGGCTATTAGAAAAACTTATCAGCAACCTTACCAACAAGGTAGGTATCAGAACCAATACCAACAGCCATATTATAGACCACAACAGCAATATCAGGCACCATATAGGCCACAACCAGTCTTGGGAAACCAACCACCAACTCCTACCAAGGTGATTCCAGTCAAATATGCTGTGGGAGAGGAAAATCCAAATAGAGCATTGGTGCCACTAACCCCATTGATACCAGATAATGACTCTCATGCTCATAGTTCAGACTATTCCCATGAAGGTAGTCCACATGCTTATTACACAGAGTCACCTGAACATAGTGAGATTTACTCGTATCAATATGAGGCACCACCTATGGAGCAAAATTGGGAGCCAGAATACTCCAATGTCATGTACACAAATCCTAACCCTAGGCCCCAATTGAGACAAATGAGACCACAAGCCCCTAGAGGATCTTGTTTCAGATGTCAAGGCGACCATTTCATTCGTGATTGTCCCCACCCACCAGCTCCGAGTCAAGGACAGGCTATCACAATACAGGCTTTTTGTCCTGATTGTGGCAAAGACCATCTCCCCAGAGATTGTCCGAGAAACCCCTCCAGTGCACCCAAGATTACACCCATTAATGTGGTAGGCTTAGTGGCAGATTCAAGTTCAAGTAGTAGCAATGTGGCTCCTATACAAGCTGTCACCAGAGCACAAGCCTTAAAACGGGATAAACCAGTAGAACAATCAGAGTCGAGTGAATCAGGAGAGCCTAGTAAGAGGAAAACAAGAACATGGAAGGATACCAGAGAGAAGGCCAATCGCAAGTGGAATAAAAAGTTATCGGAACTAGAAGAAAGCTTAAAAGAAGCGAAAATAAAAATAGAAGACATCGCATCTCAAAGCCCCTCGCATGCCGAAACTCCATCCACTCCACCTCATCCCACCCCACCACCCATTGTAAATAGACCGCAACCAGGGTCTGTTCTTGCAGATCCAACCCCAGAAGGCTTGGACATGGTGTTCAAGGCCTACCAGGCTCGACTTCAAGAAGGGCCTACAACTGCAAACCTAGACAAGAGTTACCCTAGAGCAGATTTAGAGATTGAACGGATGAAAATGTGCATGAAAATGGTAGAACAAGCTCAAGCCATACTTGAGACTAGTCAAAAGTTCAATCAGACAAACTCTATCAAATCAGATTTGCATTTCCAGGGCTTACTAGAAAGATTAGAGCAATTGGTAAACAAACCATAAGTTTCTTTGCCTCCACAGGCTCAACCAGTTATTGAAAGAGGAAGCTCACCACCAATGGGAGCTTATGTTCCTAATTCCACAGATGCTGGAATACCTCCTTCAATTCAACAGTACTCTCAAGAGTTCTTGCGGGAAATACAAGAAGAGAAATGGGCCAAGGAGAAGGGTAATTCCCCTCCTATTCCTGAGATTGATGATCTTCATGATCAATTTCCCCAAGACATTCCATCTATTTACGGAGATGAAGCAGAACAACAAGAAGATGAAAGATTAGATTTTGAATCTAATATCCTAGAAGAACTGCCTCAATTTCCAGGCCCATGGGAATCTGAATCTCTTCAGATCAGAGCTCCCACAATACTGGTAAGAAATGAAGACTTAGTGGTTCCAACGAATACTGATGTCGTGAAGAACACTAAGGTTCAATGTCACCTCACTGTAGGAGAGCTGCTCAAAGCAAAACCTGAGTTATGGAATCATGTGAAGGATCAGGTCCCCGAACTTGATTCCAATATGCCAAAAACAGGCTCTAAGCAAAAAGTTCCAGAGATACCTCTCGATAAAATAGGAGACATGTGTGAGGGTGAAGAAGGTAATACTTATCTTCCAATCACCTACCAAGGTTACACAACCAAAGCAATCATAGATTCAGGTGCGGGTGTTGCTATTGCGACCACCTCTTTGTGGAAGCAATGGGGCAAGCCCACATTAAGACCAACTAGAATGAAGCTTCAAATGGCTGATGGTCATTTTGAAAGACCTCTAGGATTGCTCGAAGGGATAACTCTAACCACTTGTGGTGTAGAGTTTGAGCACACCTTTGCTATATGTGACTTTGAGAAAAATAATGTCTATGAGATGATCCTAGGAAGACCCTTCTTACGACAATTGCAAATAGTATAGGATTGGGGAACCAACTCCTTGTACTTGCAGCACTTAGGGGTCACCACTAAGGTCAATTTGAAGGATTACTCCTTCAGAGATGTACCACCCCTACAGTGGAATCCTATCCACAAAGCGAAAGAAGATTCCATCTCTGTGCATTCTGAAAGTTCACCAGATCCATCATGGTTGCATGAAGATACTCATTTGTGGATGTGCAAGGTCACAGAGGAAGAGGAAAAACGCTTGAAGGCAAGAGAAGAAGGAACTTCGCCAGGAGATAGACCAATTAGAGACCCAGCCTACACACCAATGATCTTTCCAGATGAGGAGTTTGAGCCTCATGGCTGGCCAAAAATCTTAGCCACCATGGACATTGTTGTCAATGAAGAACAATGGACACCTCATTGTGATAAGGAGGGTTATGATATCTCAGTGTTCATGTGTTAGCCCTTGCTAGAAGAATGTGACCCTAGTGATTTCATAGAAGAAGAAGAGAATGACGATGATATAGAGTCCATTGTGATGGATAGCTGCTTTAACTCAGAGCAACACTATCTAGAAGATATAGGAGTGTTCACCCAGAAAGAAGAAGAACCTCTCACAAGTATTAAAACAGTAAATTCAAAGGATGGAAGTGAGAGCAGTCAAAAGAAAAAGAAAGAAAAGCAGTGAAACAAGAAGAGGAAGAATCACTGTTTGAAGTACCAGAAAACTTCAAGAAATATGAAGTTGACGACCGCAAAATTTTGGTACGAATGCCTAAGAGAGAGGCCATCATAGGAGAATCATATGATAATAAAGAAACGACCAAGAAGATTGTAGTGACCATCGAAGAGAACGATAGAGATGCACATATATAGGAGATGACCTAAGTGCAAGAGAAGAAATGGAGCTTGTAGCTCTATTAAGGGAATATAGGGATGTGTTTGCATGGCACTATAGAGACTTGAAAGGGGTAGATCCAAGAATTTGCTCTCATACTATCCCCATGACTGCTGATGCCAAGCCCACCAAACAGAAGCCCTACACATATAATGATACCTATGCAGCCAAAATAAAGGAAGAAATTGATAGGTTGATTGAAGCTGGATTCATCTATGAGATTGAGCATACTGAATGGGTGTCCCCCATTGTAGTGGTACCCAAGAAGAACGGGAAGTTGTGAGTGTGTATTAACCTTAAAAAAGTTAATGCCGCTACGATCAGAGATAGTTATCCACTTCCAATCACAGAACACCTATTGGAGCGTGTTGCAGGCAAGGAAGTTTATAGCTTCCTTGATGGATTTTCAGGTTACAATCAAGTAGCCATTGCCCCAGAAGATCAACACAAAACAGCTTTTGCCACAGAGTGGGGAATCTTTGCATTTCGTGTTATGCCATTCGGGCTCACAAATGCACTGCAACATTCCAACGGCTCATGTGTCATGTCTTCAAAGAGTTCTTGCGAAAGAGCTTAGAAGTGTATGTGGATGATTTATGTGCTCATTCCCAAGAAAGAAGGTTTCACATCCCTGAGCTCAAACTAATCTTCAACAAGTGTAGAGAATATCGAGTGTGTCTGAACCTAGAAAAGTGTGTGTTCATGGTGCGTCAAGGTAAAATCTTAGGTCATATTGTTTCTAAGAATGGAATCTCAACAGATGAAGATAAGGTACGAGCCATAGCGGAGCTACCAAGGCCAAGGAATGTTAAAGAGGTACAAGCCTTTATGGGCCATTGTGGATATTACCGTAGGTTTATCCACATGTACGCGATCATAGCTAGACCCCTTTATGCCTTGTTGTCTAATTTTGAGTGGAACGACGAATGCGAGAATTCTTTCAATGAACTGAAGAAATGTTTGTGCACATCACCAATACTGACCACTCCTGATTGGAATAAACCATTCCATGTCCATGTGGATGCATCCAATCATGCCATAGGATGTGTGCTAGCACAACCCACCGGTGAAGGAAATTTAGATTTACCCATAGCATATGCTAGTAGACAACTAAACCCAGCCGAAAGAAATTATACCACAACCGAGCGAGAAGGGTTAGGCATGGTATATGCTGTGAAGAAGTTTAGACACTATTTATTGGCCAACAAGTTCAAGTTTTTCACTGATCATCAAGCTTTGTTATATTTGGTCAATAAACCGTGCAATACGGGACGCTTAGTAAGATGGTTCCTCTTACTAATGGAGTATGACTTTGAAGTTGTTGTCAGGAAAGGTAGAACCCACCTTCGGGCAGATCACCTTTCTCGCATCACTTCAAGAGAGTCACCGCAAGGAGTGTCTGACGAATTACCCGATGCTTATCTGTTCAATTTAGAAGTTGTTCCTAAATGGGCAAATAAGTTGGTACCAGTCCTAACCTTTGGCCCTGCAAATAAGAATGTGAAAACATCACAAGAAGAAATTGTAAAATCACAAAAATATCACATATTAGCAGGAAGCATGTACAAACAAGATACTGAGGGTGTATTAGCTTGCTGTGTTGAGGACGACGAACATAGTAGTTGCAACAAGCCCATGAAGGAATGCTAGGAAATCACTATTCTAAACAACGAACATTGCAGAATTTGAAACGTTTAGGAGTGTATTGGCCTAGCATGGACAAAGCAATACATGAGTGGATCAAGAATTGTCCAATGTGCAGAGAGAGACCACCAGTGGAGCATGCGACCCTTTATCAAGTATCATTAATTCCAGATTGGAGTGCTCCATTGGTAGAGTTTATGAGATCGGGAAGATTACCCAAAGAGGCGAGTCTAGCAAGAAGACGAAGCATGGAGCAAGAAGCTCAAGGCTATGCCTTAGTAGGAGAGAACCTATACCGAAGAGGCAAAGATGGTTACTTAAGACTGTGCGTTCATGAATCAGACTATTTAAAGGTCTTAGAGACTGCACACAGTGGTGTTGCAGGTGGACATTTTGGTCCTGACCGAGTGATCAAGACCATTCTATTCTCAGGACTTTGGTGGCCCACTCTTCATATGGATGCACATACCTATGTGAAGAAATGTGACACATGCCAACGTGCACAGTATCGAGTTAGAAAAGACGAGATGCCGTTGAGGCCAATGATGGGAGGGCGTGCATTTTCGAAGTGGGGCATAGACTTCATAGGTCCTATTAACCCCCCAACTAGAAACTCCCATGCAAAATATATTATTGTAGCCACAGATTACCTTACAAAGTGGGTAGAAGTGAAAGCCACAACAAAGAATGATGCTCAGACTACGGCTAAGTTCTTATTCGAGAATGTGTTCACGAGATATGGACTACCAATAGAGTTGGTGAGCGATAGAGGCACACACTTCTTGAATGAAGTCATTGAAAATCTTCTCCAAGAATTCTTGGTGATACATAAGAAGTCTGCCCCCTATCACCCACAAGCTAACGGACAAGCCGAGAGTACCAATAAGATCCTTTGTAACGTATTGACAAAATTGGTAAATAATAAACGCTCTGATTGGGACAAACAACTTCATCATGCTGTTTGGGCTTACCGAGTTGCCTACAAAACGGTACTAAATGCCACCCCATTTCAGATGGTATTTGGACAGAATGCGGTGCTACCACTGGATTTCTTAATCCTTGCTTTAAAAGTAGCACAAGAGCATGAGTGGAATGGACATGAATTGTCATCTAGGATCTTTGATCTAGAACGCTTAGGTGAGACAAGGCTACGAGCGGCAGCAGGCATCTACGCTGCAAAGAAGAGGCAAAAGGCATACTTTGATGCACACATCAAGGATAAGGGATTGAAAGAGGGAGATCTAGTGTTGGTTTACACACTAAAACAACATGCCCGTAAGTTGGAAAAAAGAGGATGCGGACCCATGATCATTAATAGAATTTCCACTAGTGGTGCAGTTCAGTTGGCCACTCTAGAAGGAGATATCTTGCCAAACTATATTAGTGGCTGTAGAGTCAAGCTATATCAAGAACCTCTTACTGAGGATATGCTAATGAGACTCAACACTGCTAAGAAGCGAAAAGAAGAAGAGTTAAGAGTGAGAGAAGAAGCACAGGCAGAGGCCAGAGAGCGTATTAGGCGAAAGTTAAGGCGATTAGGCCTAGATGTCAACTCAAAAGCCCCAAAATATCACATGGATATGTGTCAAAAGTCAGGCATAGCGACTTCTCAGGTCATTGACCGAAGACCCTTTGTGACCATAGAGATAGGACAAGGGAAGGGTGCAAGGACGGTGAAAGCATTGATTGACTCAGGTGCAGCAAGTAGTGCAGTTAGACTTTCCTACTGCCAAGACTTGCAGTTGAACATCAATCCCATAGAAGCTTATCTCATAGGATTGGGAGGTGTGGAAACCCCTTGTTTGGGCGAGGTGGAACTTCCCATCTACCTGCAAGATGTTCCAATGAAAGTCAAAGTGCTAGTGTGTCAAGATGAGAACCTCACAGAACCACTTGTCTTAGGACAAGATTGGATTTATGACAATGCAATCAACTTAAACCTAAGAAGTCAAATTCTTCAAGTTTGGGTACATGAACAATGCATTACATTAGAATTAGCGAACTGCATGCTCCCAGATCAAGGCACCACACACTCTCTCAACTCTTCTAAGACTAATCATATGGAAGAAGATGTTGTATGTGTCAAAAGCTCTATGATGCAGAAGGAGTCAATCGTGGAAGAACAGGTTCGAAGGTGGGTGGATCTTTCTTCTTCTCCAAAGAATCAAGTAGCCACACTAGTCAGTCCACCACAGAGGCAAACACAACCGATCACGACAATTGCTACATCAAATAGAAAGACACCATTCGATAAGAAAGCAGTTCCGAGCATGACGCATATCTGGGTACGCAAAGGAGAGAAACCACCAGCCTTGCCCCCACAAATCCCATCCAGGCAAGCCAACCAGGTCCGAAGACGAAGGAAGCAGCTCGCACAAGCTCAATCACAAGGTATCCAACAAGTTTGGGTGCCTAAGAAATTAGCTGCAGCCCAACAAGGGCGATTACAGATGTGGGTACCTAAGAAGCTCTTACATCTACAACAACCTATGTTCTCCCACATGCGCAAGGTCTCAACAAAGAAGCCAAAAAGAGAAGAGGGTAAGAACCACGTACAGAGACCGAAAGAAGATCAAATCAGCTCTTCAACAATAGTAGGAAGACGTGCAAAAAGGATATGGGTTTGGAAGCCAAAAGTACAAGTAGCCTCCATCGAACCAAAGCGCCAACCACACTGGATACCACAGTTCAGAACGCATCCAAAGAGGAAGACGCCTAAAGTAATCTCTACAGTGCCGAAGGCTGTTCTAAAATGGATCCCTATAAAGAGGAAGGATCAGTGGTCATCTCGAGATCCAATGGATACCTCCAACAAAGATGACACCAACATCTGCAAGTGACATCAGGCCTCGACGAGCGACAACCATGTGCTCCTTGCACAACCCTGTCTTTTGCACCATTCAGGTCATGCATATCAAGCACAAGAGCACATTGACTTATTTCAAAGATTTTTATTGATTGATACTAAACTCTGTCTTCTTGTTTTGTGATATTGTTCCAAAAAAAAAAAAAAAAAAAAAGAAAGAGAGGAAGAACTTGTTCCCAGGTTTGGCTCATGAAACATGAATGAGCCATGCTTAGTTGAAGATGGAAGTGTTGATTACCGGGCATTTATCAGTTGGGATAGAAGTGTGTCTCGGCTAGCAGATGATGTAATTGCTGCCTTATCTGGTAGATGTCAAGAACTTAGCATGAACATGGCATCCACACCTATGGTTTCCCCTTACCATGGTGGGAGTGAAGATCTTGAAGGTCCACAACTTGAGTGATGCTTAACTACTGTATGTATGAGAGCATCCAAGGAGATATTTGCAAGAGTTTGTTTGGTACCCCGAAAATCCTTGTCTGTATACTAGATGAGCAGACTCCTTCTTATGGTGAACTAAAGAGAATATGTGAAACTAAGCTTGGTGTAGTTACCCAATGTTTTTTGTCAAAGAATATAAAGAAATTCAATTCTCAGTATTTGGAAAACGTTGCTTTGAAAAGAGAAGACAGAACCAGGCACTCAAAAATTTTTTCGGTGGACCAGCAACATGGACATTCATCGACAATGTTCCATCACAATTGCCGGGTATACAACATGAAGAGATAGACATCAATCCACCCTTCACCACGGTAAGTATCTTTACTCTGGCAACATCATAACCATGATAGATTAGGAAACCTCTTCGTCAGCATACCCTTGAGCACTTAGCTCAAGACCCGCAATTTTTCCACCACACTTCTTCCAATGCATTTTCCAAGTAAGCATGCGTAGGGCTACATTACAAGGCCGTGCACAAGGCACATATTTTTTCCAACCCATGCACATACACACTTACCCATCATTCACTATGGGTTATGAGTACTTGGCATGACTACTCTGAACATCATCTTTAGAAGCGCTAGAGGACATCCTGGGGCAACATCAATACCTAGGAAGCAATTCGAAGTTAGCAATTGTTGCAACTCAATCTTGATACGCATTCATGCGGGAATCCACGGAAGAAGCACATACCAAGGGACTACGGCTTGCAAAGGCGTGCAGTGACAAATGAAGGACTGGACAACCAACACTGCCAAATTTGGAAGATAGACGGCTCTTGTTCTTACAGAATGGATACTACCTCCCAAGCACTACATGGAACAACCACTACAACAAGGGTCTGTCAGGGATGACACACTCGAGAGGGGGGGGAGTGTTGAAGCTGAAGGTCAAGGACAAAGCATAGGAACACATCTAAGAGGTGGACACACAAGAAGAAGGAGCAAGTAGGGAGCTCCAAGAAGTACATGTCAACTTTTCAGAAGAATTCCCTACAAAAATAGTGATTTCCATCACTAAAACCATTGTAAATACCATTTTCTATTTTTGTAGCTCCATTTTCTGCAAGCCGAGGAGTCCTTGAGCTTGAGGAGCATTAGAAGTATCATCCTACCAATTTTCATAATTTTTAGACTCCGTTTGAGCCCTCAAATAAGCCCTGGAACCTAATTTTTAACTAGGCCAGATACTAGGTCTGGACAGGGCCAAAACTAGTCAAAAAACTATAAAAAGAGCTAGAGAACTCATTTTTGAGGTTAGCTTGTTAGAGAATAGAGCCTTTGTAAGAGAACTCTTCTGCAAACTAAGCTTCCCATTGTTCCTCTCTTTGATCTTACTTTGTGCACGTGTGTGTGTATGTGTGTGCATGTTTGTGTGCTTTCACTCACGCACTTGTGCCTTCACTTGCTCGTGGTCTTCATACCAGTCCTCACGTCTCCGCGGATTGACAAGTAAAGGAGGTGGTGCTTACGCTTGAGCTACACCAAATTTTGGTGCCGTTGCCGGGGAGAGAGCTTCGAGGACGAGCGTTGTGATGATAAGATCGTAGATTTGCGACGTTGGAAGGTAAAAAAACTATCATTTCCGTTCATTTTCTGTTTTTTCCTCTTCATCTTCATCATCATCATCATCTCCACCTTCTTCCATCTTCTTCTTCATAGAAATTTCTTGTTTTTTAGTGCATTTTCACCATTTTCATACCATTTTTCATGCATTATTGTGTGGGAAGGAGTTAGGAGGTGCAAGGGAGAGCAAGCGCTGTGTTTTTTTCATGATTTTTTGCTCATACGGAGCTCTCCATTGCCGACGCTCAGAAATTTGAATTTCCCGCCAAAAAACGCGATTCTGTGATCAAAATCGCGATTCTGTGATCAAAATCGCGATTCTGTGAAAATTCAAAATTTTTTGAAAAATCACGATTTTCTGTTTTCCCGCCTAAAAGTTGGCTGAAAGAATCACGATTCTGTGGTCATTCTCAGAATCGCGATTTTGTGATTGTGCTCAAAATCGCGATTCTCACAAATCACGATTTTCAGCCAAAAAATACGATTCTGAAAACACGATTCTGTAAAAACACGATTCTCTGCTCAAAATCGCGATTCTCACCAATCACGATTTTCAGCAAAAAAACACGATTTTGTGAAAACGCGATTCTGTGGTTGTGCTCAAAATCGCGATTCTCACAAATCACGATTTTCAGCCAAACCACGATTCTGTGAAAACACGATTTTTTGTTGGCAATCACGATTTTCATGTCAAAAATGCGATTATGTGAAAAGACGATTCTCTGCCCAAAATCGCGATTCTGAAAAATCATGATTTTCATGTCAAAAACACGATTCTGAGAAAACATGATTCTGTGATTGCGCTCAAAATCGCGATTCTCACAAATCACGATTTTCAGCCAAAAAAACACGATTTTCAGCCAAAAAACATGATTTTCAGCAAAAACACGATTTTGTGAAAACGCGATTCTCTGAGACAAAATCGCGATTTTCATGTAAAAAAAAAACACGATTCTGAGAACCACGATTATGATTTAAATAAAAAAGGTTACAGGTTTTATAATCCTATCAATAAGGGGTTTATGGTAAGCAGAGATGTTGTCTTTGATGAAAATGATTCTTGGTATGAGAATGAATGCAGGAAGGTCAAATTACCCTATGACTTGGAAGAGGAATTTCCAAGTCTTACAAAGGAGGAACCTATTCAGAATGAAGCCTCAAGTTCAGACGATGAAGACACTATCAATTTTGAAGAATTCAAAGCATGGAAATCCAAAGGCAAAATGAAGATGAAGAAGCTTGAAGACATACCTGAATCCTCAACTCAACCATTTAGAAGATCACAAAGAGAAAGCAAAAAACCTATCAGATATGGGTATGATACATCTCTTGTTACTAAACATTCTGTTTATCTTGCCAAAGAATTGTCAAATGAAGAACCAGGATCATATGAAGAAGCAATAACCAAATCAGAATGGAAAGAAGCTATGGATGAGGAGATTGATGCTCTCAAAGAGAGTGACACATGGGAGTTAGTACCTAAGAAGGACTCAATGAAGGTAATAGGATCCAGATGGATCTATAAGCTTAAAAGAAATTCTGATGGCACAATCAATAGGTACAAAGCGAGATTGATAGGCAAGGGTTTTGCACAAACCCAAGGCATTGACTATGAGGAGACATTCTCACCTGTGGCCAAGATGCCAACCATCAGAGTGTTGGTAAGTGTGGCTGCATCAAAAAATTGGAATATGTACCAATTGGATGTCAAGAATGCTTTCTTGAATGGATGGATTTCAGAGGAGGTATACATGTCACAACCTCCTGGCTATGAAGACCCTAAGAAGGTAACATATGTTTGCAAATTAAAAAAGGCTTTATATGTATTGAAGCAGGCACCTAGGGCATGGAATTACAGGTTAACTACATACCTCCAAGACCAAGGTTTTGTCATGAGCAAGGCAGATACTTCTCTGTTCATTAAGAGAAGTAATTCAGAGGTAATATACCTTTGTGTTTATGTTGATGACATCATCATTACAGGTAATGATGTGAATGGAATCAGATATATCAAAAGTCAAATGATGAAGGAGTTCAAGATCAATGATCTTGGTCTATTGAAATGGGACTTGAATTAGTCTACACTAATTCAGGGATATATATCACTCAGAAAAAATATGTACAAGATATGTTAAAGAAGTTTCACTTGCAGGATGCTAAAGTAGCAAGCACTCCAATGGAGGTAAACCTAAAGCTAAGTGCCCATGAAGGTGATGAAGTCAAGGACATTACAGGTTATCAAAGTATGGTGGGTAGCTTGAACTATGCTACCTTAACAAGGATAGATATTGCATATGGATTCAGTGTGCTAAGTCAATTTATGCACAAGCCAAGGATACCTCACTTAGAGGCTGCCAAAAGAATCTTGAAGTATCTCAAGGGTACACAGAACCATGGTTTGTATTTCCCTTACACTTCAAATATTGATATCAAAATTTATTCAGATGCAGATTGGGCAGGATGCAAGGATGATAGGAGGAGCACTTCTGGATATATCTCTTTTGCAGGTGACAAACCAATTTCATGGTCTTCAAAGAAGCAACCTACTGTTGCTTTGTCTTCCACAGAGGCAGAGTATAGAGGACTAGCTAATGCCACACAAGAAGCAATTTGGATTAAGCTTTTGTATACAGAATTGGGTTTGTTTACTAGGTCTCCAATAATCTTTGGAGATAATACAAGTTCTCTTCACCTTGCAGCTAATCCTATTTACCATGCTAGGACCAAACACATAGAGGTCCATTACCATTATGTGAGAGAGAAATTGATAAGCAAGGACATTCAACTTACCTAGGTATCAACCAACATGCAATGTGCAAATTTGTTGACTAAAGCTTTGGATGGAACCAAACTTTGCAGGTTCAAATCCATGATTGGATTGCAGGATATACTTGAAGATTGAAGATGAAGACTTAAGCCAAAATGTTTGGCTTGAGGGGGAGCTGTTGGTGTAAATTACAAGCCTACACATTTGGCTCAAAGGATGCATTGAAGTCTATACATACATGAAGAAGCATAGGAACATATGCTAGTGGTTAATTACCACTTTACCTCATTGTAAAAGTCAAACTGACTTGGAATCTCTTGTAATCACCTACCAAAAAGAGTCGTGGAAATTTAGTTGCTTGATTGAAAGAATATCTCCAAGCATTTAGGAGCTTGATCATAGGGAGCCAAAAATTTGAATTTGAATTCAAATTTTTAGTCATCTCTTATAAAAATGGACATGAAAAGTCACGGGTAAGAGAGAGCACTCCCGAGCCTAGCATTACTGTTTTTGAGTGTGTGTGAGGTCTACACTCAAGCCCACACCTCTCTACACCATTTGGCAATGAGATTCATGCCAATGGAGTTGTATACAAATGTTCATTAATGCATACATTCATATTGTCAATCTCTGAGTTCTCTGTTAGTCTACGCAAAAGTCTGTCAACTTGTCAAGGGCATATCTCGGTCAATTCTTCACCAAATTCAGTGATACAAAGCTTGTGGGATTCAGCGTGAAGTGATCTACATGCTCAAAAAATTGGAAGACATTCTATTCAGCCATTTTGGAGAAATTGGCGTCGAGGTGAACTCTGGTCATTTTTTGCTACAGTCCTAAAAAGTCGGGGGTATAGCTTAACTTGCTAAATTGATTTCTCTTAGCATAGTTTATAATTTTACATCATTCCACTTCGAATAGGTAGCTTACTAAGCTAATTAGATACCCCTAAAAGGAATTTTTCCAATTCCTACTGTGCTGGTCATACTGAGCAAAATACTCAGTAGGTGTCAAGACAAAAATAGAAGGTTTTCTTGAGTTTGTGACTTCCAAATCTGTTTTGATTCAATCATTGCATACATCATTTCCAAAGGACATAGGACATTTTATGGTGTCATTGGAAAGCTAAGGAGGTCTAGTTATCAACTCTAAAGCAAAAGAGGGCTGGTACAAAGCAGGTTTAGCAGTACCTACTCAGTCTCTTGGAGCATCCATCCATCCATCCATCCCAACACGGCTATGTACGCAAGGAATAAGAAGAAAGGTGATAAAGGTAAAGAAAAAGATGAAGAAGAAGTGACTGCTCAAGCAAATTATGCAAGAGGACGATGTAATGTCAGAAATAAAAGTAGAAGTAATACAAAAGGAAGAGGTAACAAGAAAGCTTGCTGGATCTGTGGATTAAGCAATCACTTGGCTCATGATTGCTGGCATAATTCTCAAGGATCAAGTCAAAATCAGAATAACAATAGCAGAGGCAGAAGCGGAAGATATCAAAGAGGAAGACAAAGCCAAAGAGGCGGATATGGTAGAGGTGGAGCAAGAGGTTGGGGACAGAATCAGTCTCACAACACTACCTACTACAACTATGCGAATGATACGTAAAATGATGGTCATACGACGTTGATGATGAACTCGATAAGTACATCAGAGAATGAAGACCTCAAGGTATTCTATATTGATTCTGGTTATTCAAATCATTTGTCAGGAAATATAGAATTGTTATCAGAATTAGAAGGAGGCATTTCAAATCATACAATACAGACAGGTGATAACACAAAACATAATGTAAGGTCAATTGGAAAGGTAAAGTGTAAGAATGGAGCTGACCTATTAACAAATGTTTTGTATGTTCCAACAATCCCAAAGAATCTGATGAGTGTGGGTCAGATAGTAGAAAAAGGTTTTCAAGTCCGGTTTACAAATGAAGGAGTATTTGTTGAAGATCCAGAGAATGGATACAAACAGATTGTCCATGGTAAAAAGGAAGGTAGAATTTTTACTCGGAAAGTACAAGGGAATGTTGGTCAAGCCTTGATCACACATGGTGATGAGGTATTTACAGAACTAGACCTCTGGCATAAGAGGTTAGGACATTTTAATGAAAAGGGAATCAAAGCTATGGTAGAGAAACAGTCTGTGAGAGGATTACCAAACATGAAGAACCAACATATGATTCACAAATGTGAAGCCTATCAGATGGGAAAAGCCCACAGGTTACCATTTCAGAAAAATGGTTACAAACACGATGGTGTGCTAGAACTCATACATACAGACATATGGGGGCCAACAAAAGAAGGATCTATCAGCATATCGAGGTATTATGTTCTGTTTATTGATGATGCAACTAGATGGATAACTCTTTATGTTTTGAAAGAGAAATCAGAAGTGTTTGGAGCTTTCAGACTTTTCATGCATATGCTGAAAGACTTACAGGACAGAAACTCAAAAGACTAAGGTCTGATGGAGGAGGAGAATATTTTTCTTGAGAGTTCAATGATTATCTCTGGAGTACAGGTATCAAAAAAGAAATAACTTGCAGGTATACACCACAACAAAATGGAGTAGCAGAAAGGAGAAACCGAACTCTAGTTGAGTTTGCAAGAGCAATGCTAAAGGAGAAGAATTGTCCAAACTATCTTTGGGCTGAGGCTGTAAATACAACTACATACCTGGTAAACAGATTACCATGTATAGCTTTAAATGGGATGACCCCTTATGAAGCTTGGTGGGGCAAGAAACCAACACTTGATCATTGCAAAGTGTTTGGATCAATTGCTTATGCTTATGTACCATCACAGTTGAGACATAAGCTTGAACCAAAAGCTGTGGGTTATAGGTTATGGAGTCCTTTAACCAAATAGTTTACTGTTTCCAGAGATGTGACATTTGATGAAGGAAAAAGCTGGTATACAGATAAAGACCATAGTGTTGAAACACTTGAAGAAGAGATAAGAAGGAATGAAAAAGGTAAATCACATATGCAGGTGAATGGAGATGAAGATCATATGCAGGCAAGTACATCCAAGATCGGATCAGGTATGAGAAACAAAGATGGATCAAGATTTGATGAAGATGTGTATTCAGATACACATGAAGAGTTTGAACCAAGAAGGTCAAACAGAGTTAGGAAACAACCAACAAGGTATTCCTATGATACTTCGTATTTGACTCAGAAAATTTATGCTTATTTAGTAAAGGGAGATGAAGAACCTCAGAGTTACGGTGAAGCAAAAGGTAAGGAAAAATGGGAAGAAGCGATGAAAGAAGAGTTTAATGCTCTTGAGGAGAACAAGGCTTGGGAACTTGTTCCAAAACCAAATGGTAAGAAAGTGATTGAAAACAAATGGGTTTACAAAGTCAAGAAGCTTGCAGATGGAAGGATAGCCAGATACAAAGCTAGACTGGTAGTCAAAGGCTATGCTGAGACATATGGCATAGATTATGATGAGACATTTAGTCCGGTGGCAAAGATGTCAACCATAAGGACATTGATTGCTATACCAGCATCAAAAGGATGGAAGCTAAGTCAGCTAGATATCAAGAATGCATTTCTGAATGGATATATATCAGATGAGGTTTACATGGAACAACCTGAAGGGTTTGTAAGTTCCAGTTACCCAAATTATGTTTGCAGATTAAGAAGAGCTCTCTATGGATTGAAGCAAACTCCAAGAGCTTGGAATTACAGACTTGTAAAGTATCTCAATGACCTTGGATACTAAAGCTCAAAGGCAGATGCAAGTCTACTGATCAAGAAAACAGATGAAGGTATGATCTACATTTGTATTTATGTAGATGACATAATAATCACAGGAACCTCAGATGAAGGAATCAAAGAGGTAAAGAGACTGCTTGAAAAAGAGTTCAAAATCACTGATCTAGGAAAGTTATCATACTTTCTTGGAATGGAAGTTACATATATAGATCATGGTATATATGTTTCGCAAGAAAGGTATCTCCTAAACTTACTGAAGAAGTTTAACATGGAGAATTGCAGAGAAGCTTCAACACCGCTTGAAGTAAATCATAAACTCAGCAAATATGATGGTGCAGAGTTTAAAGATATGAGAAAGTATCAGTCGTTAGTGGGAAGCTTAATCTATGCTACACTAACAAGACCAGATCTCAGTTATGCAGTGGGAGTTCTCTCACAATTTATGCATTGTCCAAAGGATCAACATTGGATTGCAGGACAAAGAGTTCTTAGATATATTAAAAGAACTATAAAAGAAGGATTATATTATCCTTTTACATCAGATATAAAGCTGAGAGCATACAGTGACTCAGACTGGGCAGGAGGTCAAGATGACAGAAGGTCAACACATGGATATATGATATACCTAGGAGATAAGCTTGTAAGCTGGTGTTCAAAGAAGCAACACACAGTAGCTTTATCGTCAACAAAAGCAGAATATAAAGGATTGTGGAAGCAGCTAAAGAAGTGATATGGATGCAGACCTTGTTCAAAAGCATGGGTATTGATCAAGGTATACCTATCATACATGGAGATAATATGAGCTCGTTGTATCTTGCAGCAGATCCAGTATTTCATGCAAGAACAAAACACATAGAGATTCAATATCATTTCTTGAGGGAAAAGGTAATGGAGAAGGACATTGAATTAGTATTCACTCCTACAAAAGATCAGATTGCAGATATTCTGACAAAGAGCTTGGATGGAGTAAAGACAAGCAGATTCAAAGAAATGGCAGGTTTAAAGGAAAGAAGAATATATGAAGACCAGAAGATGCAAATTAGTGATTGAGGGGGAGCTGTTGGAGATTCACTCACTAATTATGCATAACGACATAAAGACGAAGAAAAAGAAGAAACAAAGTATTCAAAAAATCAAAGCCTTAGTGAAGGGACAAATTCACGACTGTAATATATAGCGTACAAACTTGCAGAATTAGAGTTTGAATCTCGGATCAAAATGTATATAAGAGAGAGAGCATAGAACCGGAATATGAGAGAGAGAGAGTGAGTGCACGTATAGTAGATATAGAGATATAGAAGACACCAGAGATTGCATATGTAGAGATGAATAACAGAACCTGAAATATCCGGTATTCATCTAAGAGAGATGGTAAGGAGAAACTACTCAGTATAGGAGAGTTCTCATGACTATGAGCGAAGTGAGGCCGAGTCATTTTTGTACACATCTTCTCTAATAGAAAACACATGTTCATGTGGAAGAATTTGAGCGCATTCTTTGTATGTGAAGAAATATGAGAGATTTTATGTTATTGTGAAAGTTAGTTAACAGTTACAGTTTTCTCAGTAAACATTTTCCGGTACATCTACAAGTTAGATTTTGTAACATAGTGTAAAGTTTTTCATGAGAGGTAGCTCATCTTGAAGCCAGTAGTCTCAACTATAAATGATCAAAGATTTCGGTGAAATGGACATGTACACATAGTACTAAGTCTGACCGGAAAAAGGCATCTAGAACTGGTGAAGTTTTCTTTTAAACTTCAGATAGAGTTCATTCAGTGAAGGAAGTTCAGGTATCACTTCCTTACTTCATGTATACACATTTGAAGTAACTACAAACAGAATTGCAATTGATTCCGGTAGTATTCCGATACAATTATGGTGACATTCCGGTAACAATCCGGTGAAGTTCCAGTGAAATTTTGGTGAGTTCAAAACACAGTTTTGACACAGTTAAGTAAGGAAAAGATTGTTTAACTGTAACAAACACAGTGGTGTAAAGACTGAAGTAAATCAGTTTAGAATTGAAGCTTGAAGGAAACGTGAAGCTTTCTGTAAAGTGAATTTCCGGTATTTACTAAATACAGTTATAAGTTTTCAGTTTCAAAAAATTTTCTAAGCTATTGATGATTATAGAGGTGTTCTAACATCACTCTAGCTTAGTTTCTGTGGTGTAAGCGAATTCCGCAATAAGCATGGAGTGCCCATCTACCATGATGGCCTTAATAGGTATGTGGCAAGACTAAAACCTATGATTGACTCAAAAATAGTCCCAAGACTAGCTATCAAATAAGAAGGATGTGTCTACATGGATAAAATAGGAAAACTATATGTTGTGACTGAAAACCCCGATCAGATAAATGGAGGAGCAAGGGATCAATGGTAGGACCAAAAATAGAGACACAGTAACTACCCCTAGGGGAAAGTCTGTAGTTTCTCAAGTATTAAGAGGAGATCTGATACCCCAAGATGACTATTTGGTTGATGTGTACATGGTAAGTGGGTCTGATCTACTACTACAAGTTGGTTCACCTATACAAGGGGAAGGTATCACCCCCCACTATCTATGAATTAAGGGACCCTGAAGATTCATCTAGAGTTACCTACCTAAACTGAAATAAGAGAAGATATTGGCCAATGGATGATTTGGATAGGTCAAGGTTGAGATATAGGGGGTTGCCTGTATTCCCTCAATAAGAACAACCAACTACTTCATAGAATCCCTTTGTAACTTAGCAAGGTATGAAAAACTTAGCATCTTGGCAAACTAGTCAATGGAGTTTCCCTGTTAGAACTCACATGCATTTTTCCATGTTAGGACCCAACCCCAATAGTCACTCTAATCTAGGAGTCCAAAATGTAAATAGACCACCTTTCCCAGTAAGACCACCACAAGGTGTAGGACTAGGAGTACACCCCATGTGACCTGCTTTCCCATTCATTATTCGACCCCCCAAGCCAAGCAGAATCTTAAGACCAATTCAAGTGGCTACATGTATGAGAAATCATTATGATGGATCTATAGAACCTTATGACCAAATTGCAAAAATAGGTATAACATGCAGAGCAAGTGGATGATTTCTTTGTTCAATATGAATCTTTTGGCCTCCGTCTAATGGGAACAAGTTTGACTTGGTTCCAACCTTTGGACCCAAATTGTTTTGCTAATATTGAGCAATTCTTCCAAGAATTCATCAAAGAATTCACTAAGAGGGGAATCAAACACGATTCCTCTTCATTGATCCATAGTTTTAAACAAACCTCTAATGAAACGGTAAAGAATGCAGCCACACGGTTCAATCAATATGTAGATGGATGCCTTGTGATAGAGAGAGCCTTTCAAATGAAAATGGCATCTTTGTTCCTAGATGGTCTAACCAATGGAACATTGAGAACTTATGGTATATGTGAAGCAATTACAAACACTGAGTGAATGTCTTCAAGAATGCATAGATTTGGAAGACAACCTAGCAGATGACCTAACGACTCCACAAAATTCCACTAAATCAAAGGACACAAGAAGCAACACTGCCTCTAGTACAGGCAACGCCAAAGAAGTGGTGGACTTAATTGCTAAGAAGTTAGAAGTGCAGGGATAGAGAAACTACCAGAACGCCCCTATGAGAGTTCCAATTGTTGAGATATCAAGCTCAACATGTGATGATCCAGGATGACACGTATCAGTTTTTTGTTTCTCTAACATGTATAGTGGTCACGCCTATATATGTCAGGGATACTTCATTGAGCCTTATTAGATTTATCTATCGAGAGTGATGGCACATTTGTTTCTTGCCAGCTCACTCATTCACGAACATTAGGTTTTCCCTTATGTACTGGTCTTTATATATTGCACTTGTTGTATTCTTGTTTTAGGTCATTCTTGTACATTCCTTTTTAGGTAATAGAAGAAGAAGAATAAGATCATTTTTCCTTGCCTCAATCTGTGTATGTGCTTCTCTTTGATTGTGAGAGTGTGTGTGTGAGCTGTCTTCCTTATCTCCTTCCTCGTGACATGGTATCAGAGCCAACGTGGCTGTAGAGAGCTTGTGGAGAAGGTGATAGTGAAGAGTACACAGCAAGGCATGGAGAAAATGCGATTCACAAATGACCTCTGTTTGCTATGAAAATCGGCGTGAGTAGAAGACCTCAAAATATTTTCAAGATTTATCCCTTTAGGGTCACTCATTTATGTCAGATCAAAGCTTTGGAGCCATCTCAACCTCCGTTTTGAGCCTACAAGGTGGGGTCCACAGAGAAACCATGTCAGTTTCAGAAACTGTAACTTGTAGCATGTTCAACAACACTCATATATTCTAGATATAGATTTTCAGGTGATTCCCTGTACTGTTGATACATGATAATTGTGTTTTTCTGAGATCGAACTGTCACATCATAGTGCAGCAGTGTTCAAGCAGAAGTGCTGCTTGTAGTGTTTTGCAGTGTTGAGAATTGTTGTAGAAATGGAAAACGCAGATGGAATGAGTCAGCTTATGAGTGATAAGCTGGACAAGAACAACTTCCATGTGTGGAGATTCAAGTGACAAATCCTGTGATGGGAAAAGGCTACTAGAAATACATCGAAGTAGAGAACAAAAATGCTCCTTAGTTTCCATAGAGGAATCAAACTACAGACCAGTTAAGAGCATATAAGGAATGTATTCAAGGAGCACGAAAGGTAATGTATTGGCTATCTGTTAGCATACAGGATAGCATGATTGGGCACATACAAGATGTCAAGACTTCGAAAGAGGCTTGGAACAGATTGGTCACATTGTATGAGACCAATACAAAGGGACGAAAATTGCAACTCAAGAACGAGCTGCATACATTGGAGAAGAAGGGCATGTCAATAAGTGACACACTCTGAAAATCAAAAGCATATGTGAGTCACTTGCATCTATTGGCGTGAATGTAGATGATGATGATAAGGTGGAAGTGTGCCTTCTGGGTTAGGAGCTGCATATAAGCAGTTCAAAACTTCTATACAGACCAGAGAAAATATTCCAAATTTTGTTGATTTGGTATCCATGTTGATCATTGAAGAAAAGAATCTTGGTGAGGATTCAAAATCCCAAGTAAAGCCCAGTTCTGAGAAGGTATTCTACTCTAGTAGAGGAAGAGGCAGAGGTAGAGGTTTTGGAAGTGGAAGAGGAAATAGTAACCAAGACCAAGGTCAACAACAGAATCATGCTGGAGGAAGATGACAGTTTCGAGGCAGGGGGAGCCAAAGAGGTCGCAAAAATTTCCAAAGAAATGATTCCGGTAATGATAGTAAAGGATGTTGAAATCATGGTAAACTTGGACACTTTGAACGTGATTGTAGGTTGAAGAATCAAAATAACTGAAGGCATTAAAACAACTATGCATCCACAAGTACAGATGATTGTGAGAAGTTGTTCATGGTTCAACATCACATGATGAATACGATGTCTGTTGGTGTTTCAAATTCAAATGATAATGTATGGTATGTTGATTTCTGGTGCTTCAAATCACATGACTAGTCATGCGCAATGGTTTAGTACTTTGCAGAAATTGCTAGTTCCTAGATATGTTGAAACAAGTGATGACACATCACATCCTATTGAGCATACAGGAAACATAGCACTATCTATGGAGGATGGAAAGGTAAAACATCTTGCTAATGTGCTGCATGTTCCAAATATAATAAAGAATCTGGTTTCTGTTGGATAAATGGTTGACTAGGGATTACAGTTGAGGTTCAATGCTGATGGATTATATGTGGAAGAGTACAAGCAGGATGGACGATTGGTCGCCAAAGGAAACAAAGTGGGTAGGATGTTCACCTTAAATGTGAAAGTTCTTGAAATGAATGCAACCATGTTTGCAATAGGTACAGGAGTTATTGTTGATATAGAGATCTGGCACAAACGAATTGGACATGCAAATTTGCAAAGGCTGAAACTGATGCAATCAAAGGAGATCGTTCATGGACTACCAAATTTCAACGTTTTCGAGATGCAAAAGGTATGTGCAGCATGTCAATTTGGAAAACAGTCAAGAGCATCATTTCCACATGACAAGCATGTTAGTGAGAATGTACTAGAAATGGTACATACGGATGTTTGGGGTCCAACAAAGACCGCATCTATGGGTGGTTGCAGGTTTTATGTTACTTTCGTTGATAACCATACACATAAAGTATGGGTATATTTCATGAAAGAGAAGAGTGAGGTGTTCACTCACTTCCAAATTTTTAAAGCTACGGTGGAAAAGAAGATAGAGAAGTACATTCAGACATTAAGATCTAATGGAGGAGGTGAATACATGTCAAATGAGTTCAACAATTTTCTAAAAAATCATGGAATTTGGCATCAGTTTTCATGCAGGTACACACCACAACAGAAATGGCGTTGCTGAACGCAGAAATAGACATATTGCAAAAATAGCAAGAGCCTTAATGGCTGAGAAGAATATGCCTCCTTTTTATTGGGCAAAAGCTGTGCATACTGCTATATACATCATGAACAGAAGTCCGACTGCTGCTATACATCAAGTTACACCTGAAGAGAAGTTTAAAGGTAAAAAGCCAAACTTATCATATCTAAAAGTTTTTGGTTGTATTGCATATGTACATGTTCCAGATGAATTGAGGACGAAGCTTGATCCAAACGCAGAAAAGTGTGTCTTCATTGGATACTCCCTTGAGCAAAAGGGATATAAATGTTATAACCCACTCACACGACAAGTGAAGGTGAGCAGAGATGTGGTATTTGATGAAATGTAAAGCTTCTATGCAGATGCCAAAGAAGGACTGAGCCTTGAACCAAATGACAAAGAAAATGCTAAAGAATCAAGTGCAGAATCTCAGGTTTTGAGTGGGCTGGATGCATCACCAAGAAATAGTTCCAACTCAAATCCATGGAGTGGAAGATTACATGGAAATGTCAATCCAACAACTTCATCAAATACATCCAAGAAAGGTAAAGAAAAGCTTTTTGTTGGTCATAAAACATGTGCAAGTTGTGAAGATGTGAAGATGTTGATGGAGATTCAAGCGGTTCAAAAAAGAGTCTTGATGAGGAACTTGGATTGCCCTCTGTGAAGACTCCAAGACTAAGAAAGGCATATGCAGATGATACAAGGAGAAGTGACCTAGGACCAAGAAGATTTGGGAGGATGTGAAATTCAGTGCAACAATTGACATATGACAAAGGTAATATAAGATGCTGAACGTTCTTGCTTTGAAGATGCAATTGGAAATGCAGATTGGGAAAAAGCTATGGATGAGGAGATGACTGCACTTTATGGAAATGATACATGGAAGCTGGTTCCATTTCCACAAGGAAAGAAACCCATAGGCTGCAAGTGGGTTTACAAGGTAAATCACAATGCTTACGGTAGCATAAGTAGGTACAAAGCGTGATTGGTAGCAAAAGGATATGCACAGATGTTGGGATGGATGGGTGGATGCTCCAAGAGACTGAGTAGGTACTCCTAAACCTGCTTTGTACCAGCCCTCTTTTGCTTCAGAGTTGATAACTAGACCTCCTTATCTTTCCAATGACACCATAAAATGTCCTATGTCCTTTGGAAATGATGTGTGCAATGATTGAATAAAAAAAGATAACTTTGGAAGTCACAAACTCAAGAAAACCTTCTATTTTTGTCTTGACACCTGCTGAGTATTTTGCTCAGTATGACCAGCACAGTAGGAATTGGAACAATTCCTTTTAGGGCTACCTAATTAGCTTAGTAATCTACCTATTCCAAGTGGAATGATGCAAAATTATAAACTATGCTAAGAGATATCAATTTAGCAAGTTAAGCTATACCCCCGACTTTTTAGGACTGTAGCAAAGAATGACCAGAGTTCACCTCGACGTAGATTTCTCCAAAATGGCTGCATAGAATACGTTCAAATTTTGATAGCATGTATATTACTTCAAGTTGAATCCAACAAGCTTTGAATCACTGAATTTGATCAAGAACTGACCAAGATATGCCCTTTACAAGTTGACTGACTTTTTGAGTAGACTAATAGAGAACCAGAGATGGACAATATGAATGTATGTATTAATGAACATTTGTATACAACTCCATTGGCATGAATCTCATTGCCAAATTCTATAGAGAGGTGTGGGCTTGAGTGTAGACCTCACACACACTCAAAAACAGTAATGCTAGGCTCGGGAGTGCTCTCTCTTACCCGTGACTTTTCATGTCCATTTTTATAAGAGATGACTAAAATTTGAATTCAAATTCAAATTTCTGGCTCCCTATGATCAAGCTCCTAAGTGCTTGGAGATATTCTTTCAATCAAGCAACTAATTTTCCACGACTCTTTTTGGTAGGTGATTACAAGAGATTCCAAGTCAGTTTGACTTTTACAATGAGGTAAAGTGGTAATTAGCCACTAGCATATGTTCCTATGCTTCTTCATGTATGTATAGAATTCAATGCATCCTTTGAGCCAAATGTGTAGGCTTGTAATTTACACCAACAGCTCCCCCTCAAGCCAAACATTTTGGCTTAAGTCTTCATCTTCAATCTTCAAGTATATCCTGCAATCCAATCATGGATTTGAACCTGCAAAGTTTGGTTCCATCCAAAGCTTTAGTCAACAAATCTGCACATTGCATGTTGGTTGATACATAGGTAAGTTGAATGTCCTTGCTTATCAATTTCTCTCTCACATAATGGTAATGGACCTCTATGTGTTTGGTCCTAGCATGGTAAATAGGATTAGCTGCAAGGTGAAGAGAACTTGTATTATCTCCAAAGATTATTGGAGACCTAGTAAACAAACCCAATTCTGTATACAAAAGCTTAATCCAAATTGCTTCTTGTGTGGCATTAGCTAGTCCTCTATACTCTGCCTCTGTGGAAGACAAAGCAACAGTAGGTTGCTTCTTTGAAGACCATGAAATTGGTTTGTCACCTGCAAAAGAGATATATCCAGAAGTGCTCCTCCTATCATCCTTGCATCTTGCCCAATCTGCCTATCCATACAACAAGTTAACAACGCAAGGACCTAATATGTATTGTCACATTGAGCAAAAATACACCAACCATACCACTGAGAATTTTCCTTTTAATAGACAACCTAGATCCTCCACACCACCATAGTATAGAACATATGGATATCCTCCTAGGGATTAGGGTAGAGAGGCCCCAAGATACAATCCATACCCAGGACCACCAATAGCACCAAGACCATATGATTATGGGAGATATGGCCAACCACAACCCGTGTTAGGACAACAATCACCACATCTATAGAATATAAAACCAGTAAAGTACACCCAACCAGAAGAAAATCTAGAAAGAGCGATAGTGCCAGTCACACCTTTGACCAACATGAAAAGCGCAAGCCAAGGATATGATTGAACACATGGGAAATACTATCCCTACGACACAAGTCTTACTGAATATGATCACACCTATGGGCAACATTACTACGTATATGAGGGATATGACAACTCTTATGGACGAGAGTATGGTAGTCTTATGTACACTGCACCAAGAGCTCCAGTTCCTACTAGATCCCCAACAAGACCCCCAACACCAAGAGGACCATGTTATAGATGTGGAGGAGATCACTTCATTAGGGAATGCACTTTACCCCACAACCCACTACCTCCCCATGTGTGGGAAGGCTATTGTAGTGAATGTGACAAGGAACATTTGTTTCGAGATTTCCTAAAGAACTCCAATAAGGTCTCCCCAATAAGGTCAATGTGATCGAAGTGATTGCATCATCAAAAAGTGATAAAGAATACATGGTGCCTTTAAAGGCCATTACATGAGCCAAAGCCAAAGAGAAATTAGAAAAAGGACTATTGACCCAACTAAAGGTTGGGAAGGAACAAGAACATAAAACTTAGAGAGTCAAGGACTTAGAGGAACCAGAGGAGACCACTAACAGTAAAAAGACTCAAAGATGGAAGTCAAGGCACGAGAAACATAAAAACAAATGGGTTAAGAGAAAGAGTGAAGAAAAGGAGACAAAATCAAGAGAGATCCCATGCTCGAAGGCCTGAACATGTGGTTGAGGCTTATCAATCTAGGATAGAGGCAAGGCCTTTCATAGAACAACACAAAAGAAGTTATCCCAGAGGAGACTTGGAGAAGGAGATATTAGAAATATGGAAAAAAGTGATTGAAATTGCACAAGACACACTTGAGAATTCTATCTCAGCCCTTCCCAAGACTAGAATACCAGAAAATCAATCCCAAGAATGTTTGGACGATATCGATCAAGAATACAAAGAAAGACAGCAAGGTGACAAGGGAAACGAAAGCACCAACAATAAAGGGAAGGAACAAGATTCAATAATCCCGAAAATAGAAGCTACCTAGCCTGGTAACCTTTGGGCCAGAGTTCAAGAAGATCGGTGGAAAAAACGTGGGAACACACGACCCACTTTTGAAGAGCTAGACACTATTGGGAATCTACCTGCATTGGGAATGGAGGAAATATATGAAGAAATTTTAGTTCTGGATCACAAACAAGAGGAAGTAAAAAATATATCAAGACTTCCCAATTACATGGGGAATATGAGAAGAGGTGAGAATTAATTCATGCTCCTATAATTAGGGACAAAGACAGAAAGTTACATGATGAAGCATCTCACACATTGTTAGAACTCAAGAAAACAAAGGTCCAATGTTCTTTAATGATAGAAGAGTTGCTATGAGTCAGACCCTAGTTGTGGAAACACTTGGCTGAACAATAAAAGATAGAAGTGGAAGAGCATCTCAAGGAGAAGAAGGAAGAAGAGGCCCCACCCACGAATTCCAATAGATAAAGTACGAGAGTTCAATGAGGGAGATGAGGGAAACACGTGCCTTCCCATCACCTTCAATGGATACATATTCATGATATGTTGGTAAAATTCAAAATGGAGAACACCAAAATTGCAGATACACCCATGGAACTCAACCATAAGATTAATTCTCATGAAGGAGAACTCCTTGAGGATGTTACAGGTTACCAAAAACTTGTTGGGAGTCTCAATTATGAAACCCTAACAAGACTAGACATTTCTTATGGAGTAAGTACATTAAGTTAGTTTATGCATGCACCAAGGAAGCCTCACATGGAAGCTGCCAAGAAGGTACTAAAGTATTTAAAGGGTACCATGAATGAAGGGTATTTTATCCCATCACTTCTGATTTAGACATAAAGATGTATTCTGATGTAGATTGGGCTGGCTCCAAGGATGATAGGAGGACCACCTCAGGATACTTGTCTTTTGGAGGTTCAAAGCTTATATCATGGTCATCTAAGAAGCAACCAACTGTGGCTTTATCATCTAGAGAACCATACTATAGAGGTTTGACAAATGCAACTCAAGAAGCTATGTGGCTCAAACAACTCTATGCAGATTTGGGGTTACACTCTCACACTCCAATAATCTTTGGAGACAACACTCGTTCACTTCATTTGGCTGCTAATCCTGTATATCATACAAGGACTAAGCAGATTGAAGTGCACTATCATTATGTAAAGGAGAAACTGCTTAGCAAGGATATTCAATTATCCTATGTATCAACGCATTTACAATGTGCAGATATACTCACAAAGTCTTTGGATGGAACCAAGATGAGCAACTCCAAATTGATGATTGGTTTGTAGGAGATCAAGGAAGGATGAAGACCAAGCATGTTAGGCTTGAGGGGGAGCTGTTGGTGCAAGCGAATCCAAGCCCACATACTTGGATGATTAGCATAATACCCATGGAACCTTATATGATCAATCTCCTATAAAATCAAGTACATTTACCTTTGTAAAAGTGCATTACTTGCACGTGGATTTAGGAAGCTTCAAACCACGATTCATTTGGTAGTTGATTGATGAGAGAATACATCCTATACTTTAGGATTCACTTTTAGGTGGACCTTTTAAATTTGAATTCAAACATTGGCTCCAAACACAACTATAAAAAGAGGATCAAATGAGCCACATGATATCTGGACTCCATGAGATCATTTTGAAAGAGATACATTGTGAATTGAGAGCTCACACCATAGCTCATTCACCTCCCATACATTGGGCAATGGATTATTGCCAATGACATTGTATTTCTACATGATTTAATACATACATTATCATTACATCTTCATTTCACTTCTCTGCAATGACTACATCAGTTCAGTGATTTTTGCAGAGCTTGTTGTGTACCTAAGTCACAAAGCCTTAGGGACTTGTGCCAAAGAGACTAAATCTTGTTTGCCACACAAGTGCGTATAGTGGTGGATTGACACACGCTTAATTATCAATCCAAAGAACCGACCTAACCAAACATATGAGGACATGTGCACTCGTGATGGAAAGTGAAGCGGTTCAACTCTCATGCATGAGAAAAGATTAATCTACCTCTGTAACTCACTTAACTACTGAAAGTGTCTGCCGCGATACCACTTACAGTACTTTTCACTAAATCAAAGATTTCTCCCAGATCCAAACTCCGAATATGGCCAATAGCGGGTTTGTTTCAAAGTCTCTTGATGAGACGCTTCTACTAGAGGTGGTTTCACTCGATTCTGACAACCGTGCTTCAAGTTATGACCGAAATAGTGAATGGCGGGAAACACACACACTCACTCCACTACTCGTGCTTGCTCACACACACACACTACAATAGCTCAAAAGTGTTTGGGAGGGGTAGATAACAGTATTACACACACATTCCAAGCATTACACATGCATAGAAGATCATGGAGAAGATGAAAATCTGCAGGAAAGAAGCAAATTCGAAATTCAGGAGCTCTCCTTCTTCACAATGGCAAAAAGTCTTTACAAAGAGTCACAAAGTGACTTATATACATGTGCCCTAAAAATGGTCCTTTCACACAAGTGACCGGCACTTTATTGACTAATTTCTATTCTCCTACTATTTTACAAGATATATATTACAATGCTTTGGGATTGTGCATCTAGAGGACTCCTCTAGTGCATTTACATGGCTTGAGGGAATTTCCTAAGACTTTGAAGAAGAAAAATATGCCCATTATTTTTGAAAAATTTGGGGCTCCTCTTTTGTGCCTCTTTGCTCTGCAACACTCTCTCCCTCTTTGTCTCTGTCGTCCCTTGACAAGCTTTTGTTTCTCGTTTATGGCTTATCTCCGACTTTTGAATACACGCACCCAGTGGTCGAAGAAGCGATAAGGACTGTCAGGCAATTTGTTATTTTATCCGAGGTATGTCCTTTGCTTCTGTTTCCCCTTGGTATTCCGTACATCACAAATCTAGGTTGCTGTATTAAGTCGGGCGGCCACACACGCTATCAGTGGAAGGATCATTACTTGCCAAATATCTTCTTGCACTTCTTCATGGATACTTCTTGGCCTTGATCTGCCCTTGTTACTCACATACCTTCCCCTATTGTATTGCTTTGGCCTGTTTGCCTTCTGCCACCGCACGCCTTAATTTTCTGATCTCTACTCTCTTTTAAGAGAGCATTACATTTTAGAGGTCCTATTTTTGAATCTTTTTTTTCATCCTTCAAGACCTGCTCCATTTCTTCTCACCGCATGCATCTAGTGGACGAGGAGACACCTAGGACCTTCAGACAATTGGTTATCTTATCCGATGAAGTGTCCTATGTGTTCTGTCTCTCTCCTCGACTTGTTTCACTTCACCGCCAGCTCCTAGTGGATGAGGAAGCTCTGTGCAACCTCCCATGAAATGTCCTTATTGTTATCTTTCTTTAATTCCACTCCTCAAGACCTGGGCCTTTGGCGTTGTTGCCTGATGTGTGGCCATGCGGGGCTTTGGGCAGAGAGTTGTTTATTTTCTGGATAATCTTTATTCTTTTATTTTTTTCTTCTTCTCTTTTTGCTTGATTCCCCTTCCACACGTCCCTCCTCCTGAACTCTATCGTCCCCGACAAGATTTTTGTGGCAACGTGAGTATGTTTGGATGACTTGTTGCTCTCGTTGATTCAACAGATTGGCGTGACATATCATGAACTCTTTCCATTGGCTTGACTTCACCCCATCCTCTGGTGTCTGTCTATGGTTTGCAAAGAAACTCAATTCGTAGGCCACCATCCTAGCATTAAGATTAGAAGAAATCTTTACAAAAACTTTGGAGTCAATTTCAAAAAATCCCGTAAAGAATGCTTCTTCAAACGTCTGCATGCAAGTGCTTGGCAAAAACATAATTCTTGAGTATATAGCCATAAGTGTTAATCGGCTCAGTATAGTTGATAGATAAAAAATGAGAGCGTCGGGTCCCTGATTAATGCCAATGATATTCAAAAAAGTATACTGAGCATGCTAAAACAATTTAATAACTGTAAGTAACATCCTCAAGATCTTATTCGTCATTTTGACTGCCAAATCAGGTACCGTGGCATAGCGAGCAATCCATAATTCCATGGTTTTAACCATGTATTCTTCCGTTAGTAGATAGTTATGCGGTGGACTTGGTAAGAGTGGATAATTGAGCCAGTGATTATTTATGCTACCCTGGCGCTGTGCTTCCCAAAATTGCATCCAGGAGCGTCTTCGGGGTACTAGGCAAAAAGATGTATTCACTTGGAGTATGTACGGTGACGATTCCCATTGTACCCGCAGTGTTGGATTCTTTTCCAAGAACTTCCTCCGCCATATGGGATCAGCTTTGTCAAATTCCTCTTGAGTGTAGGTGAATGTTTGCATGCTAAACTAGAGGTTGGAGTCTGGTTCTTTGTTGGTTGTATTCTTTATGTATTGCCGTGTTTGTTCTTTCAGCAAACCATATGGTACGTTGAATGGTCTCATTATTTGTTCCAGATTTTTACTGTCGATCTTCGCTTCCTTCATGACTTTGACTACTTGATCTTCAAAATCTGCTATAAGTTGGGACACCAGTAGTGCCCTCTCATTTCAGCTCAGTTTTGCAATATCCCGATGAGTACGTTAAGAGTGGATTTCCGTTTCCTCCCTTATCGGCGAATGATGTAAGGGGGGAGATGGAGGACATACCTCAATCTCCTTAGTAGCCGCTTTGCCGTGTGGAACTACTGGTGTCCCCTCTTTTGCCTGTTGTGCTAGTTCATCTTGTAGTTGCTTTATCATGTCATCTTTGCTTTTGATTTCCTCGGTAGTCTTCATAATTATTTCTTTGTTTTTTAGGAGCTCTTGTCCTATGACTTCGAGTTGCTCATTGTCTTCTCTACATTGCACCATATACCTATTTTCGGCTATCTTCCACTTTGTCCTTAGAGCCGCAGTATCATCCATATACCTCTTCTCCCATTGTGCAATGATGGCTTGCTCCTGCTTGAGCTGATCTTCATACTTAGCTAACTTTTCCTCTAATGTCTTTGTGTCCTTTTCTGGCACTTCTTGAACTTCTATGGGTTGATTACATAGAAGAGCTGTCATCAGCTCCTTGTTTCTATTCCTTAAGTTCTCTGCTTCTTCCATGTATATTTTTATTTGTGATTCCAAGATCTTGCTTCTAGCATTCATCCGTGTCTTCTCGGCCTCACTAGCATCATATTTCTTCTATAACTCCTGTAGTTGTTCTTTCAATTTCTCATTTTCTTTCTAGTGTTTTACATAGCTGCTTGGCCTCTTGAACTTCGTTCTCTTTATGTGTTATGTGCTCTTGTGCTAGACTCAATTGGGCTGAAAGGTTCTTACCCATTTCATGAAGTTTATGCTTTTCCTACATCGCTTTGTCAAAGTGAGCATCAGCTTCAGGCATTAATTGTTGTGTATCCATAGCAGTTTTGATCATATGTTGAACCACTAGCTTGAGCTGAGCGACATCTACATTCAACCATGTTTTTGGGATGGTTGGATCTTCCCCTGTTTGCACATCCCTTCCATGTTCCACATGTATCATTTTGTTGTGTGGTTGTCTGATTTGGAGTTGTACTTCCGGTTCATTGCTTTCTTCTTCTATATTGTTAATCTTCGTGGCACTCCCTTGAAATGTAACTTCCATATGGGAGGCTTCTGCCACTACCCTTATTGGTGTGAAGGGTTCTGACTCTTCCACGGTAGTGTCTTTTGGTTCTTCTTTGGGATTCTTGAAAGATTCCTCTCCTGCAAGCTTAGCCTCATGGATTTGAACGTTAGATGTTTCATTTATTTTGATGACATGTACTCTCTCTTGGGATACCTCTTTGCCTACGGTGTCTTGATTGGGGTTGATGGGAGTTTGATTTACCTTCATGCCCTCTTCTTCTGCATTGTAGTTCACTTCATTTAATTCCTCTGATTGTCCGTCATCTTTTGACTCACTTTGAATGTCCGTATTAAATAGGGAGGTGTCTGGTTCCTCTTGTGCATCTGAAGATGAGCTTGAATTTACTAACCCTAATTCCCTGTATCTATGCACCTTGGTCAGCCTCTTTCTTACTTCCATGTCTTGGTGGGCTTGCTCGTAATAGTGCCCTTGAACTGATAGATTCACTTGACCTTCAGTGTATTGATGTGTGTCTTCCAGGGCTCTTGTTAATTCCTCTTCGGTAATCGGTCGATGTTCTTCAATTCTTGTCTTCAGGAGCACATGTGTCCTTTTTGTGGCTGGGGTTTCTGCTTCTACTTGCATCACTTCTCTTAGTCGTTTTGTACCTCTCATTTTAAGTTAGGAGCTAGTTTCTGCCTCCTCAATGAACTTGACACCTTTTTTCTTTCTCGGGACTGTAGCGACCTTTGCATATTTGGCCATGGCTTCCGATGTCGTTCAGGAATTTCTTGTGATTCCACTGCTTCTTTGCCTCGAATAGCCTCTCTTGAATGTAAGAAGTCATATTGACTTGATTTACAATTTGTTTAATCGCATGTGATAGCATTTGTACTACAATTTTATGAGGAGCAGTGTATCTATGCATGTTAGGAAAACAAAAGTGCTGATGAATGAGTCTTACTTCTTCTTCAATATCAATGCGATTAATGTCAGTGAAGGTCCTTGTCTTTACCCCTCGAGTTTCTTCTTTTAAGATTGTATTGCCATTCTTCTCCCATCCAAAGGCTTCCTTGATTAAATCGTGTGTAAATTGAATTATGACCCATTCACTTATTGCATCCATGACTCTAGCCTCTAGCACCAATGGATCATGTAGTGCTGGCTGTAATGTATTCATAACTTGCGTGCACCTTTGAAAGTCGGGTTTGTAGATTGGTAATTCAAAGTATTTGTGAATGCCTGCTTTCTTCATGATGTCAATGGTAGATGGGAGCTCATGTACCACCTTGAAATTTTGAGACATCACCGGGAATTAATGATCCGTGTCCATGATTTTGATGGTTACCAGGAATAGATAATCCCCAGCTGGTTGATCCTCTCTAAACCAGTGTCCTTTTGCTTTAGTCATGCTTTGTAGAGGGAATTCCATCACTTCCTCCTGAATGGTTGCTTCAGAATCTTTGAAGGCCATCTACACTTGTAATGAATAGAGCATTAGCTGCTATAGAAGATATGGCATTAGTGTTGTGTTTTGTAGTAGCTTTTGTTCTTTACGTTGCTCCGTCCCCTTTTAGTGTATGAGTTAGATCCCTTACCGCATATATTTTTTCATTTTATCTTGAAAGAAACAAAAATTAGCGTAGCCGAAGCATTTATTTATTTACACCATGGGTCCATTCCTAGGAAGTAGAAGCTATGAACTAATCCCCATTGGAGAATGTGCACCACTAGTTCTATTATGTACATTATGTGCCAAATGCCTGGCCTCGTAACGTGGCCCTATCTTGCATACTTTAGGTGCATTGGAAGCTTTATGTGTGCAACAGGAGTCTTCTTGGTTCTCTTGTTCTATTCCTTGTTGTTGCTTCGGTTTCTAGCTCCATTTCGTAGTGGAGGTATTAAGCCTTGTCTTTTGCTCATTTTGCCGTGTTGTATGGGTATCTCTTCCTTTTTTTGTTACCGGAGTTGTGGGGTTCCTTCTTTTGAGGTATCTGTTGGAGACAATGTCCATTGGACAAATTTTGCTCAGAGGAGCTATCCTTTTAGTAGTCTCCAGAAGACAGCATCGCGGGCGATGTGGATAGCGCAATAGTCTTCTAAAGCCTTGGTCAAAATTGGTTCATCTTGTTTAAAAGTAAATACAGAATATATAGATTACTTGATGCTTATCTCCACAAGGAAATTGGCTGGGCGCCATGGCTATGCCATAATTCTCTCAGACGCATGGTCTGAGTTCAATTCCCGACTCTAGCAGCATGGAAATGATAAATCTTTTGTCATGCTTTTTGGGTAGCGAAAGCGGATGAGCGCGAACGTAATGCGTTATGCTTTTCAAATTTCAACGATCGTATGTTTGCTTTATTGGAGATCGTAGCGATCGTAGATCGTTTGATTTATTTGCTTTTGGGAGAAGCTTTTCAAGAGACAAAGAATACTATAAAAGAGACTACTTGGGCTCACTTGCATTCATCCTTCACCTAGTATTCAACACAAGCTTGGAGCTTGGACCTCAGTAGAGGTGGTGTTTCGTCTAGCACATGGGGCAGCCATGGTGCTAACTTGAAGCATGTTGAGGAGTAGCTATGGAGTTCTTCTTAATGATTCTTCTTGGAGAAGATGAAGGGTGTGCTCACACTCTAGCTCATGGAGAGGAGGTTATCTCTTATTCATGGCAAGAAGACTTGGTCATTAGCAGCTTGATGGTGAGGATCGGCCATCTACATGGTGTATTTGAAGATTGTCTTCTACAAGAAGATATCAGGTTGAAGATTGTCTTCTATAAGAAGATGTCGGGCTACTTCAAAGACATTGGATGGTGGTTAACATAAGATTCACATCTTATGTTAAGTATTCAGGTACATATTCTCTTTATGCACACAGGTACTACTTGAATTTTATGGAGGCAGTAGCGTTCATATCAGGAGGAGTCCTATTCAGCATAGGTACAAGAGAAACAGTACGTATATGCTTTATGCATATTTCAATGAGGTGTTTGAGAAGGTGTGTTCACATGAGTTTGAGGATTTCCAGCAACAAACTTGTTAGCATTCCTTGCTACTTTTTAAGTATGTGATCTTTTCACACACGTATCTGACTTAGGGTCTTCCATAGCCTAAGTTCAAATGAGGGTTTGTTGACTATCAGTTTCACACTGATCCTTCCTCTTTCAGTCACTCATATTCACTCTTCTATAACCTATAAGGTCACACATCTCATATATGTTCAGGTTACTGCCCATACATCTGAATATGTTTGTTACATTGTACATTCACTCATTCATCTATTTCTCATCACATAGAGTGGTTGAGAGTTTTGCTCCCACATTGTACATTGAACATTGGTATATATGATACTATGAGTAAGCGATGGCTTACGTAACACCTTACACATGTCGTCTATTCTTTACCTCACTTCCAATAGTATCTGTGACGAAGCTCGTCAATCCTCATGGTACTGTTGTGTTGATACAATGTTTCCTCGTGCTTGTCTATCTCTTGAATGGCCACTTGTCTGACCTTCTTGGGAATCCACATTTGCTGCCGTGTTTTTTGTGCTTCAATCAAAGGCTTAGGAAGCCATACTTTCAATAGTCGTTTTGGTTCTGATTTCAGTGAAGAAGAATTCTTGCCCACCTTTGCCTCCTTATGAGCAAGGATGTGTGCTGGTGTTGCGATCTCTGATTCCTTCACTCGATCCTTGTGAACCCATTTGAAGTTAACGTATCCTGGATGCGAGTAGTTGATGGTGGATTTCCAAGTTGGTGATTGTTCTTTTGCATGAGAAACTTTAAGAGTATTGATCTCCTTGGTTTCCTTCTGTTCATCAATCAAGTAAGATGAATCTACTTTCTCCCTGGATACATTAGGGTTTGAAATTCCTTCTCCTTTCGGACCTGCTTCTGAGCGATTTGTGCTGGAATCATTTTCTACGTGCTCTTCTATGATTTGTTCTGCACTTTTGATGACTCCCGGTCTCTGTGATGGTTTCTCCCCTAATAGACTAAAGATTTCCTTGTGCATTATTTTGGCTCAAATGTATCCTTGTGCTAGGTGGATGTTTACCTCATTCTCAATGATCCAGTCTTGTCCTAGTATCAAGTTTTCTATTAAATCTTCATCTCTGCACACTAGAACTCGTTGTTCCATAGTTGAATTTCCTAGGTGGAGGGATACTATGGCTTCTCCCAATGCATGTTATAGCTTGACCTCCAACACCTATCATATGTGCTTTCATGGGTGTCATAATCGTTTGAAGATCTCGGGTGATCGTATTTCGTATGTAATTGAGTCCTGCTCCTGAGTCTATCAAGGTGTCTATCAGCTGGTACTCCATTGCTCCAATTCCTAGGTTTAGGTAAGGCTGGAACATGTTGACATTAGTCGTGTTGGACTTATGAACCTGGTAATTAGCCATGGAATAGGCTCTTCTCCTTGTAGATATCGTTCATCTCTTTGCTTTATCCACTCCTTCCGTTTCTTAATACGCTCTAAGTCTTCTTGCCGTGCCTCCTCTCTAATCCGTTCTTCCTCTTTATTCCTATTTTGCGCACCTACGAGGCGTGCTAGCATTTCATCCGTCAATGGCTCCATATATCGTTTCACTCGGCATCCACTTATGTAGTTAGAAAGAATATCTCCATCTAGAGTAGCTAGATTAACTGCTCCACTCGTGGAAATCCTATTGATGATTAGAGGTCCATATCCGCGTTTTTGTAATTTCTTGGCATGGTGCTTCAAGGTGTAGACCAAGACCAAGTCTCCTTCTTTTATGTGTGCATCATAATATGCCTTTTGTCTCCGCTTGGCCAGGTAAATCCTTGCAACCGCTTGTATTCTAGTCTCATGCACCTTCTCAATTTGGTCTAGTTGCTTGGATACTTCATGTCCTGTCCATTCATACTGTTGGGCTACTCTCAAAGTGGGTACTAAAAAATTGATCAGCAGGATTGCGTTCTGTCCATACACTAGATTGAATGGGGTAGTTCCAATGGTAGTTTTGTAAGCGACTCAGAAGGCCGAGATTGCATGATGCAATTGTTTGTCCCAGTCAGACCTTCCACTATTGACTATTTTAGTCAATACTGTGCATAACACCTTATTGGAACTTTGTGCTTGACCATTAGCTTGAGGATGATATGGGGCTGATTTTTTATGGATCACCAAGAACTCGTTCATTAAAGACTCTATTACTTCATTAATGAAATGCGTTCCTCGGTCACTCACAATCTCAATTGGTAATCCGAAACGAGTGAATATATGCTCAAAAAGAAACTTAGCAGTGGTTTGAGCATCGTTCCTTCTAGTAGCCTTTGCCTCCACCCATTTTGTCAAATAATCTGTGGCTACTATGATATATTCGGCATGTGACCCTTTGGCTGGTGGGTTGATGGGTCCTATGAAATCAATACCCCATTTAGAAAAGGTTCTAGCGCAAAACATAGGTCTCAATGGCATGTCATCTCGTCGAATCGGGTATTTGGCCCTTTGGCATGTCTCACAACTTTGTACATAGGTTTCTGCATCCATATGTAAAGTTGGCCAGCACAAGCCCGCGAATAGGATTATTTTTACAGTTTTCTCGACGGAAAGATGACCTCCTGCAGCACCTGCATGTGCCATTTCTAATATGGGCAAGTACTCTCCTTCATGCACACATAACCATAACTAAGTATCTTTTCCCCTGTTGAACAATTGTCTTCCCATGATTACATAATCCTTGCTCATTTCCTCTAGGGATCGCTTCCTTGCCAAGCTAATTCCCTCCTCATGTTCTCTTGTCTTTAGGAATTTCACCAATATTTTACTCCAATTGGGTGCTATTGTTGTGAAAGGTAAGGATGTATGATCCTCTGGAATGGTTTCCTGGCATTCTATGGAGTTACTAACATAATCATGGACATCTTTAGGCATATCAGGCCAGTATACTCCTAACCGTCTTAACTCTCTTAGAGTTCCATGAGTTCCCTTGTGTGTCCTCCATTTGTTCACATGGGCTTGTTCAATCAGCTTCATTTGTTCTTCTTCCTCAACACATCTCAGAAGTACACCATTGGGTTCCTTATAGTACACACTTCCCGCAATAATATGCAAATTCCTTGACTATAGAATTTCCTTTTTATTCTCTTTATTAATGGGGTGTTGTGGACCATGAGTGAGTATTGGAATTAGCTTCTCTACCCACTTGGGACACACTTCCAAATTGAATAGATAAGTGTCTGGCAGATCGTCTGGTACTCCGCTTGGTGGTTCTTCATGTATCAATCTAGAGAGGTGATCTGCTTGTACATGGGTATTTCCCTTTTTCACAATTACTTCAAAGTCGAACTCCATCAATAACAGAAACCATCTCACCAGTCTTCCCGTGTTACAAGGCTAGGTACAATAAGGCTTGATGATCTATGAAGAACTTGAACTTGTTGGCTAAGAGATAGTGTCTAAATGTTTTCACTGCATAGACCATTCCTCATCCCTTTCGCTCTGTAGTTGTATAGTTTCTTTTAGCTAGATTCAGTTGTCTACTCGCATAGGCAATTGTGTGATCTAACTTTCCTTCATCTACCTGCTGAGCTAGGATACATCCTGTTGCGTAATTTGAAGCGTCCACATGAATATGGAAAGGCTTGTTCCAATTCGGTGTTTTCAAAATTGGGGCTGTACTAAGTCGTCTTTTTAACTCATTAAATGCCTTTTCGCATTCATCAGTCCAAGTGAATTGAGTCAGTAGTCCATACAAAGGTTTGGCAATTATGGCATACATGTGGATAAATCGACAGTAGTATCCACAATGTCCCATAAATGCTTGCACTTCTTTTGCATTCTTCGGTCTAGGAAGTTCCAAAATGACCTTAATCTTGTCTTCATCTGTAGATATTCCGTTCCTAGAGACTATCTTCCCTTGTCTTACCATGAAGACACACTTCTTAGGGTTAAGGTAGACTCTAAATTGTCGGCATTTATCAAATATCTTCTGCAATTCAGGAATGTGATCTGGCCTTTGGTTTGAATATGTACATAGATCATCTACATACACTTCCATACTCTTCTTCAGGAATTCTTTTAAATGACACATCAACCTTTGGAAAGTAGCAGGCCCTTTAGTGAGTCCAAAAGGCATCACTCAGAAAGCATAGAATCCCCATTCAGTCGCGAATGCGGTCTTATGTTGATCCTCAGTAGCAATGGCTACTTGGTTGTATCTTGAGAATCCATCTAAGAAGCTATAGACTTCCTTTCCTGCAACTCTTTCCAATAGATGGTCAGTGATGGGTAATGGGTAGCTGTCGCGTATCGTGGCTGCATTCACTTTCTTCAGGTTAATGCATACTCTAAGTTTTTCGTTCTTCTTAGGCACAACCACTAGTGGTGATACCCATTCAGTGTGTTCTATCTCATAGATGAATCCAGCCGCTAATAGTTGTCTATTTCTTCTTTAATTTTTGTAGCATAGACCTCATTGTATGTGTAAGGGTGTTGTTTAGATGGTTTTGCCTCCACCGTCATTGGTATTCTATGAGAACAAATAGAGGGTTCCACACCCTTGAGATCCTTGTAGGTCCAAGCAAACACATCTCGATATTCCCGGATCAACTGTATTAACTCTTCTTCCTCGATCGACACGTCTTTTCCTATGTATGTACATCTGTCTTCTCCATCTTCCACCGTTACTATGATCTTTTTTGTTTGTTCCTTATTTTCGTATGCTTCTCCTTCTCTTGCTTCTCTCTTAGGCATTTGAATGGCTATTTTTCTCTCTTCTACTTCGTACCTTTTAAAATGCTCCGGAACCTCAAAAAGGTCAGAATTTGGTTTGATCTTACTCACACTTTCCTCCTGCTTTGGTACTATGGGGGTTGCTTCTATCGCTAACACTTTGGTGGTTCCCTACTTATTTTTGGTTCGAATGGCTCCTAAGTAACGTTCTTCTTAATCAAATTCTAGTTCCATCTCTATGCTCTCGTATTCTTCTTTCCATTCCTTTTCCAGTACTTCTCCTGCTTCGACTTCTTGTAAGAACATATAGAAGTTTACATCATAGCCTTCTTCGTCCACACATTCATTCATCATCAGAACTTCTTCATTCACACATACATCCAAGGTTGCTAAGAATACCATCCATCCATGCGGTTCAAATGTTTCATCAAGGAAGATTTAAGGCATGTACATTGGATCTTCTATGGGTCGGTAATTAGGATGTCCTATTGGCCACAATTGTCTTTTTTTATCCTCTTTCTTGGCTTCTTTACACATCCATAATTGGGCGTCCTCATGCATCCATGATTGATCACTTGATCCAGCACTATGGATAGACAAATCGTCCTCTTCCTTGTGTATGGGTGTTGCAGAGCAAAGAGAGCACGAGGCAGAGAAAAAGACGGGCCCCAAAATTTTTCCGATTTGGACACCTTATTTTTTGTATTATAACCATTCTTGTAATATATTTTCCGTTGTAAATGCACTAGAGGAGTCCTCTAGATGCATCCCCACAGAAGATTAGAAACTTACCCATGTAAACTAGTAGGAAATTAGTCTTTTAGTGAATAAAGTGCCGGTCTCTTGTGTGAAAGGACCATTTTTAGGGCACAAGTATATAAGTCAATTTGTGACTCTTTGTAAAGACTTTTTGCCATTATGAGAATTAAGAGCACAAAAATTCGAATTTGTGTCTTCTCCTCCCTCTATCTTCTTCTTTGTGAGATTGTATGCTTGTGTATTGCTTGGAAAGAGTGTAGGGAAGTGTTGTCTATCCATGAAAGTGTTTGTTTACTGTTGTTAAGGTGTGTGCGAAGTGTAGAAAGTGCTGAAGTGTAGGAAGGTCTTTCTCGTGACTCAGTATTTTGCTCCTAACTTGAAGTAAAAGAGTCAGAATTGAGTGAATATACCACCATTGGATGCGTCTTCTCGAAAGCTTCGAAATGCATATGCTATTTGCTATATTGGAGTTCGGAGCTGAGAGAAAAGCTCAATTTACTGTTGGCTGTTGTTCCAAGTATCGTGACACCATGACTGACAGTTGAAGCTTGTTTGGATTAATCTTTGCCTTGCTTGCACTCCTTGAGTAACTCATTTGCATTGATCGTCATTTGAATGCATGTCTTCATACACTCGGCTAGGTTTTGATACTCATCGGATTGATAATTAAAGCGTGAATCCCCACTATATGTACTTGAGGGGGATTGAGGTATAGTCTCTTTCTCCACAAGTCCCTAAATTGATTCTTAGGTACACACGTTTTTTGGTGCCGTTGCCAGGGAGTGTTGAATCAAACCGAGGCATTCGTGTGATGGTAAGTAGCTTTTTGCATTGAAGCAAGAGGAGGAGTAGTGATTTTCTCTTCTTTGGTAAGTCACTTTCAGCCGCACTTACTACTTCTCACTCTTGAAGTGTCTGTAGTGAGTTGTTCGTCTAGGGAAGTGAGTGGAATGAGTAGAGTAGGAGGAGTAAGGGAGTAGGTTAGGTAGTTAGAGTAGCTTTCCATCCTTGTAGTGTTGTTCTATTTTCAGTGAGTAGGAAAATTCAAGAGTATAAAAGTCAAAAACTGTCATTGTGTAAGTCACTTGTCTTGTGAACAAGTATCATGAGGAATTGCTGCCGAGTATCGTGGGCGAAGGTTTGGGCATTCTGAGCTACACAAAACGAGTCAGGGGTGGTAGGGAGCTGAGATAGAGTCCTAAGGTAAGCACATGTATCATTCTCTCAGCTTCATTACATAAATCAAGCTTTTCAGAAGAAAACGATCTGCGACAGGTATCGTGAGGGTCTTACAGGGGGTAGAAGGTGTATTTTGTGTGATATAGAGAGTGAGGAGAGGGTAGATGAACTGGGAAAACAATTGTCTTCAATCAAAATTCAAAAAACTCCAGCAAAAATTTGAAAAAGGGTCAAGTATCGTGTTCTCCCACGGTCGAGTATCGCGATACCTGACAAGTATCGTGATCTCCTGTGGTTGAGTATCGTGATACTTCCCGAATATCGTGTATCGTTTTGCTTCCGATCGCGATACTTCACCAAATATCGTGTATCGAGTATCATTTTTTGGAGTATCGAGTATCGCTTTTCCCTGTGTATCGTGTATCGTGGTTGCCCAAGTATCATGTATCGTTTCTCAGCGATCGCGATAATTGACAGAGATCGTGTATCGTTTCTCAGCGATCGCGATAATTGACAGAGATCGTGTATCGTTTCTCAGTGATCGCGATACTTGACAAGCATCAAGTATCGTGTATCGTGTTCCTCCAAGTATCGTGTATCGTGCTTTTCACCGATCGCGATACTTGTCAACGATCGTGTATCGTGGTTGCCCAAGTATCGTGTTTATCCAAAGTATCGTGTATCGTGTTCATTGAAGTATCGAGTATCGTCGTTGCCCGATCGTGATACTTCATAGGTATTGTGTATCGTGTGAGACAAGTATCATCTATCGTTCTATCTCAGGTATCATGTTTATCCAAGTATCGAGTATCGTCTTTCTTCGAGTATCGAGTATCGTTTTATTGAAGTATCGTGTATTGTTTTTGGACAGATATCGAGTATCGTCTAGCTCAAAGATCAAGTATCGTGAAATTTTGAGTCAAGTATTTTTACTTGAGATTTCATATTCAGTCCTTTTCCAGTCAAATTCTTCTAGAATTCTGACCCATAGTGAAGAGTTCCTAGAGGTTAGCAAGGGCTGACCAGAGCTTTTAAGTGGATGAACCTGAGATCTAGAAGAACCCTAGGAAGCCGAAGGAGTGTGATCTCTTCTGTAGGAAGTGTAGTTGAACCAAGTAGCCGCTCACATTATTCTGAGACCTCTAGTGAGTTAGAAGAAGAAATTCCTATGGCTTCAGAGGATATGCAAAACACTGTACCAATGATTGGCATGATGTCAATTATTGAGAGAGAATATCGGACATCTTTAGAATATGTGACCACCAATCAACATGAGATCCCCATATACCTAGATGGACTAAACCGATCAGTGGCCAGACTGAAGAAAGCTTCAGATGCTTACATAGTGCCTAGACCAGCAGTTAAATATTCAGGAGGATTTTATATGGATAAAAGGGACATTCAGTATGTGGTTACAGAACATCCAGAAAACATTAATGAACTTGGGGAAGAAAACAATGCTCATAACCCTAATGAAGAAGGAAATGAAGAGCAAGTGACCACACCTAGAGGGAGATCTACTATTGTTAGGTGTTGGAGAGGAGACCTGATTCCCCAGGATGACTCCTTAATGGATGTGTATTTGATTAATGGAATGGAGCATCTCCTTAGAGCCCACTCTTCAATATAGGAAGCAGCCCCTAATCCAGTTACTGTCTATGAGTTGCAAGATCCTGATTTTCCCACAATTATCACATATTTGGACAAAAACCAGAGAAGGTATTGGCCCCTAATAGATTCAGAGAGAGCCGGGTTGAAATATCAGAACATTCCAGTGTTTCCCCCGAGGGATCAAGCCACTACTTCACAAAACCCACATGGAACCTCTCAGAATAATTCATTTCAACAGTCAGGACAAACACAACAAACTCAAATCCCGGTTATACCACATGTGCAGTTTGCTATGCCTGCAAATACCCCTAACTATTGGCCTCGGCCACCTGTTGACCCATGGAATGGAATTCCTGCTTTAGTTAGACCACCTGTAGCAAGAGGACCGGGTATACCCATTGGAAGACCAGTTTTCCCTGTGATGCCTAGACCGCCTGAAGGAGGAAGAAGATTAAGGCCAATTCAAGTGGCCAAGTGCATGAGAAATCATTATGATGGCTCTAGTGAACCTTACAATCATATAGCTGAATTCAAGCAAGTAATCAAAGCCGAACAAGTAGAAGATTTCTTGATCCAATATGAATCTTTTGGTCTAACTTTGACGGACACAGCTTTAGCTTGGTTCCAGCCATTAGATCCTAACAATTTTCAAAAAATGGAACAAGTCTATCAAGAAATGATTGAAGAATTCACTAAGTCTGGAATTAAAAATAATTCTTCTTCATTAATCCATAGCTTTAAGCAAGCTCCTACGGAATCAGTGAGATTGGCAGCAAGAAGATTCAAGTAGTATGTGGATAGATGCCCAGTAGAAGAGAGACCTACCCAAAATAAAATGGTGTCATTATTTTTGGAAGGATTATTGAACGGATCATTAAGATCTCTGGTGTATGTAAAGAGAGTTCAAACCTTGCAAGAATGCATGAAAGAATGTATTGACCTAGAGGACAATCTAGCGCAGGATCTGAAGATACCTCAAGGTAGTATGAAGAGTGAAGATTCAGCAAGTAGCACATCGAACCCTAAGAACAATGTTGAGGAAATAGCCGACCTAGTAGCAAAGAAGCTGAATGTCCAAGGACAGATAATTCAGAATTATATCGCATTCCCTCAATGAGAAAAAAGGAACCTAACCCATCCATCCAAACATCGGATATCATACAACATCTCAAAAAAGTAAAAGTCCCTTGTACCCTAACATTGGAAGAACTTTTAAAGATCAAACCACATTTGAAGGAGAAACTAACCAGTCAATTGGAGATCAAGATGGAAGAAAAAGAGATATCTGATGAAGTGAACACTGTGAAGATCCCAGTCGATAAGGTTGGAGATTTTAGTGAGGGAGATGAAGGAAATACTTGCCTTCCAATTACCTATAGGGGTTACACCACCAAAGCCATTTTAGATACAGGAGCTAGAGTAGGAATAGCAATTAAAGAAATCTGGGAGAAATGGGGAAAACCAGCTCTAAGACCAACACGCATGAAGATACAAATGGTAGATGGACACACTGAACAACCCTTGGGATTATTGGAACGAGTAGTTTTTACCACTTGCGGAGTTGAGTTCGAGCACACCTTAGCGATTTGTCAATTTGAAAGGCCTAGCAATTATGAAATGATACTTGGAAGACCTTTCATGAGGCAACTAAAGGTAGTGCAAGATTGGGGAAAAGATGCGGTATACCTACAGCATGAAGGAACCACCACAAGAATAAATCTCCACACATACACGTATCAAGATGTTCGCCCCTTACAATGGAATCAGATTCATAAGGAGGAAGATAATCAGTCGATTCATAGTATAGGTTCAAGCGATCAATCATGGATGAACGAAGACACTCATCTATGGATATGCCAAAGTACGAAAAAGGAGGAGGATAGGAGAAAAGGATGGCAGCAAAAGCAAGGAGTTGCTAGATCAGTACAAGATCCAACCTATATGCCTCAAATATTCTTACATGAAGGATTTGAACCTCATGGTTGGATGGAGATTTTAGCTACTCTCGATGTGTGTGTAAACGAAGAGGTAATAACCATGAATGAATGCATTGATGAGGAAGGATATGACGTTAGTCTATATGTGGTAGTCCTTCAGGAGGCTGAAGAAGGAGAAGTCATAGAAAAGGAATGGAAGGAAGACTATGAGAGCATTGAAATGGAGCAAGAACACATGGAAACAGAAAATGAAACTCAAGAAATAAGTGTCATAGCTAATGAAATAACTCAAGAACCAACATAGGAAGAGGAGCTTGGATTAGAAAAAGGAAAAATTGATGAAGAAAACAAGCCTCAAGACCAATTTGAAGTACCTGCACACTTCAAAAAATATGAAGTAGAAGAAAGAAGAATTGCTATTCAAATGCCAAAACGAGAAGCACGGCCGGGAATAGCATACGACAACAAAGAGCAAACCAAGAAGATAGTAGTAACGTTAGAGGAAGGAGAGGAGCGATGTACTTTCATAGGACAGGATGTCTCAATGGAGGAAGAACAAGAGTTAATACGCCTCATAAGGGAATATCGGGATGTCTTTGCCTAGACCTATAAGGACTTGAAAGGAGTAGATCCATCTATATGTGCTCATAGAATCCCCATGACATCCGAAGCCAAACCTTCTAAACAAAGACCGTACACATACAATGATGTGTACTCAGCTAAGATAAAGGAAGACATAGATAAGTTGTTAGATGTTGGATTCATATATGAGATCGAACACACAGAATGGGTGTCACCTTTCGTGGTTGTACCGAAAAAAAATGGGAAGTTAAGAGTATGCATAAATCTGAAAAAAGTTAATGCCGCTACCATAAGAGACAGTTATCCATTACCCATCACGGATCATCTTTTGGAGAGAGTGGCAGGGAAGGAAGTGTATAGTTTTTTGGACGGTTTTTCAGGATATAATCAGGTAGCCATTGCTCCAGAAGACCAACATAAAACAACCTTTGCAACTGAATGGGGAGTATACGCCTTTAGGGTTATGCCTTTCGGCCTAACTAATGCCCCAGCCACCTTCCAAAGATTGATGTGCCATGTATTCAAAGAGTTCCTGAGAAAGAGTATGGAGGTATACGTAGATGATTTATGTACTTATTCAGCTGTACGATCAGAGCACATCCCTGAACTAAGAAAGATCTTTGCCAAATGTCGACAATATAGAGTATGTATCAATCCAGAAAAGTGTGTCTTCATGGTTCGACAAGGGAAGATATTAGGACACATTGTCTCTAAGAATGGAATCTCCACAGATGAAGAAAAAATCAAAGTAATTCTGGATTTACCGAGACCAAAGACTGTTAAAGAAGTCCAAGCATTTATGGGACATTGTGGATACTACCGAAGATTTATACTATGTATGCCATAATTGCTAGACCTCTTTATGCATTATTGACACAGTTTAACTGGACTGAAGAATGTGAGAAAGCCTTTAATGAATTAAAGAGCCGATTGAGCTCAGCACCAATCCTTCGAGTACCCAATTGGAACAAGCCATTTCATATTCACATGGATGCTTCTAAGTTTGCCATTGGTTGCATCTTAGCTCAACCTGCAGATACTGGAAAGTTAGACCACCCTATAGCCTATGCCAGTAGACAATTAAATCAAGCGGAGCGCAATTATACAACAACCGAAAGAGAAGGCCTAGGGATGGTGTATGCAATAAAGAAGTTTCGACATTACCTTTTGGCACACAAATTCAAATTCTTCATTGATCATCAAGCCCTATTGTACTTAGTCAACAAGCCTTGTAATACAGTACGACTAGTACGATGGTTTTTATTGTTGATGGAATTTGATTTTGAAGTAGTAGTAAAGAAAGGAAATACCCACATAAGAGCGGATCACCTATCAAGAATGACACATGGAGAACCACCCATAGGAGTACCAGATGATCTGCCAGATACTTACCTCTTTAATCTCGAAGTATGTCCCCAATGGGCAGAAAAGTTGATCCCTATACTCACGCATGGACCTAAAGATGGGATCACACCAAACCGAACTCAAGATCTATGGAAGACTAAAAACCTTCATATCATTGCTGGAAGCTTGTATCACCAAGACTCAAATGGATTACTCATCAGATGTGTAGAAGAAGAAGAACAGAAAATGTGGCTTCAAAAAGCACATGTAAATCAATGGAAAACTCATCTAAATGCAAACGGAACATGGCAAACACTGAGGAGAATGGGCATATATTGGCCAACCATGCAGAGGGATGTGCATAACTATGTATCAACCTGCCCAACCTGTCAAGAACGGAATCCAGAAGAGAACTCCACTCTATGCTACTCCACTATAGCACCAAGATGGTGAAGTTCTTAAAGACCCAAGAGTACCCAGAAGGAGCCACTCTAGCAAGAAAATGAGCACTTGTAGAACAAAGTAAGGACTATGCTCTTATAGGAAAACAACTTTTTAAACGAGGAAGAGATAATCATTTGCGAATGTGCATTCATGAAGACGAGTATCTTGCTGTTTTAGAGATGGCACATACAGGAGCTGCAGGAGGACATTTCTCTGTAGATAAGACAGCAAAAATGATTCTCTTTGCAGGAATGTGGTGGCCAACTCTACATCAGGATGCTACCACATATGTTCAACGATGTGATACATGTCAACGAACGAAATATCCAATTAGAAGGGATGAAATTCCACTGAAACGCATGATGAGTGCCAGAGCTTTTACTAAATGGGGAATAGACTTCATAGGACCTATTAGCCCCCCAGCTAAAGGATCCCATGCCGAATACATAATTGTAGCCACCGATTATTTGACCAAATGGGTTGAAGCCAAAGCAACCAAGAAAAATGGCGCAAGAACTACCGCCAAGTTTCTCTTCGAGAATGTTTTCACTAGATTTGGACTACCGATAGAAATTGTGAGTGATAGAGGTACGCACTTTGTGAATGAAGTTATAGAAGCCTTACTGAATGAATTCTTGGTAATTCATAAGAAATCAGCCCCTTATCACCCACAAGCCAATGGACAAGCCGAAAGTTCCAATAAAATCTTGTGCACAATTCTCACTAAAATTGTGAACAATGGTAGATCTGATTGGGATAAACAATTACATCACGCTTTATGGGCATTTCGAGTAGCCTACAAAACAGCCATAGGAACTACTCCTTTTAACTTAGTGTATGGACAAAATGCTATTTTACCAATTGATTTCTTAATACCCACTCTCAAAGTAGGATCATCACAAGTCTATATCTATTAGAATATACCCCATTCCTCACACTAGACAGGCTTGGTTAAGGAAGGATCAAGTAGCTGCATATCTTCTACAACAGAAACATCGTCGACATCAGAACAATCCAGCGAAGAAGCAGACAAATGACTTTGGACGCCGAGATCAACAACGAATTGCTAGACGGTGGATTCCAAAGATAGTAATAGCCGCCCAGTCGGACCGAACACAAATATGGATTCCCAAGTCATGCGCTCAAAGGACAATCATCAGAAAGGAAGAGTCAAGGCTCAAGAAAAATCAGTATGCTCCAAAGGCAAGACAACCAAAGATGAACAACTGCAGGACAGAGAAGGAGTATACATTTGCACCAAAAACTATTCCAAGGTTCAAACATCAGCAAAAGCGGACGTACAACATAAGAAGACCCACATTCATCAGGAATGTTGAAAATAAAATTCATCCCAACAGAGTGAAGCAGATTTGGATGCCGAAAAGCACGACGAGCTGTATGCATCTGCCAAATAATTCGAGTTGCACGCATTTAGAGTTACCAGAATCCAAAGTATGCATGATAGGGCCACATTACAAGGCCATGCATTCGGCACGCTATTCTTCTATTTCAGGATAGTGAAGCACATTTTCCTCTTGGGAAATAGGAGAGCACTTGTACATAATTTAAAGAAAATTACTAAAAAATCAATAATCGCTTCGGCTATGAACTCGCTTTTCTGTTTTTCTTTCAGACAAAAACATAAAAATACCTAAAAATATGAAAAATCCCAGGTATTACCTTTCTCACACCTACGGGGAAGGGACGACACCATTCACTCGGAGCAATGTCGATCTTATGAAAGACAAATGAAGGAGGATTTCTGATACTATATGGCCACTAATTCATACTCTATATTAAGTGCAGATGGCATCCACTAATTCTGAAGCGACTCAAGAGGAAGAGGTTCAGCTTCTTCCACTAGAATCTATAACAAAAGCGAGAGGCCATTGGTTTCTGGATGACCAACTGGTGTCGGACCTTATTTTCATGGCAACCATAAAGATCATGGATAGGGATCACTACTTCCCTATTATGTCGCAAGACTTCAAGACTATTATACAAGGATTACCTCGCATGGTGGATGTCTGGACACAAGCAGGAATCGAGGCATTTCTAAAACTGCCTATTTATTTGCCAGATTTTCAAAGATGCACACAAGTGATGAACACACTTCAGCCTGCAGCAAAGAGGATATTAGTTCCTGAGGCACGTGTATTGGACAAAGTGGGTACTTGGAAAACCATACAATTCACTCATGAGTTAATCAACAAAGCTTTTGGATGGAATCAAGAAGGAATCACCAATGTCAAAGAGGAATGTCATGATCCAAAAAACAGATCCTTTTTGGATATTAACAGAACAGATATTGAAGATGTTGTCCGCTTAGTGCATCAGCACTTCTGTTTCCCAAGTATGCATAGATACACAGCCCCTCAAAAGATTCTTGTACAGCTATTATCACACGCTATGAGGCAAGTTGGCAATAAAGTAAACATGACGCCTTACGTTCAAGACCGATTATTTGAAGCCAAGAAGAAGTGGGGTCAGAAGAAGTTTCTCAATGGCAATTCAGCTTTGACCTTACTCATATATGAGGCACTTGATATGAAAAACTACCTACGTGAGATGCCAACCTCAGAAGGGTTAGCCAAATACGCCAAGCCTGCTACGGTTCCCAAGAAAAAGAAAGCAGCTATTGCCGTGGAAGAAGCAGGAACCAGTTCACAGAAATCCATGAGGGGTAAAAAGCGCCTGAGAGAGGAAGAAGCCCAAGCTACACCTCAGTCAAAGAGGACACATACGTTACCAAAGATTCCTGTAGCACAAATACCAATCACAAAGAGAGACCTCTCCGTAGCCCTAGAAGAGACACATCAATACATGCAAGGGAAAGTGAATCTAAATATTCAAGGTCATCACTACAGACAAGCAAGTAAAGAAAAGCAACAACAGAGTAAAGAAAAGACCCAAGAACAAGCCGCCAGATATAAAGCACTGGGCTTAGAAGATTCAAGCTCCAACGGAGAATCTAGTCCTGAGAAAGATACATTGGATACTGATATAAGGACAGAAACTCATGAGGAAGAATGGACGGAAATTTATCAAGCTGAAGTCACACCTGACAACCAACAGTCGCAAGTGAAAAACATAGAACAACATGTGGACAATGTGCATGTGATTCAACTAATGACCAATCAAAGATAAGTGTGAAGGAAGTTCCCGTGAATAATAAAACTCCCAGGCCACCTATCAAAGAAGAAATACAAATTCCAGTGAATGCGGAATCAGGTTTACTACAAAACAAAGCACCAATTGTGATCGAGGTGCCAGACGATACACCACAAAGCAAGATCGACCACATGGAGGCTGAGCCAAGCATACAACTCCACATTAGACAGCCCCATGACACTACATTACACATAGCACAAGGAAAAGATGTGACAACAGGAGCATAACTGAGTATCCCAAAAACATGGTTAAATGTGGATGTCACACAATTGAAACCTGTGGTCAAGCAGATGATACAAACGGCCATGGATACACAGCAACAAATGATGGATACAGATGCAGACTATGACAAAGCCATGAGGGAAAAGAATCAGTTCCAAATTATGAGTGAACAACTATCCGCACAACTAATCCAGGCCCAAAAAGAGATTGCAGACAAAGGAATGGAGTTACTCAAGGTAAAGACACAATGTGATACATTGAGGACCCATCATCACCAACTCCAGGCACAGCTCACAGACCTACAAAGATTACATGAAGCCAGCGAGGCCGACAAAGAGAGAATGAAAGCTAGAAGCACCTTGCTCGAGACCCAATTAAAGGTATACATGGAATAAAATGACAGTTTACGAAATAGAAATAAAGAACTCATGAAGTCATTGCTATACGATCAACCTCTCGAAAAGCAAGAAACAATAGACATTGATCAGAAAGAGTTAAGAGACCAGATTGCAAAATATACAGAATTGCTACAACAAGAGCAAGCATTAAGAACCGAATGGGAGCAGAAGTACATTCAAGAAACAAATGAGCTAAAAAAGTAGTTGAATATAGCCCATGGGAAACTTGCAACAAGTTACAGCGAAAACATGGACAATATAGCAGAAATTGGCAATGAACTGCTTGCAGCAAAGGAAGCGCTCAGAGCAGCAATGCAAGAAGTGAAAGAAAAGAATGAACGCATAGCACAATTAGAGATCCAAGTCAAACAGAAAGCACCAATCGGGACACCAGTAGAGCCAACGAAAGAGAATCCTACTGACGAGGTAGAGGTACGTCCTCTATCTCCCCCGATTTATAATTCTCCAATACACGAACAGATGGCGGGCATACATGATGATCATCCAATGCCATATACTGCAGAAATAAGTCAGAAGGAACGGGCACTAGTGGTGTCTCGGTTGACAGAAAGTTTTGAAAACAAAGTCATCAAAGTCATGAAAGAAGCAAAGATTAAAGGTAAAGACTTAGAGAAGATAATGAAGCCTTTCAACATTCCGTACGGATTATTGAAAGAGAAAACAAGACACTATATAAAGAAGATTACAAAGACAAGTCCAGACGAGCAGCTAAACTTTAAACATGACACATTCACTTACACTCAAGAAGAATTTGAAGCTGCACAAACTGTTTGGAGAAGAAAGTTTTTGGAGAAACATTCTACACTACGGGTGCATTGGCAAGCAGCACCATATTTCCTACAGGTAAACCCTTCATTTTGTCCTATACCACGTCGAAGAGAAACTAGGTAATTTTTGGACATGCAAAAAAATGGTGCTATAAATAAACAGTGGCTGAATTACCCTCTGCTTCCAAGTCCGCCACATAATTATCTACCGACGGAAGAGTACATGGTAAAAACCATTGAATTTTGGCTGCAAAGTTATGCAAAAGTACCCGATTTAACTGTAAAGATGACAAATAAAATACTCAGTATGATACTTACAGTATTGAAGGTCTTCAAACACGCGGCCTATACATTTTTGAATTTCATTGGTATTAATCAGGGAACAGAGATCCTCATTTTTTATATGTCTGTTATGCCTAGCCGACCAACCATAATGGCTTATTATTCTAGGATCATGTTCTTGCCAAGTACATATATGCAAACGTTTGAGGAAGCATTTTTTACAGAATTTTTTGAGATAGATTCCGAAATCTTTTTAAAGATGTCATCTAATTTGAATGCCAAATTAGTGGCATATGAACTGAGCTTCTTCGCCGACCACAGACAGCCACCTAACGATGGAGTAAAGGCAGAACAGTGGAAACAGTTAATGATACGTGAAGCCAATTTGCTTAATGGAACAGAGCAAAAAATATATAGAACATACTCCCGCCGACTGTCAAAGCCTGTTGGGGACGACAGAGTTCAGGAGGGGGGCAGTGTTCAAGGAGAATCAAGCAAAAAGAAGAAAAGAAGAAGACAACGAAAGAAGCTTCACTAGAAAGATCATATTTGAAGACATATCTCTGCAAGAAGCCCCGCAGGGGCGCAACACCCATATCTGCATAGAGCCCCGCAGGGGCACACATCAAGGGAAAGCACGTAGGTGGAAAGAGGGACCAAAGCCAAGAAAGTCTCCATGAAGAAGTGCAAGAAGATATCCAGCGGTTCCGAAACCACAAGAGGGTGCTTCAACCTCTTGATCTTTGGAAGGTCCAGATCGAAGACTGAAGCATCACATCCTCATACCTTCCACTGGTGGCGTGCGTGGCAACCCGACTTATAAGGCAAGACAAATATATCAGGCCCAGAGGATGTAAATCAAGAATTAAGAAGAGGCCATCAAAACCGAACACCTGTTTAACCAACAGGCAGAACTGACCAAGGGTTGCGGGCGATGAAAAGAAAAGAACAGGCAGTACAAATGCATCAAGCCCAAAGAATGTAAAGAAGAATCAAGGACAGGGCCCCTAAAACGTAATGCCAGTCTAACCAGTAGGCCGAATTGACCAAAAGATGCATGCGGACAACAAACTGAAGACAAGAAGTAAAGCCTGTCAAGGGACGACAGAGACAAAGAGGGGGAGAGTGTTGCAGAGCAAAGAGAGCACGAGGTAGAGAAAAAGACGGGCCCCAAAATTTTTCCGATTTGGACACCTTATTTTTTGTATTATAACCATTCTTGTAATATATTTTCGGTTGTAAATGCACTAGAGGAGTCCTCTAGATGCATCCCCACAGAAGATTAGAAACTTACCCATGTAAATTAGTCTTTTAGTGAATAAAGTGCCGGTCTCTTGTGTGAAAGGACCATTTTTAGGGCACAAGTATATAAGTCAATTTGTGACTCTTTGTAAAGACTTTTTGCCATTGTGAGAATCAAGAGCACAGAAATTCGAATTTGTGTCTTCTCCTCCCTCTATCTTCTTCTTTGTGAGCTTTTATGCTTGTGTATTGCTTGGAAAGAGTGTAGGGAAGTGTTGTCTATCCATGAAAGTGTTTGTTTACTGTTGTTAAGGTGTGTGCGAAGTGTAGGAAGTGCTGAAGTGTAGGAAGGTCTTTCCCGCGACTCAGTATTTTGCTCATAACTTGAAGTAGAAGTTATGAATATACCGCCATTGGATGCGTCTTCTTGAGAGCATCGAAACGCATATGCTATTCGCTATATTTGGAGTTCGGAGCTGAGAGAAAAACTCAATTTACTGTTGGTTGTTGTTCCAAGTATCGTGACACCATGACTGACAGTTGAAGCTTGTTTGGATTAGTCTTTGCCTTGCTTGCACTCCTTGAGTAACTCATTTGCATTGATCTTCATTTGAATGCATGTCTTCATACACTCGGCTAGGTTTTGATACTCATCGGATTGATAATTAAAGCGTGAATCCCCACTATATGTACTTGAGGGGGATTGAGGTATAGTCTCTTTCTCCACAAGTCCCTAAGTTGGTTCTTAGGTACACAATGGGGTTCCAGTGTAGTGGGTGTACATCTTGGTATGCAAATGTATGCAAATTTATCTTGTAGTGTTTCCTTGGTAATGAAGGTATATTGAGTCTCTTCCCCAATCTTGTACTACCCTAAGCTGTCTCATGAAGGGTCGTCCTAATATCATCTCATAGTTATTTGCTTTTCCAAATTGACAGATAGCTAGGGTATGTTCAAATTCAACTCCACAAGTGGTTAGCTTGATCTTTTCTAATATTCCCAAGGGTTTCTCAACATGGCCATCTGCTAATTGAAGCTTCATACGAGTGGGTCGTAGAGCAGGTTTTCCCCATTTCTCCCAAATTTATTTGGTCGCAATACCTACTCCTGCTCCTATGTCTAGTATAGCTTTGGTCATATAGCCATTGTAAGTTATAGGTAAACATGTTTTGCCTTTGTTTGCTTTGCTAAATTCTCCAACCTTATCCACTCGGATTTGTACCTTAGATGGGTTTTCTTTTTCCTTGTTTTCCTTTTCGTCCTTCTCCCGCCCTAATTCCAGTTGACCTGCTAATTGTTTCCATATTTGCGGTTTAACATGTAGTAGTTATTCCACAGTTAGTTGGCATTGTACTTTTGTCTTTTTAAGTTCTGTTAGATTGTGTGAATTCTTATCTGAGTTTCCCCTTCCTTTTCCTCGTACTGTGGGTGCTCTGAAGATCATGGATTCTTTTTTGTACTCTCCCATGTAATTGGGTAGTGTCAAAATGCTCTGAGTTTCTTCCCTATTTCGGTCTAGTCTCGATACTTCCTCATATACTTCTTGCATCTTGGGACTTGGCTGATAAACTTCCACATCTAATTCCTCAAAGGCAGGTTCAGTCACTCCATTCCTCTTCCATTGTTCTTCTCGGATTCTATTCCATAATTCTTTTGGCCAGTCAGCCTCTAAATCCGGTGCTGTTGACATAGGTTCATCCTAGGTTTTCACTAGCTCACATTTGTTATTCTTCTCTTTAGGTTCTTTGTCCTTAGCTTTAACACAATCCTTGTATTGATCCTCCTCTATCCTTCTCTCTGGGAGGGCTGGGATGGTCTTTTCTAGGGTTGCTTGTGCTACCTCTATGAGTTTTCTGCATATAGTAAGCCTCTCTTTTTCTAACTCTCCTTGTGGGTAAAGCTTTTCATGTTGTTCCACTTTTGGTACAGTCTTAATTGTAGCTTGCTACGCTTTCAGCCACATGTCCAAATCATCCGGTTTTGGGTCACCTAGAATTGATCCTGGTTTCTCTGATTCTCGGATAGGCGGTGGAATGGGAACTTCTACCCGAATCTCTGATTCTTTATGCTTCTTAATGCTTCTTGTATGTTTCTTATTTTCTTGACTTTTGTTTTTCATCCATTTTTCTTTGAGCTTCTCTCTTCTTTCCTTCCATTTTTGTGCTTGCATGTTTTGGGTATTCTCACGTGGGTCCTCTGAATCTTCCACTATTTGAATTTTGGGGTTTAAGGTTCTATTGTTTTCTTGTTCCAGATCCGGTTGTTTTCCTTCTCGTTCCTTCGTTTGTGCTCGTGTAATGGCCTTTAATGGTACGGTGTATTCCTTATCACTTCTCGGTGCTTCTATCACTTCAATTACATTAATAGGTGCAGTGTCTTGAGCTTTTGGGCAATCACGGAAGAGATGTTCCTTTCCACAATCACTACAATATCCTTCCCAAGTCCTAGGAGGTGGTGGGTTGTAAGGCCGAGTGCATTCTCTGATAAAATGGTCTCCTCCGCATCTATAACAAGGTCCTCTTGGCATAGGTGGTCTGAGAGGTGGTCTGATAGGTGGCTGTGTGTTAGATGTGGTGTACATTAATGTCGCCACTTCTTGTCCATAGACACTGTCATAACCTTCGTATCCATAGTAGTGTGGATCATAAGTTTGTTCATACTCAGACATGTTAGCGTCATAGGGATAGTACTCCCCCTGAGATGGCTCGTAACCTACGTTTGTCAATTCCATGCTAGTCATAGGTGATGCTGGCACGATGGCTCTTTCTAGGTTTTCCTCTGGTTGAGCGCACTTAACCGATACCACATGTTGGGGCTGTGATAGTTGTGGTCCTAACACTAGCTGGGGTTGTGGATATTGTGCTTGCTCGTATGGCCTCGGTGCTCCTGTTGATGTTGGGTAGGGATTGTACCTGTGCATATCTCTGCCTGGCTCTCTCGGTGGATATCCATATGGCCGATACTAAGGTGGTTGAAGAGGTGTCTGCCTATTGAACGGGCAATTTTTTGTGGTGTGATTGGTGTATTTTTGTTCTATGTGACAATACAAGGCAGCTCCTTGATGGGGCTATCTATTATAAGGGTACGTCTGAGGTACACCTGTTCCTCCTCAAACACACATGTGAGTGGGGTGATCACCTCCACATGAGCTACATCTCCTCAACATGGGTACTCTTAGGGCTAGGTGTTGATAATTTCTCTATCCTTGGACTCCCAATTTCTTCGGTACCAGCTCTACTAATTCTTCTACATTATTGGAGTTGGATGTTACTGTGCTTCTAGTGTCTTTTGATTTGGTAGGACTAGTTGTACTTTTGAGATCATCCGCTAGGTCGTCCTCTAAGTCGATACATTCTTGCAGACATTCATTCAACGTCTATAGTCTCTTCACATAAACTAATGTTCTCAGAGTTCCATTTGTTAATCCGTCCAAAAATAATGATATCATTTTTTGTTGCGTAGGTCTTTCTACTATCCGACATCTATCCACATACTGATTAAATCTTCGGGCGGCTGTTTTCACAGTTTCATTAGGGTTCTGCTTAAAACTATGGATTAAAGATGCAAAATTGTGTTTAATTCCTCTCTTAGTGAATTCCCCTATAAATTCTTGAAAGAATTGCTCCATATTTCCAAATTGGTTGGGGTCTAATGGTTGGAACCAAGTCAGAGCGGTTCTTGTGAGGGTGAGTCCGAAAGACTCATACTGCACAAAGAACTCGTCTACTTGCTCAGCTCTTAGAACTTGTTTAAATTCGACAATGTGGTCCTAGGGTTCTCCCAATCTGTCATAATGATTCCTCCCACATTTGGTCACCTGAATAGGTCTCAATCTTCTCATTGATTCTGGCTATCTAGGTACGGGGAAGGCAGGGATTGCTGGTCTAATTGGGGGTATTCCAGGCAGCACTCCTATTGGTGGTCGTGGCCTTACTGGTGGTCGGTATTGATTTCCTACTCCAGGGAGGGTCTGATTGTGTGTTTGCACTCCGGGCATTGTGAATTGCACGTGAGTTTGGTTCGGAACACTCCGTTGCCTTGTTTGTTCCGACATCGTATGCTCTACCTCTTGTTGTGTTCTGAAGGGGTTCTGAGAGGTGGTTGCCTGTTCTCGTTGAGGGAATACAGACAATCCCATGTATTTCAGTTGAGATCTATCTATGGCATCTACCAACCAATACCTTCTTTGGTTCTTGTCTAGGTATGTTATCCGAGACCAGCTTCCAGATCCTTTAGCTCATAAAACGTCATCGTACTTTCTTCTCTTCCTTGAGTCAATGAGTCAGTTTGAAGTAACAAGTCTGATCCATGGATCAAATAGACTTCCAGTAAGTAGTCGTCTTGAGGTACCAAGTCCTCTCTCAAGACCCATGTCACTATTGACTTGCCTCTAGGAGTAGTTACCAACTCTCCAGGGTCTGGTCTTCCTGATTGTTCTTGTTCTTCCAATTCTCCTCTCTCATTGATCAGTTTTGGGTTTTCTGTCACCACATAGACGTAACCCATCTTGTCCATATAGAATCCTCCTTCATATTTGACAGCTGGAATGGGCACGATGGTGGCATTGATGGAGGTCACCATCCTAGTAACAGATCTGTTTAAGCCATCCAGGTAGATGGGGATCTCCTGGGCATTAGTAGAAACGTACTACAAAGAAGTGCGATATTCTCCTTCTATAGTGGTCGTGAAGTTTCTCCCGGGGACCTAACCTTGCATGTCTTCTAAAGCCATGGGTATCTCCTCCTCCGATTCACTATAGGTGTCTGAATAGACAGAGTGGTGACTGACCTGAGCGGTACTTCGTACGGATGATATGACACTTCTCGGGCTACTTAGAACCCTTCCTGACCTCAAGTTCATTCACCCTCTTGGGGCTCTCTTGACCTCTAAAACTCTCCTTAAGTGGCAACTTAAATGCCTCAATTTCACCCTTGACAATGCTCAAAGTGTTCTAGAAGATACCACTTTGGTGATATTGCACTAGGTGATACCAGGCTGTCGATGATACGATATCACTTCAGGACACGATACGATACTAGTCTTTGTCACGATACGACACTAAGTATGTTCACGATACGATACTTGGGGAGTCGACGATACGATACCAGATGACTAGACGATACGATACTAAAAGCAACATGCGATACGATATCTCTGCACAATGCAATACGATATCGGGAATTCTAACGATACGATACCAATGCAAGTCACGATAGGATACCGCAACTTGCACGATATGATACTAAGAATTGCACGATACGATACCGATTTTGAGGGCGATACGATACCAAAATTAGCCGTGATACGATACTGAAATTTGACACGATACGATACTAGCAAGTCACATGATACGATACCAGTGCATCTGGCGATATGATACCATGGAACTGCATGATACGATACTAGTACAAGTCACGATACGATACTGGAAGGTGAGACGATACGATCTTGCTAGGTCAACGATACAATACCACAGTGGATCGTGATATGATACCACTAGGCAACTCGCGATCGCGATACCAGCTAGGTGAAACGATACCTGAAATGGTATCACGATACCACAACTGGTAACCAGCCATACGATACTTTGGCGAGTATCGCGATACAAGGGAACTTTTGGTATCGCGATACCAAAAACTCAACCGATCGTGATACTCTAGCCAACTCACCTCCAAATTCAAAATTTTTTCACCCCCTGGCTCTTCTCTCACCCCTCTTCACTCCTAGATCTCTGTTTCACAAATAGCACTCCTCCAATCACTCTGTCCCACCCCACAATACCGTGTGGGCCTTTAATCACATGTAAGTGCAATTTTTCAACATCTTTGAGATTAATATTTGCATGTAGCTTACCTTGAGGTGGTTATGCTTAGGCCTTGAGCTCACTAAGTAGATTTGGAGGCTTGAAATGCGTGGTACCACTCAAGTGATACCAGTCGCTGGTTGCAAACGATACCAGCACAGAGCAAGTGAGAAATGACTACAAATTTTTTGGTTTTTATAGTTTCCAGTGATTGAAGCCTAACTACACTAATTTGGAATTTTTTTTGGAAATTTTTCTTGATAATTTTGACTTACTTCTACTCCACTTCTCTTCCTAGCCTGACCCTAACTCTTTCTCCTCTCTCTCTCTCCAAACCCTACACCTACAAACTCATTACACACACCTCCAGGATGTGAAGTAACAAGTGCTGAAGCATCGGACTACTTGCCATTGAGCGAATTCACTCCTACAAGTGCGATTTCGTCACTCTAGAGCTATAACCATCACGAAGGCACCTTGGTCGAGTGTGTTCCTCGGCAACGGTGCCCGTACCTATGTCACAAAGCCTTAGGGACTTGTGCCAAAGAGACTAAATCTCGTTTGCCACACAAGTGCATATAGTGGTGGATTGACACACGCTTAATTATCAATACGAAGATCCAACTTAACCAAACGTATGAGGACATGTGCACTCATGAGGGCACATGTATATAAGTCACTTTGTGACTCTTTGTAAAGACTTTTTGCCATTGTGAAGAAGGAGAGCTCCTTAATTTTGAATTTGCTTCTTTCTTGCAGATTTTCATCTTCTCCATGATCTTCTATGCATGTGTAATGCTTGGAATGTGTGTGTAAGACTGTTATCTACCCCTCCCCAACACTTTTGAGCTGTTGTAGTGTGTGTGTGAGCAAGCAGGAGTAGTGGAGTGAGTGTGTGTGTTTCCCTCCATTCACTATTTTGGTCATAACTTGAAGCACGATTGTTAGAATTGAGTGAAACCACTTGCAATAGAAGCGAATCGTCGAGAGCTTCGAAAGAACTTTCTACTGGCCATATTCGAAGTTTGGAGCTGGGAGAAATCTTCGATTTAGTGAAAACTACTGTAAGTGGTGAGGGAGCACATGTCTCATGGAAATGGTAGGATTTATGGTCAATAGTCAGTCTTTACCATAGAAGTTTTTGTTTGAGGTTGTTATGTGTGTAGCATATGTTGGAGTTTGAGGTCTGTGGAAGCACTTGAATAGCACAAGGAAGAAGAAATGAAGCTTGTAGAACAACATGACATTGAACATAATACCAAGTGAATGTACAAAGGTAAGTGACTTATTAGGGTTATAGGTGTATATACAAGCCAGGGAAAAAGACCTCTTAAAGATGCAAAGAAGTGTCTCCACAGTCCTAATTGTGTTCACACACATAACTATCAAAACATATTAACAATTCCCCCTTGGGAGTGATGCAATGAACAAGGAGCTGGCACTCATGTACAAAGAAGTGCCAAGCGACGTGGAAAGAAATTAATCAAAAAAATTAAGTTACCCCAAAGCTTTGTGAAAATCTTCAAACTTCTCCCTGGCTATAGCCTTTGTGAAAACGTCTATAATGTTACCTTGTGTGGCACATAAGTCAAATTGATCTCTCCAATTGAGAACCTATTCTTGGTATAATGATAGTGAACCCCAATGTGCACTATGTGAGCATGGAATAGCACAAGGAAGAAGAAGAGAAGCACTTGAATAACATAAGGAAGAAGAAGATGAAGCTTGTAGAACAACATGACATTGAACATATTACCAAGTGAATGTACAAAGATAAGTGACTTGTTTGGGTTATAGGTGTATATACATGCCAAGGGAAAAAGAACTCTTAAAGAAGAGAAGAAGTGTCTCAGCAGTCCTAAGTGTGTTCACACACATAACTACCAAAACATATTAACAAATCCCCCTTGGGAGTGATGCAATTAACAAGGAGCTGGCACTCATGTACAAGTGCCAAGTGACATGGAAAGAAATCGATCCAAAAAAGTAAGTAAGCCTAAAGCTTTGTGAAAATCTTCAAAATTCTCCCTAGCTATAGCCTTTGTGAAAAGATCTACAATGTTACCTTGTGTGGGCATATAAGTCATACTGACCTCTCCAATAGAGAACCTATTCTTGGCATAATGATAGCAAACCTCAATGTGGATTGTGCGAGCATATTGTAAACCTATTTGGTCATTCTTGTACATTCCTTGTATGTAATAGGAGAAGAAGAAGAAGAAGATCATTCCTCCTTGCCTCAATCTGTGTGTGTGCTTCTCCTTGCGAGTGAGAGTGTGTGTGTGTGAGCTCTCTTCCTTATCTTCTTCCTCGTGACATGGATCAGAGCCAGCATGGCTGTAGAGAGCTCGTGGAGAAGGCGACGGTGAAGACTACGCAAAAAGGCATGGAGAAAATGTGATTTCACAAACGGCCACCGTTTACTACGAAAATCGGTGTGAAGGTAGAAGACCTCAAAATATTTTCATGAGTTATCCCTTTAGGGTCACTCATTTTTGTTAGATCAAAGTTTCAGAGCCATCTCGACCTCCATTTCAAGCCTGCAAGGTGGGGCCCATAGAAAAACTAGGTCAGCTTCAAAAACTGTAACTTGCGTTGTGTTTGACGACCCTCACGTATTCCAGATCCAGAGTTTCAAGCGATTTGGTGTACTGTTGATGCACAAAAACTATGTTTTTTTGAGATCGAAATGTCACGTCATAGTGCGACAGTGTTCAAGCAAAAGTGCTACTTGTAGTGTTGTGAATTGTTGCAAAAATGGCAAACGCAGATGGAATGAGTTAGCTTATGAGCGATAAGCTAGACAAGAACAACTTCCATGCTTGGAGATTCAGAATGACGAATTTCCTGATGGGAAAAGGCTATTGGAAGTACATCGAAGGAGAGAATGAATATGCTCTGCAGTTACCAGAAAGGAATCGGACTGTAGACCAGTTAAGAGCATATGAGGAATGGAATCAAGGAGCACGAAAGGTAATGTATTGGTTATCTGTTAGCATACAAAATAGCATGATTGGACACATACAGGATGCCAAGACTCCAAAAGAGGCTTGGAACAGTTTGGTCACTTTGTATGAGACTAATACAAAGGCACGGAAATTGCAACTCAAGAACGAGCTGCATACATTGGAAAAGAAGAGCATGTCAGTAAGTGACTACACTCTAAAAATCAAAAGCATATGTGAGTCACTTGCATCTATTGGCATGAATGTAGATGATGATGATAAGGTGGAAGTGTGCCTTCATGGTTTAGGAGCTACATATAAGCAGTTCAGAAATTCCATACAGACCAGGGAAAATATTCCGAATTTTGCTGATCTGGTATCTATGCTGATTATTGAAGAAAAGAATCTTGGTGAGGATTCAAACTCCAAAGGAAAGCCAAGTTCTGAGCAGGTATTCTACTCTCGTAGAGGAAGAGGTAGAGCTAGAGGTTTTGGAAGTGGAAGAGGAAACACTAACAAGACCAAGGTCAACAACAGAATCATGCGAGAGGAAGAGGATATTTTCGAGGCAAGGGGAGCCAAAGAGGTCACAGAAATTTCCAAAGAAATGATTCAGGTAATCATAGTAAAGGATGCTGGAATTGTGGTAAACCTGGACACTTTGAACGTGATTGCAGGTTGAAGAATCAAAAGAATAGAAGGCAACAAAACAACTATGCATCCACAAGTGCAGATGTTTCTGAGAAGCTGTTTATGGTTCAACATCACATGATGAATACGATGTTTGTTGGTGTTTCAAAATCGAATGATAATGTCTGGTATGTTGATTTAGGTGCCTCAAATCACATGACCAGTCATGCAGAATGGTTTAGTAGTTTGCAAAAAATGCCAGTTCGTGGATATGTTGAAACAGTTGATGATACATTGCATTCTATTGAGCATACAGGAAATATAGCATTTTCTATGGAGGACGTGAAGGTAAAACATCTTGCTGATGTGTTGCATGTTCCAAATATAACAAAGAATCTAGTTTCTGTTGGACAAATGGTTGACCACGGATTACAAGTTAGGTTCAATGCTGATGGATTACATGTAGAAGAGTACAAGCAGGATGGACGATTGGTTGCCAAAGGAAACAAAGTGGGTAGGATGTTCACCTTAAATGTGAAGATTCCTGAAATGAATGCAGCCATGTTTGCAAAAGGTGCAAGAGTTATTGCAGATATAGAGATATGGCACAAATGGATTGGACATGCAAACTTGCAAAGGTCAAAACTCATGCAGTCAAAGGAGATTGTCCATGGACTACCAAATGTCAAAGTTGCAGAAATGCAAAAGGTATGTGCAGCATGTCAATTTGGTAAACAATCAAGAGCATCATTTCCACATGACAAGCATGTTAGTGAGAATGTACTAGAAGTAGTACATACAGATGTTTGTGTTGAGATATCAAGCTCAACATGTGATGATCCAGGATGACACGTACCAGTTTTTTCGTTTCTCTGACATGTATAGTGGTCACGCTCGTATATGTTAGGGATACTTCATTGAGCTTTATTAGATTTATCTACCGAGAGTGATGACACATTTGTTTCTTGCCAGCTCACTCATTCATGGACATTAGGTTTTTCCTTATGTACTGGTCTTTATATATTGCACTTGTTGTATTCTTGTTTTTAGGTCATTCTTGTACATTCCTTTTATGTAATAGAAGAAGAAGAAGAAGATCATTCTTCCTTGCCTCAATCTGTGTGTGTGCTTCTCCTTGAGAGTGAGAGTGTGTGTGTGAGCTCTCTTCCTTATCTGCTTCCTCGTGACATGGTATCAGAGCCAGCGTGGCTGTAGAGAGCTCGTGGAGAAGGCGACGGTGAAGACTACGCGGCAAGGCGTGGAGAAAATGCGATTTCACAAACGGCCTCCGTTTGCTACGAAAATCGCCATGAAGGTGGGGCCCACAAAAAAACCAGGTCAGTTTCGGAAACTGTAACTTGCGTTGTGTTTGGCGACACTCATATATTCCAGATGCAAAATTTCAAGCGATTCCGTGTACTGTTGATACACGAAAACTGTGTTTTTCTGAGATCGAACTGTCACGTCATAGTGCGACAGTGTTCAAGCAGAAGTGCTGCTGGTAGTGTGTTGCGGTGTTGTGAATTGTTGCACAAATGGCAAACGCAGATGGAATGAGTCAGCTTATGAGTGATAAGCTAGACAAGAACAACTTCCATGCTTGAAGATTCAGAATGACGAATTTCTTGATGGGAAAAGGCTACTGGAAGTACATCGAAGGAGAGAATGAAAATGCTCCGTAGTTACCAGAAAGGAATCGAACTGCCGAACAGTTAAGAGCATATGAGGAATGGAATAAGGGAGCACGAAAGGTAATGTATTGGCTATCTGTTAGCATACAGGATAGCATGATTGGACACATACAGGATGCCAAGACTCCAAAAGAGGCTTGGAACAGTTTGGTCACTTTGTACGAGACCAATACAAAGGCACGAAAATTGCAACTCAAGAATGAGCTGCATACATTGGAGAAAAAGAGCATGTTGGTAAGTGACTACACTCTAAAAATCAAAAGCATATGTGAGTCACTTGCATCTATTGGCGTGAATCTAGATGATGATGATAAGGTGGAAGTGTGCCTTCGTGGTTTAGGAGCTGCATATAAGCAGTTCAGAACTTCTATACACACCAGGGAAAATATTCCGAATTTTGCTGATTTGGTCTCTATGCTGATTATTGAAGAAAAGAATCTTGGTGAGGATTCAAACTCCCAAGGAAAGCCCAGTTCTGAGCAGGTATTCTACCATAGCAGAGGAAGAGGCAGAGGTAGAGGTTTTGGAAGTGGAAGAGGAAACAGTAACCAAGACCAAGGTCAACAACAGAATCATTCAAGAGGAAGAGGACAGTTTCGAGGCAGGGGGAGCCAAAGAGGTCGCAGAAATTTCCAAAGAAATGATTCAGGTAATGATAGTAAAGGATGCTGGAATTGTGGTAAAACTGGACACTTTGAACGTGATTGCAGGTTAAAGAATCAAAATAATAGAAGGCAACAAAACAACTATGCATCCACAAGTGCAGATGATTCTGAGAAGCTGTTTATGGTTCAACATCACATGATGAATACGATGTCTGCTGGTGTTTCAAAATCGAATGATAATGTCTGGTATGTTGATTCAGGCGCTTCAATCATATGACCAGTCATGCAGAATGGTTTAGTAGTTTGCAGAAAATGCGAGTTCCTGGATATGTTGAAACAGGTGATGACACATCGCATCTTATTGAGCATACAGGAAACATAGCATTGTTTATGGAGGACGGAAAGGTAAAACATCTCGCTGATGTGCTGCATGTTCCAAATATAACGAAGAATCTGGTTTCTGTTGGACAAATGGTTGACCAGGGATTACAAGTCAGGTTCAATGTTGATGGATTATATGTAGAAGAGTACAAGCAGGATGGACGATTGGTTGCCAAAGGAAACAAAGTGGGTAGGATGTTCACCTTAAATGTGAAGATTCCTGAAATGAATGCAGCCATGTTTGCAAAAGGTGCAAGAGTTATTGCAGATATAGAGATATGGCACAAACGGATTGGACATTCAAACTTGCAAAGGCTGAAACTGATGCAGTCAAAGGAGACTGTCCATGGACTACCAAATTTCAAAGTTGTAGAAATGCAAAAGGTATGTGCAGCATGTCAATTTGGTAAACAATCAAGATCATCATTTCCACATGACAAGCATGTTAGTGAGAATGTACTAGAAGTAGTACATACAGATGTTTGGGGTCCAGCAAAGACCACATCTATGGGCGGTTGCAGGTTTTATGTTACTTTCATTGATGACCATACACGCAAAGTATGGGTATATTTCATGAAAGAGAAGAGCGAGGTGTTTACTCACTTCTAGAATTTTAAAGTCATGGTGGAAAAGCAGATAGGGAAGTACATTCAAACATTAAGATCTCATGGGGGAGGTGAATACATGTCAAATGAGTTCAGCAGTTTTCTAAAAAATCATGGAATTCGGCGTCAGTTTTCATGCAGGTACACACCAAAACAGAATGGTGTTGCTGAACGCAAAAATAGACATATTGTAGAAATAGCAAGAGCCTTGATGGCTGAGAAGAGTATGCCTTATTGTTATTGGGCAGAAGCTGTGCATACTGCTGTATACATCATGAACAGAACTCCGACTGCTGCTGTACATCAAGTTACACCTGAAGAGAAGTTTACAGGTAAAAAGCCAAACTTATCACATCTGAAAGTTTTTGGCTGTATTGCATATGTACATGTTCAAGATGAGTTGAGGATGAAGCTTGATCCGAAAGCAGAAAAATGTGTCTTCATTGGATATTCCCTTGAGCAAAAGGGGTACAAATGTTATAACCCACTCACAAGACAGGTGAAGGTGAGCAGAGATGTGGTATTTGATGAAATGTCAAGCTTCTATGCAGATGCCAAAGAAGGACTGAATCTTGAACCAAATGACAACGAAAATGCTGAAAAATCTAGTGCAGAATCTCAAGTTTTGAGTGGACCAGATGCATCACCAAGCAATAGTTCCAACTCAAATCCATGGAGTGGAAGATTGCGTGGAAATTTCAGCCCAACAAATTCATCAAATACATCCAAGAAAGGTAAAGAAAAGCTTTCTGCTGGTAGTAAAACAAGTGCAGGTTTTGAAGATGTTGATGGAGATTCAAGCGGTTCAGAAAAGAGTCTTGATGAGGAACTTGGATTGCCCTCTGTGAAGACTCCAAGACTAAGAAGGGCACATGCAGATGATACAAGAAGAAGTGACCCAGGACCAAGAAGATCTGGGAGGATGCGTAATTCAGTGCAACGATTGACATATGATAGTTACATGGCTCGCCATTGTGCCTACATGACAAAGGTAATACAAGATGCTGAACCTTCTTGTTTTGAAGATGCAATTGGTAATGCAGATTGGGAAAAAGCTATGGATGAGGAGATGGCTGCACTTTATGGAAATGATACATGGAAGCTGGTTCCATTGTCGCAAGGAAAGAAATCCATAGGCTGCAAATGGGTTTACAAGGTAAAGCATAATGCTGATGGTAGCATAAGCAGGTATCAAGCACGATTGGTAGCTAAAGGTTATGCACAGACATATGGCATTGATTATGAGGAAACATTCAGCCCTGTAGCTAAAATGTCTACTGTCAGAACACTTGTTGCATTAGCTACAGCAAAAGGATGGACTTTGCATGTGAAGAATGCTTTCCTACATGGTGAGTTACAGGAAGAAGTATATATGGACCAGCCACAAGGATATGAAGATTCAAAGCATCCAGAATATGTTTGCAGGTTGCAAAAGGCTTTGTATGGGCTGAAGCAGGCTCCACGTGCATGGCATGCAAGGATTGCTGATTACTTAACTAACATTGGGTTCTCTATGTGTGATGCAGATCACTCACTATATGCAAGGAAGGCTGATGATGGCATCACTATTGTGGCTATTTATGTTGATGGCCTGATTGTAGGTGGTGATAATGAAGAAACCATCAAAGAGGTAAAGAAACTTCTTATGCAGGAATTCGACATGAAAGATCTTGGTGTGCTGCGCTATTTCTTGGGCATTGAGTTTATACATACAGAAACAGGTATATGGATGTCGCAAAGGCAATATGCCTTGAATATGCTGCAAAAGTATGGTATGGCTGATTGTAAGCCAATTTCTATGCCATTAGATCAAAATTTAAAATTGGATACTACATCAGGTGAAGCATTGGAAAATGCTACTATGTACAGGAAAATTGTGGGAAGTCTTATATATCTCACAATTACAAGGCCTGATCTAAGTTATACTGTTGGACTTGAAAGTCAATTTATGCAAGTTCCCAAAAAGCCACATTTGGATGCTCTGCGGTGCACTCTACGTTATGTGAGAGCTACTTTGGATTATGCATTGTTTTATGAAGCTAGTGTAGATTTGCAGGTTCATGGATACACCGATGCAGATTGTGCTGGTAGTACTCCAGATAGACGATCTACTAGTGGCTTTCTTTTCTCACTTGGAGGTGCAGCTATTACATGGAGCAGTAAGAAGCAACCCACTGTTGCTTTGTCGAGTACAGAGGCTGAGTATAGAGGTGCTGCAATGGCAACATGTGAGGCATCATCGCTGGAGATGTTACTTGTAGATTTAGGTGTGGAAGTGCAAAAGCCTATCACTATCTATTGTGATAATCTTAGCAGCATACAGTTAGCACAGAAACCTATTTTCCATGCTAGAACAAAGCATATCGAAGTACATTATCACTTCATCAGAGAGAAGGTATTAGCAGGTGATATTGATCTTGTTTATGTGAGAACAGATGAGCAGGTTGCTGATATTTTCACCAAAGCACTTGGAGCTGAGAAGTTGAAGAAGTTTCGGAAGATGCTTGGATTATAGGATATGGCGTTGAGCTTGAGGGGGAGTGTTGAGATTTCAAGCTCAACATGTGATGATCCAGGATGACACGTACCAGTTTTTTCGTTTCTCTGACATGTATAGTGGTCACGCCCGTATATGTCAGGGATACTTCATTGAGCTTTATTAGATTTATCTACCGAGAGTGATGGCACATTTGTTTCTTGCCAGCTCACTCATTCGCGGACATTAGGTTTTTCCTTATGTACTGGTCTTTATATATTGCACTTGTTGTATTCTTGTTTTTAGGTCATTCTTGTACATTCCTTTTATGTAATAGAAGAAGAAGAAGAAGATCATTCTTCCTTGCCTCAATCTGTGTGTGTGCTTCTCCTTGAGAGTGAGAGTGTGTGTGTGAGCTCTCTTCCTTATCTCCTTCCTCGTGACAGTTTGGGGTCTAGCAAAGACCACATCTATGGGTGGTTGCAGGTTTTATGTTACTTTCATTGATGACCATATGTGCAAAGTATGGGTATATTTCATGAAAGAGAAGAGTGAGGTGTTCACTCACTTCCAGAGTTTTAAAGTTATGGTGGAAAAGCAGACAGGGAAGTGCATTCAGACATTAAGATCTGATGGAGGAGGTGAATACATGTCAAATGAGTTCAGTAGTTTTCTAAAAAATCATGGAATTTGGCATCAGTTTTTAGAAACACACCACAAAAGAATGGCGTTGCTCAATGCAAAAATAGACATATTGCAGAAATAGCAAGAGCCTTAATGGCTGAGAAGAATATGCCTCATTGTTATTGGGCAGAAGCTGTGCATACAATGTATAACATCATGAACAGAACTTTGACTGCTGCTATACATCAAGTTACACCTAAAGAGAAGTTTACAAGTAAAAAGCCAAACTTATCACATCTGAAAGTTTTTGGTTGTATTGCATATGTACATGTCCCAGATGAATTGAGGACGAAGCTTGATCCAAAAGCAAAACAGTGTGCCTTCATTGGATACTCCCTTGAGCAAAAGGGATATAAATGTTATAACCCACTCACACGATAGGTAAAGGTGAGCAGAGATGTGGTATTTGATGAAATGTCAAGCTTCTATGTAGATGCTAAAGAAGGACTGAGTCTTGAACCAAATGACAAACAAAATGCTGAAAAATCAAGTGCAGAAACTAAGGTTTTGAGTGGACCAGATGCATCACCAAGCAATAGTTCCAACTCAAATCCATGGAGTGGAAGATTACGTGGAAATTTAAGTCTAGCAAATTCATCAAATACATTCAAGAAAGGTAAAGAAAAGCTTTCTGCTGGTCATAAAACATGTGCAGGTTTTGAAGACGTTGATGGAGATTCAAGCGGTTCAGAAAAGAGTCTTCAGGAGGAACTTGGATTGCCCTCTGTGAAGACTCCAGGAGTAAGAAGGGCACATCCAGATGATACAAGGAGAAGTGACCCAGGACCAAGAAGATCTGGCAAGATGAGGAATTCAGTGCAACGATTGACATATGATAGTTACATGGCTCCTCATTATGCCTAAATGACAAAGATAATACAAGATGCTGAACCTTCTTGCTTTGAAGATGCAATTGGAATTGCAGATTGGGAAAAAGCTATGGATAAGGAGATGGCTTCACTTTATGGAAATGATACATGGAATCTGGTTCCATTGCCGCAAGGAAAGAAACCCATAGGTTATAAATGGGTTTACAAGGTAAAGCATAATGCTGATGGTAGCATAAGCAGGTATAAAGCATGATTGGTAGCTAAAGGATATGCACAAACATATGGCATTGATTATGAGGAAACATTCAGCCCTGTAGCTAAAATGTCTACTGCATTAGGAAAAAGGGTGAACCCTGCATGGGCCTTGTAAGGATCCCTAATTTTCAGGGATTAAGCCTCATTCTGCTGTTGTCTAAGGGGACAAAGTGCATTTAATAGGGCACTTTTTAGTAGGCTGGAGTAGGCTTTTTTTAAGGCTTACTAGGCTCCTCTCTCTCTTCTTTTAGAGAGAGAGAAAGGGAATCTACTTTCCACATCATCAAACTCGAGCATGTATGGGAATAAAAAAATGATTTTTTTTTTTAAGTCTCAATTTCAGTGTTTATTTACTTGAAAGGGCTCATTTTTTAATATATATGTCAGAAGTGACCTTTTTTGAGTTTAGTTTTTAATTTTCCTTTTGAAAAAGCAATATTTTTAAAATCCCTCCAAAAGTAGAGTGCCACATCATCAAATCCGTAACTACTCTTCACCCAAAAAATGACTTTTTCAAAATTTCAACATTTTTGGCTATTCTCAGTGGAAAAACACACTGTGACCCATCCTCATCCAAGAAAACAAACTTTTCTTGAGAAAATCATGCTCTAGCATCTCTTCCAAACAAATTTCTGGTCTCTTTCTCAGTATTGTTTAATTGTTGGAAAAGATGGTGTGTTGACACCTATTACAAACCTCACATTAGGACGTCCTCATGCCCCAGCATCAACAAGTATCCATGTTCGTGTGCCCAGAGAGTTTGCTCCAAATACACAATGCAACAATGATGTGAACTCTCAAAATGAGCGTCGTGAAGCTGGAGAAAAGAATATTGATCTTTGGACTCATGGTTCATTATACCCTCCTGATCCAATGTCTTCTTACCATCCAACATTCCATAACCTCTCAACTTTACTTCAGTTCATCGGTGCCGGTAAAGCTGGGCTCTTAGGTTATTGTCAACGATTATCTACACATTCAACTGCCATTACTAAGTATTGGATTCAACAATATCAACTAAATCATACAAGATTGGTCACTTTTGAAAGCACAATCATATCTTTACAAGAAAAGCTTGCAGAGCTTGAAAAGCATATGGAAGAAAAGGAGAGAACAATTGAGACATGTAAAAACACTGTCCAACACTTGAGAGAGACTCCACTTGGGATGCGACGTAGGAGACGATCATTAACATCCTTTGACTCTCTTTCAATTGGTGGTGGAGCACGCAAACGACGAGTTTTTGCAATAAGGTTTGGCTTGTATTTGTTTCTCTTTTTGGAAGACTTTTATATGTATATATATATATATATTTTTCTTGTTATGTAGGTCATTCGTTGAAGATGTTAATGCATCATCAACAACAGAGGATCAATTCAAGTTATTAAATTCTTGTTTGACCAACAAGCAGGTGGTTAGTATTTTGGAGTCACGGATAGGAAACCTAATCAAGAAGAAAGTGATTAAAGATTTCACAAAAAAGTTACAAGATATTATCACTCCTAGAGACGTGCAGATGGTATGTGATGAAGCAGGAATTAGTACTAAAGGATACAGTGCATTGTACAACCTTTTGAAGCATTCATTAGAAAGAGAAGGTATTTTACAGAATATGTTTCCATCTCCTTACAAGGTATCGCTAAAGAAGTCAATGTCCAATGAAGATATAACTAGTATTCTTGGAAACTACTTATATATAGAGGATATTATGCCTATGTATATTTATCATTTATCTACATCCAAAAAAGAGTTGAAAAGCGTAGTTGGAAATGGATTTCCTTACACAAAGTACAACAACATATTCGTGGATTTGGAGAGGCTTCAACAGGCAATGGTTCAATTTTACAAATCTACTATACCAGGTATGTGCACTATTGTTACCTTGATATACATTGTATTTTGATGTTATAAAGATTTTGCTAATTTATGCAGATTGTAATACCAAATTACAGTTTATATTGAAGTTAGATGAATGCCAGATTATAAAGGGACGACGAATGGAGAGATTGAGTTTGACACTCATGAATGAAGCTATGAGAAATGCCATATCTGATGAAAGTTGTAACTCTAGCTCTAAGTCTACATATAGTGTTCAATCCGAGAAAGAAATATGGTGGTTAGGTGCTATTGAAGTACCTAAAGAGTCCAATGATGTTCTTTCATGGATTTTTAGTAGGACCCCATGGATCACTAAAGTAATACTTTCTCAAATTCATGGTGCAAAGCTCCACATAGAAAACTTTGGTGATTTTGAGATAGATTGGCACTTGGGTGGGGATTTAAAAACTATCAAATGCATGTTAGGTTGCAAGCAAGGTGCATCTGCTCGTTATCCATGTCCATTTTGTACTCGAGGCTACAAAGTAACAAAGGGACAACAAAAAGTACTATCTAGCTTAGATGAATACATAGATGCACCTACTTCCACGGAATGGGATATACCTTTGTTAAGGTGTCCAATGTTAGAAATACCTAACCGTGACACATTAGATAAAGATTGGAATCCCATTATTCCATTTCCATTAGTTAATGTTCACTTTTGCACATTGCATGCTTTCATGAGAATATTTGATAGATTATTGAAGCTCCACATAGAATATGCATTTTCCATGAAGCCAATTGATAAATCTGTACAAGCAATCAAAAAATTGGAAGAGTTGCTTAATTCGATTGGTTGTCATGGTGGTAATGTAACTCTAGTTGTCAAAAAACCTGGTGAATCGCAAAATAGTTTGCAACAAGTGTCAATGACAGGGAAGAAGGCAAGAAAATTTTTCAGAACAGGTGTAAGCCCTAAGGAAAATGAATGCAGGGAGCTATGGAAAGACTTGTGCATGATCACCACTGATAATGATTCTCAAATTGACCTTAGTAATAGGTGAAAGAAGGTTTGGTCATGCTTAGATAAGTTGGTAGGTTTAATGAGTCTTAATAGCTCCAACAAAAATGACCGTCAGTTGTTTCAAGATACATTAATGGAGTTTGCAAAGTGTTTCATCCTATCTTGGGGAGAGAGCAATATTACACATTACATTGTAAGTTTTCTTATTTTTTCAATTTTCTTGTTGATAAGATTGTGTTATATGTACTTATATCATTTCAGCATATTTTATTTGCACATGGAGCATTTTTTATGCATCGATATGGTTCATTGGAGATTTTTAGTACACAAGGAATGGAGAAGTCACATTACAAGGCTAGAGGTGTTTACTTCAAGAACACACGACATGGTGGTGGTACAATGCAATCAAACTATATGGAAGAGATGTTTAATTGGTTTTATCGTACTGCATTTTCAAGGACATATGCAATGGAACAAGCCAAGGAGTCGAAAGTTGCAAAACTTGCAAGATTTCATCAACACAACTTAGCTAGTGAAAAATGGAAGTCATCATTGGGACCTTTACGTCATGCTCAATGGCAGGCTACAAGAACACGAGAGGGTTCATCATGGAAGTGAAGTCATTTAATACATTCATGGCATTTTCTGAATAATTCATAAGGTTTGCTACACACTAATCTCTTGTTTGCAAATTTTTCAGGTAATTTTTAATTTTTAAACTATTTTTTGTCCATTCAGGTGTGAACAAAACCTTTTTAAGTGAAACATTATAAAAGGAGACTCATTGTCTCATTTCAACATTCTAGCACTATAGAGGATGGCACAAACAAAGCAAACTGCAAGGAAGGATCCCATTAACTTTCCTACCTATGTGCAAGGCACTCAGAAGCCACCATGGATGAATCACCACAAAAGGCGACGTAGTGTCTCGCACTCTGCATCCCATCGCGAAACAGGTGGTGGCCATACCTCTGGGAGTGAACAGTTGCATGAACAAGTGGAACATGGGCAATCCAGGGAAAAGGCCGTAAATCAACCCCAATCACCATCATCATCATATGATGAGCCTCCATCACCAAAGAGACCAACAAAGACAAGGGTGAAGGAGCGTGCTCATAGACAGGTAGTTTCTGATGATGATTTTGATGAATCGCATGAGGATGTGTCTCAACAAGGTTCACAATCAAGTGATGAGAGTCAAAGATTGCCACCATGGGGTAACGAAGAAATACCTACAAATCATAGGGTTACTGTAGCGGGAAAGACACTACCATCAAATCAGGGGGCCATACCCAATGATCAAGAGAGAGAGCAAAGCCAGCAACAACATCCTGAACAAGGAGAAAGCTCAAGACGCGTGCAACGGAAGAAGAAATTCTTTCAACCTCGTCGTAGACCACCCCAACCAAGACCACAAGAAAATGTCCAACGAAGACCACCACCACCACAAGCTAGAGCACCACAACGAAGAAGAAGATATACGAAGGCATTTGCAGAGATAAGGCACTATCAAAAGACAGCTGAGCTTCTCATACCTAGAAGACCCTTTGCAAGGGTGGTCAAAGAAGAGTTACAAAGGTATTGTGCAGGGTTAAGGATCCAAGCTCTAGCTTTAGAAGCTTTACAAGAGGCAGCTGAAGCATTTTTGATATCAATGCTAGAGGATTCCAACCTGTGCGCCATCCATGCTAAGCGAGTCACTATACAACCGAAGGACATACAGTTAGCTAGGAGAATTAGGGGTGATCGTAGCTAAGTTTTGTAACTGATCTCTATGGACAAGAGATTTTTTGTAAATATTGCCATTTTCAGTGAAACATTAGCACTTTTCCTCTATTCCATTTATAATCTCATTATTTAGAATGAAACATGAGTAGTCATTTTACATTTCCATGTGTTTTCTTGTGATAATCTCTCATATATGAATGATTGTTTTATTATCTTGTCATTTTGATCTAGTGATAATATCCCTGTACTGAATCTTTTTTTTTTATTTAAGGTCATGTAGGTCTTGTAGGGCATTAGGAGGCCAAATAAGGCCGTGCCACAGAAACGCGGGAGAAGGCCCTGCAAAACGTTTGCAGGGCCTTCTCCCGCGTTTCTATGGCAGGGCCTTATTTGGCCTCCTAATGCCCTACAAAACCTTTGAAATATGAAAGAGGGATCATGACTAGTAAAGCTAGTTCAGGGGTAGTTAATATGAACAAATTTTGACCTCCCTATACCTTTGAAACATATGAGCAGAGCATTTTGAAACTTAGAACATTTGCATTCTTGAAAATATCCATCTAGTGAAGGTTGAGTCTCATGTAAGGTAACCTTGGGCATGTCAGGACCTTTAGTTTCATTCTTTTGGACTCTTGATCATTGGGTAAGCCTCCATTAAGGTCTTCTAGGGCATTGGGAGGCCAAATAAGGCACTGCCACAGAAACGCGGGAGAAGGCCCTGCAAACGTTTTGCAGGGCCTTCTCCCGCGTTTCTGTGGCAGTGCCTTATTTGGCCTCCCAATGCCCTAGAAGACCTTAATGGAGGCTTACCCAATGATCAAGAGTCCAAAAGAATGAAACTAAAGGTCCTCCCAATGCCCTACATGACATCAATACATCACATGCAGGTCCAAAAGAATTTTAGATAATATACTGAAAAAAAAATACTTGAGACAATTGTAAATAAAGCAAAGTGAAAATTTGATATTAATTCAATTGTTTACATCAATTGGCTTTGAGTTTCTCAATGACTCTCTTTCGACGCTCCAAAGCCATGGGTAGGGTGTAAGTCAAAATTGAGTTTGCTATTTGATCAACATTTCTAACACCTAGACCTAGAGATATACCTATTTGGCCTAAGACCTTTCCACGGAAGTTGGAACCTAAGGTTGTAGTTACAAGGGATTTCTTAACTAAAAAGATACAATTACTCCCCTGTGTAATGGTTGATAAACAAAGCAATTTACTTAAGGCCTTTAGACACCATGTCATGAAGTGGCCCTGAGGTCTGAACTCTTTATGGATAATTACAAAATGGTCTTTGGGAAGTTTCCCAATGTAGTTTGCAAGGGATGACTGCAAACTTGTCGACTTCAATCACCTCCTGCACAAAGTTTTATGATTAGTAGCTGCATGTGTTTGTAAGAATGAATGACATGAATTGAAGATACTTACATCCTGAACTCTATCTTCTTCTTCTCCTCTCTCTTGAAGTTGTAAATTAATGCTGGAGTGGGACATCCCACTCTGCTCGATTACTGGTGAGGAGGGAATTTTTGATTCCAATATCCTTTCTTGTGCATTATTAAATTGTTCTTCTGTGATATGTTCATGTTCACTTGTGAGTATGTCATTGCAAACCAATTTTATTGTGTCGGCCACTGAGTCACCAAATGGCAAACACTTTTTCTCCAACAACTCAGAGGTACTATCCAAAGGACACTCTGACAAATTACAAAACAAACTTAGGCATTCATCAAGCCGTAGCCCAAATGCCTTCTCTACATCATGTAAAAACAAATATTCTTGTCCCTCGACAAGAACCACTGAAAAAGTTTCAATCTCCACCTCTGGAATAGTTGCTTCTGGCTCCGAAGAGGTGGATGGCTTAGGCACTTCTTTTAACTTATCATCCACACCAAGAGGATAAGTTTTCTCAATAGCTTCTCTCTCTAATAGGAGATTCAAGGGTTCTTGAGGTGGTTCCTTTTTATCCTCGACAAAACCACCTGTAAGAAGATGAGGGATCTCATGAGGAATTGGTTCTGGTTCCTCATTCACAAAGAGTGGCAGCAATGAATGAAAGATATTTTGGACCCATCTTGCGTTTCCTATTCAATTTCCTTATAAGTGGCACAGTTTCATCAAGAAGGTGCCCTGCGTCCTCTGCAATTGCCTGGAACCGTTTCAATCGTTTTGCAAAAGCCTCATCACCTTTGTGAATGTAGGTGAGAAGGTCACATGGAACCCAAGTTCCATCATATGGTGGTATTTCAATGGAGAAACGCAATATATGAACTTGCATATATTGAAGTAGCTCCTCCAAAGCATCGGCATTCATTTGCACGGTTCCATGGAGGTCAGGAACCTTGGAGAGAAGATCATATAGGTCATGTTGACCTTTGTAATCTGAATCCTCCAAAAATTCTAGAAACTTGTGGCGTGCACTCTTAGTAGGTACAGAGGTGGAAGCCATAGCTTGCAAATGCAGACTGTTCTAACACTCAATGTGGTTGCAAAAGTGAGAAATGAGGAGAGAGGACTCCTATTTATAACTTTTCTAGAATTTTTAAGTGATGGGTCCCACTTTTTCATAGAAGTGACTTTTCCTTAAATTAAAACATAAGAGTCTTGAAAAGGAAAACTTTGACATTTGAGATCACATCAAAGGAAATAAACAATAAGAATGCTCTTTCAAGAAAAACCTTGAGAATTTACAGATACAAGTAGAATGTGGCCAAAATATCCTTGAAGCAAATGTGAAAAATTTTTCATTGCAAAAATAGGTTTGTTTATAGGTTTCACATTATCTTTACAAAAAAGAGTTATGACAATGAAATGTCAGTTCCATCCATGCTCCAATCTGCAAGAACCTTGATTTTGTCTTCCAATCTCTTTCCAATCTGTGGACAATTCATAAAAGAGTAAAACATTTTCAAATCATGAACAATAGTGATAGAATAAGATATATATATATATATATATATATATATATATATATATATATATATATATATATATATATATATATCTATATGTATATATGGAATACAACTCTTACCTTGTTCCCTCGTATTCGAAATTTGAAATCATGAAGATCGTCATATCCCATGATAAGTAAGTGCTCTCTCAAGTTGGCCAAGTTCCAATGTTGATTAACTAAAACCACCTCCATATCATTGTTTGGTAACTTCACATTAATTTCAAATGAAGCTAAAGATCCCTCCGAGCTTTGCAAAGGTATCCACTCTCCTAGTTTACACATCCAACGATCATAATAAAATCTGATGTACAATGAGGTGCGATGTTTTAAATAGCGAAACCCTATACCTGTGTCACCAATTCTACAACGATATCTATCCCCTTTTGACAATCCTTCTACATAACCCCAGTTTTCCCCTAACAATCCTTCTACTGCTTCGTATGTAATATCTTTACATAGGAACATTGTAGGAGTTTCTACAAAAGGAATGCCTTGAAATATGAAAACAAAGCAATGGATTGGTAGAGTCCAATGAAGACCTATTGATCTAGATACGCGTGTGAATTTCAAAGAGTTATGTATGTCCATCACCATCTTACGCTTGAAAGATGATATGGACCAAAAATCAGGTTTTGGCCACTCTAAACTAAGAAGAGAGTCAACTTTGATAATCTCCAACCTTCCATATTCACCATCTGTGGAAGGAACAATGTACTCGTGAGTGTAAAAGAAGATCCTTTCACGAATAAGTTTAGCAGGAGGTACATCTGGAAACACTAATGCCCCAATGTCTGCATGTAATGCTTTGAAAGTTCCTGTGAGACTATGAAGTGGTTGCTCTTCCACTAAACTAGAAGGAAATATGACTGTAGCAATGAAAAACATATGAGATGAGTAATTAAGACATTTAACACCATGAAGCATTGAGAAAATAGAAATACTCACAATGGATTGGATATCTAATTCTATTGGAGTTTTCTAACTTCATGGTTGAAACTGTGAAGACATGTTGTACAATAGCAACCATCCCACCATGTTTTTGCTGCTTGAAGCCTAAGAGCTTACCTTTCCAATGAAGATCCAAATTTCCACGATCTCGAACACGATGAGGACCAAGTCCAGATGGCTGCATGTACACCCATGCACCTTTGCAAAACTCTTGTGGTAGCCAACTTCCTTCCATTGTTTTGATGTTGTGGCACGTCATTGTGTGAACTTCGTCCTTTGGTCTCCTACGAGCTCTGGAGCTTTCCATGGGAGTAAGAGTTGTTGTCATTGCTGCAGAAGTTGGGAGAATGGTAGGAGGAGAAACAATGCTTCTGTTGTATGGTATGGAGGGAATAGAGGTGAAAAATATGACTTTTTGGGTTTTGGGTATGAAAATGGGAGTTTGAAGAGGGAAAATAGAGTTTTTTGAGTCATTTTGAAAAAAGTCACTTTTTTAGTCCACAAACATGCACGGATTTTGAATTAGAAGTCAAAAATAGCACTTTTGACCCTGAAAAGTGATATGGAGGTCATTTAATGGTATTATGATGAGTTTTACAACTTTTAAAAAATTTTGAATTTTTGGGCCCAGCCTGATTACGAGATTTCTTCTCTCTCTAGAAGACAACCCTGAACATAGAGGAATCTTGTCCCCTCTTCCCCCTTCAGCCTAGTATTTTATAGGGTATAGACTGTGGCCACCACCCTCTTCTGATTGGTCCATCACTAATCACTCTTTGAGCTAAAAGGCCCATCCAGGGTTCACCTTTTTTCCTAATGGTTAGGACACTTGTTGCATTAGCTACAACAAAAGGATGGACTTTGCATCATATGGATGTGAAGAATGCTTTCCTACATGGTGAATTACAGGAAGAAGTATATATGGACCAACCACAAGGATATGAAGATTCAAAGCATCCAGAATATGTTTGCAAGTTGCAAAAGGCTTTGTAAGGGCTGAAGCAGGCTCCACGTGCATGGCATGCAAGGATTGTTGATTACTTAACCAGCATTGGGTTTTCTATCTGTGATGCAGATCATTCACTATATGCAAGGAAGGCTGATGATGGCATCACGATTGTGGCCATTTATGTTGATAACTTGATTGTAGGTGGCGATAATGAAGAAAGCATCAAAGAGGTAAAGAACTTCTTATGCAAGAATTTGACATCAAAGATCTTGGTATGATGTGCTATTTCTTGGGCATTGAGTTTATACATTCAGGAACAGGTATATGGATGTCGCAAAGGCAATATGCCTTGAATATGCTGCAAAAGTATGGTATGGCTAGTTGTAAGCCAATTTCTATGCCATTAGATCAGAATTTGAAGTTGGATACTACATCAGGTAAAGCATTGGAAAATGCTACTATGTATAGGAAAATTGTGGGAAGTCTTATATATCTTACAATTACAAGGCCTGATTTAAGCTATACTATTGGACTAGAAAGTTAGTTTATGCAGGTTCCCAGGAAGCCACATTTGGATGCTTTGAGATGCACTCTACGTTATGTGAGTGCTACTTTGGATTATGCATTTTTTTATGAAGTTGGTGTAGATTTTCAAGTTCATGGATACACTGATGCAGATTGGGTTAGTAGTACTCCAGATATAAGATCTACTAGTGGCTTTATTTTCTCACTTGGAGGTGCAGCTATTACATGGGGCAGTAAGAAGCAACCCACTATTGCTTTGTCGAGTACAGAGGCTGAGTATAGAGGTGCTGCAATGGCAGCATGTGAGGCATCATGGCTGGAGATGTTACTTGCAGATTTAGGTGTGGAAGTGCAAAAGCCTATCACTATCTATTGTGATAATCTTAGCAGCATACAGTTAGCACGGAACCCTGTTTTCTATGCTAGAACAAAGCATATCGAGGTACATTATCACTTCATCAGAGAGAAGGTATTAGCAGGTGATATTGATCTTGTTTATGTGAGAACAGATGAGCAGGTTGCTGATATTTTCATCAAAGCACTTGGAGCTTAGAAGTTGAAGAAGTTTTAGGAGATGCTTGGATTACAGGATATGGCGTTCAGCTTGAAGGGGGGTGTTGAGATATCAAGCTCAACATGTGATGATGTAGGATGACACGTACAAGTTTTTTGTTTCTCTAACATGTATAGTGGTCACGTCGCTATATGTCAGGGATACTTCATTGAGCTTTATTAGATTTATCTACCGAGAGTGATGGCACATTTGTTTCTTGCCAGCTCACTCATTCGCGGACATTAGGTTTTTCCTTATGTACTGATCTTTATACATTGCACTTGTTGTATTCTTGTTTTTTAGGTCATTTTTGTACATTCCTTTTATGTAATAGAAGAAGAAGAAGAAGAAGATCATTCTTCCTTGCCTCAATCTGTGTGTGTGCTTCTCCTTGAGAGTGAGAGTGTGTGTGTGAGCTCTCTTCCTTATCTCCTTCCTTGTGACAATTTGGAGTATGACTAAGTGCTCAAATAATAAGGCCTTTGGATTTCCTTTCATCATCAAGTGAAGACTAGAAGCAAAACTACGATTTTAATATGAAGACCATTAACCAAAGTCTAGATAAGTGAACTATCTTGAAAGATTTCATCAATAGAAATCAACTACTCCTTCAAAACTTTAATCTTTGTTAAAAAATCATTAATATAATCTCCTTCATTCATATGCTCACTATCCAATTGTTTTCTTGAGGTAAGCAACACGAGCCTTATTTATTGCTTTGTATAACATTGTAAAAGTATCCCAAGCATATTTTGTTGTCTTGTAGGATCAAATATGAGGGATAATGTCACCTTTGATAGTCAAGGCTATCAATGCATGTGTTTGTGCATCTCTGCCATCCCAATGAAGGTTCTCCATAGTAGGTGCAACATGACCAAGAAATTGAAGATCATCATCTTCAAGACCATCTACATCACCTTCAAAAATTGTATTTGTAGGTGTAGTAGGACATGTTTCAACATGCTGAAAAATATTCCATAGTCGTTTTGCTACCAATAATGATACATCATATATGCCCATAATGGGTAATTAGTACCATCCAAATTAACCTCAACAACGAAATATGAAATACAACATTCCTTTTAGGAATGGATATTGAATAAATACCCTGATGCAAAAATTTGATTATATCTCAAAATGTAACTATCCCCCCATGCATAAAATGAATGCCCAAATATTGATGCAAATACCTCAAATCTAACATCTCAAAAGAGGATGCAAATCAGCGTTAATTCAACAATATGCTTCTCATTACGACTTGTGAGATGCATATCACCAACATATGCAACAAGCCAAACATATAAGGTGCTCTTAGTTGGAAATTTTGTCCAATCCATGTGCTAGCAAGTATGCAACACGATGCTTGCTTCAATCCATGCAATTCCCTTTTCAACCTACATAATTTGCTTCAATGAAGATTTTGCACAAAATGAGGGGGCTAGAACACATAAATGTCTTCATGTTAGTCATCATTCAGAAATGCAAAGTTAATATCCAACTAATGTTTATTCCAAACATGATGAGCTGCAAGTGCATAAATGCTATGAACAATGGTCATTCGCACATGGGAGCAAAGGCCTCATCAACATTAATGCCATTCTATTAAGCCTAATGCTTTGGACATGAACTTGACCTTATACCTATCAACTGTTGCATCATACGTATGCGTCAAGTTATATACCCATTTAGTGCCACTAGCCTTTTCCTAGGAGGAAAATCACATAAAGTACAATTAACATTCTCCATATTAGTTTCATATTTTGATTGCATAGTAGCTAATCAATTCTTTGCATTTTGTACTTCATCAAAAGAACAATCTCATTCTCATCACAAAGAAAAGACACAAACACTGCATAGAAATCTGCTACAAAAGAACCATTATGAGAGCTTGAATGAGTACGATATGACAAAGGTGCATGGTAATTGCTATCACCCAAAGTCTACACTAGCCATTTAGGCATAGTTTTTTCTCTTCAATGTCCAATTTCTCATCAATAATTGCATAATGTAAATGTGCATAAATGTCATATCTCTCATCAATAATTGCAACAAAATTTAGAGGTTTCATTATCAGTTGAAATGTTTAGTGGTTGAGAAATTGCCTCACTAGGACAAGCACTTGACTACTTACTTGTTAAAAGAGGTAGCAAAGTGTCATACACATTTTTTGAGTTAATGGATGTCTCCTTGGTACATGAAAGTAAGGGTTGAGTTGCATCTACCACAAAAACAACATCACAACTAACCAAAATGCATTTAGCATGTGGGTGATGTATGCAAGCCTTTGCTTTCATAATTATACCCAAAAAAGCTACCTTTCACAACCTTATCATCCAACTTTTTGTGTTGTTGTTTGGGCATTAATGCATGTGCCAAACAAGTAGATGAGCAATAAATGGATTGTGACCATGCTAAGCCTCATATGGAGTGATCCGTTGTAATGATTTAGTGGTATGACTATTAAGTACATATGTTGTTGGTGTAATTTGGTAGTAATGTGTATGAACAGACTTGGGACTATCGCGGTACTGGAGTTTGAGGTCTACGGAAGCACGTGAACATTACAAGGAAAAAGAAGAAGCTTGGGGTGCAACACACAATATGGAATGTATTACCACTAGAATGTACAAAGATACATGACCCATTAGGGTTATAGGCATATATACAAGGCAGGGAAAGAAAACCTCCTAAAGAGGGAAAAAAGTTCCCTGGTGGTCCTAGTGTGTTCACACACTCACTACCTAAATATATCAACAAATCCCCCTTGGACTGATGTGACGAACAAGGAGTTGGCACTCATGTATTAGGAAGTTCCAATCTATGTGGAATCAATCCACAAAAGGAAGTAAGCCCAAAGCTTTGCGAAAAGCTTCAAACTTCTCCCAAGGCAGATCCTTTGTGAAAAGGTCTGCAATGTTCTCTTGTGTGGGCACATATGCCAAATTGATCTCTCCAGCAGAGAAACTCTCCCTGACATAATGATAGTGCACCTCAATGTACTTAGTGCGAGCATGGAACATGTTACACTTATGTGTTCCTCGAGTAGCTTTGATGTGAACCTTTTCCCTATACATGGGCACTTTTTACTCTAGTGCTGGCTAGAGGTTTTTTCCCTATGTTACCACATACTTGATACTCTCATAGGTACTTTGTACTTACGGATGTTCTTCAGCTCTTACTTCAGTTCAGTTCATTGATCAATAGAGAGAGTTATTCCAGCCATCATCTTCTCCATGTGTCTTGCTGGGTTTGTGCTCCTTGTGTGTGCTTCTTGTGTGTCTCTCGCACTTCTACACACACCCAATAGTGGTATCAGAGCAGGTTCAGCTCCTTCTCAAGTTTCGGTTTTTCGCGTCGCGGCGCGCCCGCACTTTAACAGTGCAAATCGACTGCGGAGCATAGAACTGTGAATTTCAGCAGCCCGGAAACATTTCCACCAGGTGCGCTGGGGTTTTATCCCCATTTCAAAGCCATTCGTGCAGCCAGAATTGCCATCAGAGTGACGGTTTGTGAGCTGAAATTTCAGCACTCATTTCAGTTTTCGTCGAAGTGAAGATTTTGTCACATTCTTGTTCCTTAGTGAAATGGCGGGCAGCAATGACTTGTTTGGCATGCTTCAAGCTGAAGATAAGCTTGATGGGACCAACTATCCGATGTGGTCTTACATGATGAAGCATGTTCTTGTTGCAAAACAACTTTGGAACATAGTGGCAGATGTAGATCGAAGACCGGCAGGTGCTTGTACTTCACAGTCTACTGTCACAGATGGAGCTTCTTCTTCAAGTACAGTGGTTTCTCCTTCTCCACCTACACAGGAGAAGCTTAGATGGGATGGAAAAGATGCTCAAGCTCATGCTTTGATTGCGCTTTCAGTGAAGCGTCATATAGTTCCACACATTCGGTCATGTTGTACATCCGGACAGGCATGGGACACTCTTCCTTCTTTGTATGCCGTGCGTAATGAAGCACGTGTTGCATACTTGAGGAAGCGACTTGAGGATGTATGTATGGCTTGATTGAGGGAACGCAAGCACTTGCTATCTCACAAAAAGGGAAAAGCAAGTATGGTTCAGCTTTGGGTTCATCAAAACCAAAGCCTCAAGCTTCCTCTTCCACTCATTCCTCTAATGATGGTGATTTGCAAAAGAAGAAGAGATGCAAATATTGTTGGAAGGCTAGTCATACTATTGATGAGTGTTGAAAGCTTGCTAAACACAATGAAAAGAAGAAGGAATCGGGCATGTCTATTGCTGAAAATTTAGCAAATGCAAAGAATGATGAAGCTAACTTGGATCAAGATTTTTGGGCATGTGTTGTTACATGTCATTATGATGCTTCTTTACATTCTAAATGTATGGTTGTGAGTGAGGCTGATTCGGATTGGTTCTTTGATAGTGGTGCTTCAAAGCACATAACATCATGCAAAAGATTTTTTGCCTCTTTGAAAGATGCACCTAAAGGAGGACATGTGGTGTGTGCAAACAATGCCTCTTATCCTATCATTGGAGTAGGAGAAATTGAGCTTACGGCTGCAAATGGAGGTGTGATTCTCTTGAAAAATGCATTGTATGTGCCTGGTATAAAGAAGAACTTAATTTCAGTTCCGTTGATTGTCAAAGTTGGACTTCATGTACACTTTGTTGATGATAAGTGTATGGTTCATGATTTCAGCAATGGTGATATTATCGTGATGTCCGGTACATTATGTAATGGTTTTTATCGCATGGATACATACAAGAGGGCTGCCTTGAATGCCTTAGTTGGTCATACTTCTTCCACGGCTGAAATGGAGCTTTGGCATGCTCGTTTTGGTCACTTGAACTTCAACAGTTTGCTCTACTTGCAAAAAAAGGACATGGTTATTGGCTTGCCTACACTTGAGTCCATTGAAAAGCATGCATGTGAAGGTTGCATTCTTGGAAAAATGCATCGTGCTTCTTTTCCAAAAGATAGTCATACACACACTACAAGAAAATTACAGCTTGTTCATAGTGATGTATGTGGTCCCATCAAGAATCCATCTTTTGGGAAGCATGTATATTTTGTTACCTTCATTGATGATGCTACTCGCCATACATGGGTGTATCCTATGAAAGCAAAGAATGAGGTATTTTCTTGCTTCAAAGCATTTTTAGCTATGGCTAAAAAGTTTTCTTCAGGAAAGCTCTTGACTCTACGCACGGATCGTGGCCGTGAATACATGTCACGTGAGTTTAATGATTTTCTTCGTGAAAGAGGTATTTCACACCAATGTACGATGCCATATACACCTCAACAAAATGGTGTTGCCGAGCATAAAAATAGAACTCTACTTGAAATGGCATGATGTATGGTTAAAGGAAAGCATCTTCCTGATAAGTTTTGGATGGAAGCGGTCATGTGTGCAAATTATGTGTTGAAACGCTGCCCTACAAAAGCATTGAGAGTCATCACTCTTTATGAGGCTTGGAATGGTCATAAGACTATGATTAGTCATATGCGTGTGTTTGGTTGTTTGGCATATGCTCTTGTGCCATCACAACAATGTCACAAACTTGATGACAAGGCAAAGAAATGTATATTTGTTGGTTATAGTGCTAAAAGTAAGGGATATCGGTTATACCATCCATTGACGGACACAATTATTGTGATTCGAGATGTGGTATTTGCTGAAAATTCAGTTTTCCCTCTACTTGAATGCAAAAAACTCCCAACAGTTAGCTCACAAGATGTGTTCGATACACTCATGCATTTGTTCCAAAATGGTGCGCTTGACTATGGTCATGTAGACTAGCCAACTGAGGTTCAAAAGGCTGAAGAATTCCAGCCAAATAGGGCTGAAAATGCAGAGAATTTCCAGCCAAACATGGCTGAAAAATTTCAGTCAAAAAATGTCCAAAAAACTGCTGGAAATTTCCAGCCACATATGGCTTTGCGTCAAAATATGGTTGAAACTGAGCATGAAATTCAGCCCACGCATGTACATATTGAAGATGTTTTACATAATGAACGCATGTCTATCAAGAGTGCACAATCTATGCCAAAGTGGTTGAAACAAACTTTGCAGGACAGCAAATTGAGTGCACCTTTACTTGGTAGAACAAGATCAAGCTCTCACCATGCATCAAGTAATTTTATGGATTATTCTCTTATTGGTACAGCATGTCATGAAGAGACACTTTCTTTTGGAGATGCATGTGATGATCCACAATGGATGAGTGCTATGCAATCAGAAATGGATTCCATACATAGGAATGGTACTTGGGAGTTATGTGAATTGCCAAAAGGAAAGAATGCCATTGGTACAAAGTGGGTTTACAAGATTAAGAGAAAATATGATGGTAGCATTGATCGCTACAAAGCTAGATTGGTTGCCAAAGGATATGCACAACAATATGGCATTGACTATGAGGAAACTTTTGCACCTACTTCACGCATGACTACCATTCGTACCGTGGTTGCATTGGCTGCCCATCGAGGTTGGAAAGTGCATCAGTTGGACATAAAAACAGTCTTCTTAAATGGTGATTTGCAAGAAGAGGTCCATGTGCAGCAACCTCCTGGATTTGCTATGAAAGGGAAAGAGCATATGGTTTGTCGCTTGCATAAAGCCTTGTATGGTCTCAACCAAGCTCCACATGCATGGTATGACAAATAAGCACTTGATTGCTCTTGGCTTCACATGTAGTCCGATTGAAAGCACACTCTATGTACGCAAAAATGGGGCTGATCTTATAGTGCTTGTTCTTTATGTCGATGACATACTCTTGACTGGGTCATGTGATGCAAAACCTGACATTCTTATGGCTGATTTGCAGCATACTTTTGATGTCACTTATCTTGGTCTTTTGAGCTACTATCTTGGCATCCAGTTTGTATCCGTTGAGGGGGGAATTGTTATGCATCAATCAAAGTATGTTGAAAAACTACTTCAGCGTTTTGACTTTGAGGATTGTAAGCCAGTTTCCACACCAGTTGAGACAGGATTCAGATTCTTAGTTGAGGATTCTAGTGATGCATTTGACACTTCTCTTTATCAGCAAGTTGTGGGATGTCTTATATATGCATGCAACACAAGGCCAGATATATAGTATGCAGTTTCCCAGTTGAGTCGATTCATGCATAGCCCTGGCACTACGCATTGGCAAGCGGTGAAACGTGTGTTTAGATATCTCCGAGGCACTTTGAGCTTAGGTCTCTTTTATGGTAGAGATGTTCAGCCATGCTTGCATGCTTTTACAGATAGTGATTGGGCTGGTTGTTATGATACTCGTGTCCCCACTAGTGGTAATTGCTTTTTCCTTGGAGACTCATGCATATCTTGGTTGAATAAGCAGCAACCTATAGTGGCGACATCGAGTTGTGAAGCTGAGTACAGGGCAATTTTCACAGCGACAGTGGAGTGTATATGGCTGAGATGCCTATTGATGGATCTTTGCATGGAGATTGATGCTGCTACGCATGTTCTCACAGATAGTCAGAGTGCTTTGGATGTTGCATGAAACCCAATGTTTCATGCACAGACCAAACATATTGAGGTGCATTATCACTATGTGAGAGAGCGCCTTCATGCAGGAGATATTGATTTGGTATATGTGCCTACACAAGATAATGTTGCAGACATATTCACCAAAGCTCTTCCACGGGAAAAGTTTGAAGCTTTTCGCAAAGCTTTAGGCTTATTACCTTGTGGGGGCTGATCTGTCACTCCCTGTATGTGTTCACATCATTTGCTCCAGGGGGTTTGTTACACTTATGTGTTCCTCGAGTAGCTTTGATGTGAACCTTTTCCCTATACATGGGCACTTTTTATTCTAGTGCTAGCTAGAGGTTTTTTCCCCATGTTACCACCTACTTGATACTCTTATATGTGGTGGTACTTTGTACTTAGGGATATTCTTCAGCTCTTACTTCAATTCAGTTCATTGATCAATAGAGAGAGCTATTCCAGCCATCGTCTTCTCCATGTGTCTTACTGCATTTGTGCTCCTTGAGTGTGCTTCTTGTGTGTCTCTCGCACTTCTACACACACCCAACAGAACATAGGGTTCTTCACAACTACCAATGCGCTCTAACTGTCATAGAAGATCAAAGATTTTAAGAAACAATTGATTTATGCTGATGAAGTCTTGCATGAGAGTTCACTTGTGTAGACTGCTTTGAATGATCTTCCCGATTCATATCAGAGTTTTGCTTCTACTCTTCATTTGATGATGAAAGACAATCCAAATGCCTTGAAATTTGAGGAGTTACTCTCTGTTCTATTGCATGTAGATTAGTCTTAGCAGAACAGGTCCATCATGCATGTTGTGAATCAAGCTTTCTTGGCTAGTTAGAAGGGCAAAGGTAAATGGGGCTCTTCTACTATTAAGCAAAAATCTACTAATTCTCCACAATCAAAGAGGGATGAAAAAGATGAGAAGAAAACAAAAAGAAGAAATTGTTTTGCAAATAATGTAAAGCAAATGATCATGTCATAAAGAGTTTTCCAAAATGTGTTGCAAAAGAGGAAAATAAGAAAGAGGTTGGAATGGTTGTTGCAGAGGCCTCTACACCAAAAACTGAGTCTCCTAATCTTGTGCAGAATGAAGAATGGGTGCTTACTACTGTTTGTAGTTTTGACCCATCTTCTGATGAGTAGTGTATGTCTATAGTAGACTCAGATGTTTGGTACTTTGATAGTGGGGCAACCAAACATATTACCTCACAACACAATTTCTTCACTTCACTTGAGCCTACCCCTACAATGAATGCTGTCAAATGTGCAAACATCTCCTCTTATCCTGTCATGGGAGTTAGTAATATCATTCTGACTACTGGTGATAGTAGTTCTTTTATAGCGTTGGATGCTTTATTTATGCCAAGGATCAAGAAGAATTTCTTATCAGTTTCACCTTTAGCCAAGATTGTCTTGGTTGTGAAATTCATTGATGATAGATGTACAATTCATGATATGTCAAATGGTGATGCTATTATTCCTTCTAGCATTTTATGTCGTGGGTTGTATAAGCTCATAGACTATGAAAAATCTGTGAATGATTCAACATGTGCAATGCATGATTCTCAGGCTTTTTCATATGCAAAGCTTTGGCATGCATGTTTTGGTCATTTGAATTTTGCTAGTTTGCTATGCCTATAGAAATTTTAAATGGTGTCCTCTCTGCCCAAATGCAATGTTCATCATTCCCAAAAGATGGTTCAGTTCAAGCTACTCAGAAATTGCAACTTGTTCACAATGATGTTTGTGGTCCTATGCAGACACCCTCTTTTGTAAACTATCTTTACTTCATGAATTTCATTGATTATTTTTCCATGCATGCATGGGTATATACATTGAAAGCAAAGTATGAAGTGTTTATGTTCTTCAAACAATTGGTTTTGACTAAAAATATGTCAGCATGTAAAATGGGCACCCTCCATTTTGATCAAGGGGGGGAATATGTCTTCTGATTTTAATGCATTTCTAGTTGAACATGGGATAAAACATCAGTGTACAGTGCTATATACACCTCAATAGAATGGAGTTGTTGAATGAAAGAACAAGTCACTCATGGAGATGGCGAGGTGTATGGTCAAGAGCTAGGCTCTACCTCATAGTTTCTAGCTTGAGGCTATTATGTGTGCGGTATATGTACTTAACATGTGTCCCACTAAAGCGCTACAATCTATCACTCCATATGAGGCTTGGCATGGTTGTAAGCCATCTGTTGCTCAGGTGCATGTTTTTGGTTGTTTGGCATATGCATTAGTACCTGAACAACAACATAGGAAATTGGATGATAAAGCAGTGAAATGTATTTTGTTGGGTATAGTTCCGAAAGCAAAAACTATCGTCTATATCATCCATAGACTAAACACATTTTGGTTAGCCATGATGTTGTTTTTGTGCAAGATGTTATTCAACCATTACTTTCATGTACTAAGGAGACATCAGTTAGCTCCAAAGACATGTATGCCACTTTGCTACCTCTTTTTATAGGTGGATAGTCTAGTGTTGGTCCTAATGAGGCAACTTCTCAGTCTTTATAGGTTTCATGTGATGATGCAAATCATTCCATTGCAGATGGAGATTTACATGATGCACTTACTGATGAGAGAGCTGATATTGAGGAGGCAAAAACTATGCCAAAATGGTTGGTGCTGACTTTGTGTGACAACAAATTAGATGCACTATATAGTACTCATTTTGGCTCTCATAGTGCTTCTTTTGCATCAGATCCTTATGCTATGGTTGCATCTAGTCTCTCTGATGAGAATGAGCTTGATTCGTTTGATGAGGCACAAAGTTTAGAAAATTGGATGGCTGCTATGCAATCTGAATATGATGCTATAATGAAGAATGGTACTTGGTCTTTATGTGACTTGCCTCTTGGCAAAAAGGCCATTAACACTAAGTGAGAATACAAGCTGAAGCATAAGTCAAATGGAAGAGTTCATAGCTATAAGGCTAGGCTTGTTGCTAAGTGTTATGCTCAAGAAAGAGGCATTGATTTTGATGAGACCTTTGCTCCTACTTGTCAAATGACTACTATTCATAGCATATGCACACTTGCAGCTCATCATAGTTGGAATGTACTTCAATTGGACATTTAAACTGCACTTTTGAATGGTGACTTGCATGAAGAAGTGTATGTTTTTCAGCCCCATGGCTTTATGCAAAAAGGGCATGAAAGCAAAGTGTGCAGGTTGAAAAAGGCATTATATGGTTTGAAACAAGTATCACATGCTTGGTATGAAAAGATGCATGCCTATCTGATTGCACATGGTTTTGAGAATAGTCCAACTGAGAGCATCTTATATGTTAAGAGTGCGAATGGTGTGCTTCTGATCATTATTGTCTATGTTGATGATATGCTGCTCAGTGGTCCTCATGAGAAACATATTGCTGATTTTAAGGCTGATTTGCATGCCTCATTTGAGATGTCAGATTTGGGGCATTTGCATCATTATTTAGTCATTCACTTTATGTAAGTTGATGGCCGAATAGCTTTGTGTCAAAGCAAATATATTCACACATTATTGTAGTGTTTTGCCCTTGAAGACTACAAACCTATTGCCACTCCTAAGGAGACAGGTTTATGATTGAGTCTTCATGATGCTTGAGATGCATTTGATGTTGTTCTCTATCAACAAAACTGTCCATGACATCTCCTTCATTCATGTGCTCACTCTCCAATTATTTTTGAAGGTAAGCAACAAGATCCTCATTCCTTGCCTGGTATAAAGTGGTTAGTGTATCCCAAGCATCCTTAGCTATTCTGCAAGAGTGAATGTGAGGAATAATGAATGTTTGGCAAACAAGGCTATCAATGCATGTGCTTGAGCATCTCTGCCATCTCAATGAATTTTCTCTATAGTAGGTGCAATAGGAACTCCAACACAAATAGGAACATGAACAATATCATCATCTTCAATGCCATCTGCAACACCTTTAGCAACTGTGTTCGCAGGTGTAATATGACATTTTTCAACACCCTACACAATATTCCATAGTCCTTTTGCAACCAATACAAGATGCATCATATAAGCCTATAATGGGTAATTGGTACTGTCCAACTAATCATCGATAGCCAAAATACAGAATACATCATTGCCTTCATCCATGGCCATCAACTTGTGCTAAACTAGTAGCAAACTTCGAGAGGCTTATAGTGACAAACCCAAACCTATATATATCTTTGGCAACAAAAGAAAAAAGTGCCTGCATAAGCACTATGTTAGTGCATTCGGAGGTTGAAACGTGCTCAGATCGCAATTTCAGCACGATAGATTGAAGCGATTTTAGCACATCAAGTATGCTTATCAATTTTTGTGTGATTCTGAGACTGTGAATGCAGAGGTATCGATGATGCCCTAGATGAAGTGGAAACTTGCATTGATACCAATTGTTGGGGTTTGAGGTCTGTGGAAGCACATGTACAACACAAGGATGAAGAAGAACATTGGAGCAGGACACACAATTCTGAATGTATTACCACTAGAATATACAAAGATACATTACCCGTTAGGGTTATAGGCGTATATACAAGCTAGGGGAAAAAACCTCCTAAAGAGGGAAAAAAGTGCCTTGGTGATCCTAGTGTTTTCGCACACATCACTACCTAAATATATCAACATGGGGCACTTTTTCCCTCTTTAAGAGACCTTTTACCTAGCTTGTATATATTCCTATAATCACAAAGGGTCACTTATCTTTGTATATTCACTTGGTGATACAATATGTGTTGTGTTGTGTTCTTCTTCAAACTTCTTCTTCTGCTTCCTTGTGCTATGCATGTGCTTCTACAATCCTCGATGTCCAAGAAATGCACACAAGCATGCGAGCAAGCCTCACTCAAGAGAAAAGCACAAGAGACTCAAGGAAACTCACATTTGTATTGAGAGAAGAAGACATGTGCAAGAAGAAGGAGATTACAAATTAGGATGAGTTCACTTTTGTGGGAAGCTTTAAAAATGATTCTCTTCATAATCTTTCATGTGCTATAATTAAAAATAGGTCCCAAACCCCATTTGATATCCAATTTGAATGTAGTAAAATCATAACACTTAAGAGAGTCAAAAAATATTTCCTCAAGATAAAGGGCTTTTTGGCTTGCAAAATTATGGAGTAAATTACAAGAATTAACATCCAAATATGATTCCTAAAGGTGGGTTTTATGTGTAAGTGGCCAATTTGAGGGGTGAATTCAGAAAATTTTTGGCCTTAATTTCGACACTTTGCTTGAGCTCCTTTAGCATGCTTTCTAAATTCCATTTTCCGCATCCAAAACCATCTTTACCCTCTTTTAGTGGTGAATAAACTTGAGTTGCCATATCCAATATGAGGCAAGCTATCTTATTTTGTGGCTTCAATGGCCCCTTCACTAGGAAATGGCTAGCATCCTAGACTCAGTCTTTGGTAAAGAGTTTGATGTAGTAAAGATTTCATGTTTCAGTGCATAAGTTCATGGGTTGAAGCCGAGACTCTATGAATGGTGGAAATAACTAGCAAAATAGAAGAATAGTAAATTATCACTTTGACAACCTTGATGGGATTGGATTTCTTAAAAAGGCACAAGGAGTAAAAGAATGTAGAAGAAAAAGAAATTGCACCTAGCAAGAAGTAGATGGGGCATTAGGAAAGATCCCAATGGAGGTTGCAATGTGCCTATTAAGCATTCTAGCTTGGTGTACTTGCTACACATGGAGGAACAAACCAATACCCAGGATGATGGGGAATAAGTAAAGTATCAAGAAGTACTATAGTCTAATATAATATAAAAATTTAGTTTCCCATAATTTTTTATACATTAGCTTACAACCAAGGCTACCCAAATCAACAACAGTTTATCTTTGGTGAAAATCATGTGGTGGTCTTAGGAGGAAGCAGTCACTTGGGTAGCAATAACTTGGATGACGATAAGGAGTACCCACAAAGCCAAATAACCAGCCTTCATGAACATGTTTAAAAGAGTAGCTTGCAACCAAGTCTACCCAATCCCACAATAGTTTATCTTTGGTGAAATTGATGTGGTGGCCTCAAGAGGTAGTCGTGACTTGGGTAGCAATAATTTTGATGATCATGAGGAGTACCCATAGAGAAATCATGATAGAAAATGTCATTTTTTCTTAAGCTCCATGATGAACTCATGGGATGAATCCACACACACACAAAGAATTTTGCTTCACTGCCTAGCCATGCCCAAACTCTTCTCAAGATTCTCTTGCATGAGAGGCTTCTTATTTCCTCTTCTAAATAATGTGGAGTGATACCCAAAGAATGCCATGTGGCATCATTTTCAAATACAGGTTCACAACCCATATAAATATCATGTGACATTTCCTTCTCCTAAAACCATTTTTGTCCTAAAAAATGGAATATGTAGGTGGAATCTATTGAATCCCATATCCTCAGTTCATGAAGGTGGAGTCTAATGAATCCCATGTCCTTGAACTAGTGTAGTTTGGTTCTAGTCAACATGTGATAATGAATGTCCCTTTCTATTCCAAACTAATTATTTCCAAGGTACTTAAACTTAGTTTGACTATGTAGGAGCTAATTAGTTTTGAATAGAAAGGGATATCCAGTGTCACATGTTGACTAGAACCAAACTACACTAGTTCGAGAACATGGGATTCATTACTGTCGACCTGAATTGAAGATATGGAATTCATTAGTCCCCCTACATATATATATATATATATATATATATATATATATATATATATATATATATATATATATATATATATATATATGGAATATACATTAGGTTTGCTGTATGTATGACACCATGAATTGGAAGAAGGTTCCACTCGTATGGGACGATGAAACCGAATTCCCTTTGACCAATCTTCTTCTATGGCTAGGGAGAAAAGGGCTCATCATTAATGGTGGCATGTCTCAGTTGATCAAAGGAGATCTCTTACTAGATATCTCCTTATGATTGGGAGTTATCCTTCATAGTTTACGAAAGATTTATTCTTGCAATATATTATGTGATGGGTCCATTCATATCACGTACTCACTTTATAGTTTTCAGGAAGGATAATTCCATTAGTGTGGATGAATCATATAGGTCCGTGCACAGAGGGTGGTTCGTAGAGATAGTTTCTTTAGTATGGATACATATTTGTTTAATTTAGTTTCTTTAGTACGGATACATATTTGTTTATTATGGTACCATGCCATATCATTGCTGACCATTTTAGTGGAGGGATTTGACCCTTAGGAGGAATTTATTTAATTCACTCTTCACCACATACACCTTCATTATAGGAGATTTTTTCTCCACCTTCAAAGAATGTAAGTAATGAGGAATTATGCATTAATTCATGGAAGAGAGGAAAAAATGAAGGGCAAACTGGGAATCAGCTCAAAGATTGAGGAGAGATCTCACTTTAGCTTAATGGATTCACTTTAGCTCCTATTCTTTGAAAGAGTAAAAGAAAAGAAAATATGATTTCTTCATGAGAGAAGAATATAGTATGTTTTTCTTTCGAGAGAAGAGTTTTTTAGAAAACAAGTCTTAGTGAGTATTTTAAAAGGAATTCAATTTCTCTACTTTTTAGTGTAATTTTCCTTCACATGGGAGTTTCATTCTCCATTATTTTGGAAGGAAAAAATATGGAGAACTTATATATATATGTTTTGAGTTATGAATGAGTAGAGAAATTTAATTCAACAGAATCTCTCTCAAAGGGAAAGGGAAAGTGGCATAGATTCAAATACTAGAGCTCTTTTCCTTAGAGGAGATTAGACAGAGATAGAGTTTCACTTTCGAATTTCTAAATTGTCTAGATAGAAGTGCCACTCTTCTATCAAAGGTAATTGGGTGATCAAAAAGTTTGCATTCACATGGAAAACTTAAGGGAGAATAAAATTTTAGAGTTTGCACTAGTTTCAATAGATGCTCTTGCAATAGAACTTATTCCAAAGGTAATGGATGACAAACCAAAGACTTCTTGGTCAGTGGAATGTAGACATTTCATTTTACTGCCAAGGAATTCCTATATATCAGCTAGGATGATGGATTTGCATACTTCACATGGTAATTTAGGTAAAAGCATTACTTATGAGTACACTCAAGGTAAGAAACACAGAGTGGTATGAGTAAAAATCTATCATTTAGTCCTAGATGGGTTTAGCATCACTTTTTATGGGACTTTGTTCTATATTTCAGAGGATTCTATGGTTCATTATCTCTTGTAGTATGTTCAAGGCTATAAGCTTGGCACTTTATGCTTGCTTTTAATACTATTACTCCATAGAGGATACATCATATGGACTTAAGTCATTTTTTATGATGTTATACATCATGGGAGTGATAGTTTGGAGTTGATTAGACACTACTCAGATAGTTTCCCATATTTGAGATGATCTCGTATGAGCCTTTTTAAGGGAAAGGATATAGGGAAACAATGCATAGAGTTCACCATGTACATAGAGTACATGGGGTTCAAGGAAATCTAAGAGATTTCTTCTACCATTATGGATGGACATCTCACCTACTTTCGAGGACAAAAATGCTGGTAAGGGGAAGGAAATATCACATTAGCTTATGGTGTGAACCACCTCTTGTGAGAAGTTTCCACATGGCACTCTAAGAGTGCACTCACCATCTTGATGAGGTAGAAGAGAGGAGGAGTCATTTTTTGGGACTCTCAAATGTCTGCACTTGAGATGTGGTTGGGAGGTTAGACAAAGTCATAATATCTCTATGTGTTTTGCGGATAACTTCAGTTTTAATGGAGATTTCAAGTGGTAAGATAGAATGATCTATTACTAGTATGAAACATCACATGATATTTATATGGTGTGTGAACACCTTTTGAAAAGGATGCCACATGGCATCCTTTGGATCTCACTCCACATTAGGTAGAAGTGAAGTCTCTCATGCAAGAGAGTCTTGGGGAGAGTTTAGACATGGCTGGGTGCTAAACCAAAATTCTCTCTTCATTCACCATTCCCAAAATGACTACCATTCTCTTCACTCACCATTCTCTTCAAAATAGCACCTGCAAATTATGTGAAAAAGCCATGTAAGAGGGCTATTTTGGAGATACCTAAAGCTTATGCTTTCTTGCATTTTAAGGGATTCATTAACTCTAGATGAGAGTATATATTTCATACTCCCTAAACATGTGTGTGCTTAAAGCACTTTGCCTAAAGCCCATCCTTTCTTTTACCAGAAATGAAGTGTTCTTACAAATACTCTAGGAAATTCAATAAGGAATTGAAATTTACATGTACTTGGAATGGAGTTCTTTGTATCCTTCCTTGAATCACATCTCGTTCCTCTTGAGAAATTCAAGATTCGATCCATAATTAAACAACATGATTATTTCTAATCTTCTTGAAAACGTTTCAATCTAGGAGTTCATGCTTCAACACAAGGGCCGAGGCTATGGTATTTCCTTGTAATGAGAGAACAATATGCCACCTCTCTTACTCTTCCCCTTGGAGCACCCACCCACATGTGTGACGAGGAGCGATATAGAGCATCCTCGCTTCACTCCCCTCCTCTATGTTTTGCATAAAACCCTCACGCATACATTCATGTGTATGTAGGGAAGAAGAGTGCTTTCGTTTCATCATCATGGCATGGAGTATTGGTTAAGCCATGCGCCTCCAAACATGGTGACATAAGTTTGAATCCCACCCTCCACGTGCGCACGTACTATCTCATAACTTGCTCTCCTACCAATGATAGAAAATGTCCTTTTTGCTTAAGCTTCTACAGTTTGGAAAGTAATCAAAGGTGAGTCCCGATGGAAAATATGCATGATTAACTATGAAAAATCTCCCAAAGAATGGTCTATAGAGAACTCCTTAGATTGCTGAGATATAAGAATAAAGAATCATAAGAGTTATCCCCCATTTAAACATGGAATCACTTAGATTGCTTGGATCTTGCATGGAGGGGATGAAAGGATCACTTAGTCTTCTATCTATCTTTCTTCAACTTCTCTATACTCACTTTGTTTATAATTCAAAGCAATGATGTGGTAAAATGAATGGATTAGCATCTCTTCCAGCTTTTTGGTTTGGTCATCAAGTCTTACTTTTTTAGTAAGATGTTTTGGTTTGGTTAAACATTGGCATCCCCAAAGTCGGGGTTAAACTGTTTGAAGGCAACACTTCGAAAGGATTGTTTGAAGGCAATTGGTTTAACTCTACCCGAAGGCAATACATTGACGTAGAACCCACAATTGACTTGCCTTAGAGAAGGGTTGAATCCTCCTCCCCACCTCATTAGGCAAAAGGCCCAACTAGAAAACCTATCGCATGCAAACATAATCTGAATGGAATATTAGCATCCCTTTGATTCTTTTTTTGTTCATTCAAGCATGCTTTTATTCCTTTTTTGGTCATTCAAGCATGCTTTTTTAGACTATCCCTCCCCCTCGCTCTCTCTTTGAGCATACACTCGATTACTTGGTGTTTAGAAACACAGAATGATAGTCACTTGTTTGCTGATGTGTAAAGTGATTGCAGTGATTTGAATGGATTGGCATCCCTTATATTTCTTTTGTTTCGTCATCCAGTCAAACTTCTTTGAATATGATTTATTAGATAATATTAATTGTACATAAATCAATCCTGTTTTAGCACGGTTAAAATACTAAAATGGCTTTGATAGCATAAAATGCATCAATTGTAGGCCTATCTCTCTCACACATAGAGACAACTTTCAAGTCCCACACACATAAAAAGAATGATCATTTGCAAAGGCTCATTCACACCCACATTGAGAGGAGGGATGCTGTGACTTAACCGAAATGTACGACTCTTTTGGTCATCGAAAGCAGATATACATTTCAAATGGTTACGCGTTGCAGAGAGTGATGCGACTGCCTGACAAAGCGCAATACCCAACACAGAGAGAGAGAGATGGAGAGACCCATTGTTATCACTGTAAAAGTCAACACTCAGATAGGGAGACATATGCTCAAAGACGTGTCCTCTCTCTCATGCCCATGCATACAGCGAGCGTCGGAATGTGAGATGACGCTGTCGGCCAAGAGTCCGACTTTCGTTGCTAAGCATCTTGACAGCGCATAGGAATGCCGCGTGAAGGGAATATAAAGCGCAAGACCCAACAGATGACAAAGCGCAAGACCCAACACAGAGAGAGAGACTCATGGTTATCACTGTAAAACTCGACACTCAGATAGGTAGACATATGCTCAAAGGCGTGTCCTCTCTCTCTCTCTCTCATGCCCATGCATAGAGAGAGCATCGGAATGTGAGATGAGGCTGTTGGCCTAGAGTCCGACTGTCGTTGCTAAACATCTTTACAGCGCATAGGAATGCCCCATGAAGGGAATATGAAGTACATTACAGAGTTCTGATTGGATTAAGAGACAACATATGGGAGAGAGAAAAAAAAAAAATCATTATGAGAGTGCAGAGGACGATCTCTTTTAACGTTTAGAGGAGAGCCCACGAATTCTTATTATGCCATTTCTTGTTCTGTTGTTGTTCTCCATCTCGGACCTTTTGTCTTGCTTGGTTGTCATGGCGCTAAGATACTCAGAGCTGAGGTGTTTCTGTCAGTAACTTTCGGACAATTTTCTAGCTTCTCCAGCTGCCTTTTTTGTCTCGCTTTGTTTTCAATGGCAACACTGCGTTAAAGGAAAGAAATTGTCTACTTAATAGGCCTTTCCTCGCGGTACATTTACGTCTTTGCAGCCATGGTTACATTAGCAAACATTATATCAATGGACTAATGGACTGTATCAACGCCTAGCTAGTGAAACATCATAATTTTTCTTTATTTTAAAAACCCATTTATTTGGAACAATCTTCATACCTTCAGCCTTTGGAGCTAGCTCCCATGTGTGATTGTCCTTAATAGCTTTTATCTCTTCTTGCATAGCTTCTTGCCATTCTTTTTGTGTACATGCTTCTTCATATACATCCGGTTCTTTATCTTGACCACCTAATGGACTGTATCAACGCCTAGCTAGTGAAACATCATAATTTTTCTTTATTTTAAAAACCCATTTATTTGGAACAATCTTCATACCTTCAGCCTTTGGAGCTAGCTCCCATGTGTGATTGTCCTTAATAGCTTTTATCTCTTCTTGCATAGCTTCTTGCCATTCTTTTTGTGTACATGCTTCTTCATATACATCCGGTTCTTTATCTTGACCACCTATGTCATATATGAAAAATGCTTTGCAATAAAACTATCATAGCTCAGCCTTTGAATTGGATACCTTGCTCTTGAAGTCCTCCTTTCATTTCCGTTTGAATATTGCTTCTTCAACCGGTTCAACTTTACCTTTGGTGTAATCACCTTTTCATACTCTTCTTCACTTGCATTTGAATCACTATTTTGGGCATCACTTTCAGCTTCAAATCTTCCATAACCTGATGTTGGTGATGAGGAATGAATCCCTGGTCTCCCCTTCCATGTTGAGCTTTCTCCATGTGATGTAGAAGCTTCTGGACCTGACATTTGAGTGCTTGTTTGTTGAAATTCTTATCGGACAACACATCCATCATCTTCGTAATGTAATTCAAGAATCTTCTCTTTCCCTTTGTCTCCAAACCATGGTCTTAGCTCATCAAATACCACATCTCATGAGACTCGTAGATCGTTTTTCACTAGATTGTAGTACTTGTATCCCTTTTGCTCCGATGAATATCCAATGAAAATACATTTTTCTGACTTTGCCTCCATCTTTGTCCTTAGTTCTTGAGGGATATGAACATCGCACACACATCCAAAAACTTTGAGATATGTAAGGTCAAGTTTCTTACCAGAATAAACCTCCTTGGGAGTTAAATTATGCACTCCAACCGTTGTGCACTTGTTCATTAAATAAATAGCCGTACTAGCTGCTTAAGCCCAATAGTTTAGTGGCACGTTCATTTCATTGAGCATGCATCTTGGAACTTCCATGATATGTCTATTTTTCCTTTTACCTATTCCATTTTGTTGAGGTGTGTACCTACATGTAAATTATCGCTTGATGCCATTTTCATAAAGAAAATATGAAAATTCTTTGGAGAAATATTCTCGTCCTCCATTAGACTTCAAGGTCTTTATGTAGCGTCCTGTTTCTTTTCTACCTGTGCTTTAAATCTCTTGAACATGGAGAATACATCTGATTTTTGTTTTATGCAGAACATCCATACTTTCCTTGGATGATCATCAATAAAAGCGACAAAATTTCTATTACCAGCCACCGATGGTTGTTGTGATGGTCCCCATATATCTATGTGTATCAAGTCGAGGACATTCCTTGCCACATAGTTGCTCTTCATGAATGGTTGTCGAGTTTGCTTTCCTAGTTGGCATGCTTCACAAAACTCATGTAGTCCAGCATCATCGAGTCTTGGAAGATCTCATACCACTTCATGGTTGCTCATGTCCTTGAGCTTGGAAATGTTGATATGTCCAAACCTTTTGTGCCACAAATCGATTTCAAAAATCCTCTTGTTTCCAAACTGAATATACATCACCTTTCCATGTGGTTCTTGAATGTCAACAGTGAACATCCTACCTTCTTTCCTTCCTTGCGCAACGACCTTGAATCCTTCTTTTAAATTCTATATAAAACAACCTTTTTCATTGAAGATAACATGATATCCTTTCTCTACCATGTGTCGTACTAAATTCAAATTCTTTGGAATAGTAGGAACATGAAGAACATCAATCAATACCTTCTTGTCTCCAAGCTTGATATCTCCAACATGGTCAATTGTGTGTTGAGTTTCATCACCGATCTCCACACATCCGGTTACACTTGGAGCTTGAAGATTTGAGAATAAATATCCTTGGCATGTCATATGGTTGCTACAACCTGAATCTATAAACCATTTTTTATCATCACTTCTTGGGCTATTGTACTCATGCTTCATGGCAAGCATGGTTTGCTTGTCTCCTTCACTTGATGTACTCGCATAGTTATTTTTGCTCCTTTGGTTGCCTCCATTCAGCCTTCCATTCTTTTGCCAACAATCTGCATGCACATGCACATGCATGTTGATACATATACACACATACACATACATGTGCATATACACACATACACATACATGTGCATATACACACATACACATACACATACACATACACATACACATACACATACACATACACATACACATACACATACACATACACATACACATACACATACACATACACATACACATACACATACACATACACATACACATACACATACACATACACATACACATACACATACACATACACATACACACACACACATACACACACATACACATACACCTACATACACATACACGTACATATACACAAACACACATAGATATACAAATATACACATACACATACACATACACACACATACACACACATATACACACATACATGCACATACAAAAATATAGATATATACATACATGTTCATAAATACACATTCACACACAACTACATGCACATACATACATACACGCAAACACACATATAATATGAATGAGTTATACAATTAAAGTAATAAATCGCATGTTAAGTATAAATTTTAATAAAAATGATTATTACATTTCAGTTATATAGTTCACACCATAGACACTCTAGAATTATTGAAATTATGGACTTACACCACATAACTGATATGAGAAAAAAAATTATACATACATATATATATATATATATATATATATATATATATATATATATATATATATATATATATATATATGTGTGTGTGTGTGTGTGTGTGTGTGTGTGTTTCAATGGACACAATACATCCAATCTAAAGTAGCAATCATTTGAATCCCCTTCGTGATCATGATCATCTACATGATCCAATATATCTAAAGAGGCATCATGGGTGGAGGGGTCAGTACTCTGTGATGATTGATATCATCCCTCCTATGTATGTCTCTCCACCTCATCCATATCGGCCTCTCCATAATACTCGTATATTACATACAACAAAGATAAATAAATAAAACATAGAAAACATCAATAAAAATAAAATAAGGTATATAAAATTTAATAATGCTCACAAAATCATCTAGATGATCTCTTATATTCTCACTCAAATGTCAATAACCATAATATGTAGCATATTTGATCCCTTTTTTCATAGGATAACAACTATATTCCTTTCACTACATTGAAACAAACAAAGATTAATAATTAGTTTTTAAATAAAATAAAAAATATAGTTTCAATGATACATATACTTAAAAATGTAGCAACAAAACCATGATGGCCCATTTGCCCCAAGCGCGATGTATCACCTAATTCAACTCTCTTCTTTGTACTAGCCTATGTTTATCGGATGAAACAAAAGTAGATAGATTAAATGTAGAATATTTATAAAACATATGAGAATTATACCTCATAGTATCATAAACTATTTTTCATACCTTCTACTTTGAAAATGATTGTTGAAGACATAGTTTTCTATGAAAATATTGCCACATCTTGGGTTATATGTGACCTCTTCTCTTATTTCTTTCTACCCTACAATATCTCTTGTTATTTTAATCTCAAAAAAAAAAAGGATGAGTATACAAAAAAAAACTTTGAATTTATAAACATGCATACACACGTACATATACACATACATACACTTACACATACATACATACACTTGCACATAGATACATACATGTACATACACATACACACACATACACATACACACATATATACATAGACACACATACATCATATTAGGGGGAAAAATGGACCTTACATGGGCCTTGTAAGGATCCCTAATTTTTAGGGATTAAAGAGATTAATCTCTCAACTTAACGAGGCATATCAAACCACAAATGGTTTTGTGAAATAAAATAATATTTGATGAAGCACTTCATTTGAAGTCTCAAACGTGAGGATCTTGAACCATTGGATCATTTTATATCAATGGCTAATGTTTAAATTTGTGCAAAGTTAGAGAGAGAAGGGTGTCACTTTTTTTGGGAGTGGGGCTCACACCTTGGGCATTCTCTGCAAGATCTTCAACCATCAGATCTTGAAGAATCCAACAGTAGAGTGTGAATGGGGTTGAGCTACATTCAGAGATGGACGTTGACTGTTAGATATACTGGCTCATCTGATGGTTGTAGATAAAAGGCACCCTTGGATTTTGAGCAAGCAACGTGAGCCATGGGATCAAGGCTAGATCTAAGGGCCTATAATGGAAGCACCTAAAAATATTTAAATTCAAACTTCTCCATTTGATGAAAGCCATGATCCAACAATTGATGCCGATTCTCGCAAATTGTAATCATTACTTTCATCCTAGCCACTTGTTCTCAAGCAAATATAAGGGTCTACAATCAAAGATGCCTTGACTTTTTTCATTTCACCTTAGCCATTGGATCTTCCACGAAATCAAGGGCTCAAAATGATTTTCAAGATTTTCATAACCATTCTCCAGAGAAAACCCACCATTTCTAGGCGGTTTTTGCATATTTGACCACGTAAAAACAAGAGAAGCCTATGCATTGTTGGGAAAGATGGATGGACACTCCAAGAAATGAGTAGGTACTGCCAAATCATGCTTTGTACCATCCCCTTGATGCTTCAGAGTTGCGTTGTAGGCCCTCTTATCTTTCCAATGACACTAAATAGGTGCCTATGTACTTTGGAAATGATGTGAGAACATATTGAACCAAAACAGACTATTTCCAAGTTGAAGGATTAATGAAAATCTTCTATTTTTGTTTACACACCTGTTGCTTGTTATGCTCAGTTCTTCTAGTACAGTAGGAATTAGAAACATTCCTTTTAGGGGTATCTAGTTAGCTTAGTAATCTAATGATTCCAAGTGGAATCACTCAAAATGATGCACTATACATAGAGCAATCAACTTAGCAATTGAATCATTACCCCCGATTTTTTAGGATCTTTGTAGAGTTTGACTAGTGAGTGCTTCGATGCATTTTTCTCCAAATTGGCTGAATATATTGTCTTAAAAATTTGTGAGCATGTAGAGAACTTAGAGCTGAATGCAACAAGCTATAGAACATTGAAAATGGTGGAGAAATGACTGAGATATGAGCAGTATAAGTTGACTGTTATGAATGACTATAACATAGAGATCCTAAATAAGTAATGTAGATCTATTGTATTAAAGAACAATGTTGTACAAGACCATAGGCTTGATAATCAATGCCTAATGATGGTGAGTAGTGTAGGCTACAATGTGAGTCTCACTGTCTTACAAATCCAATCAGTAATGGCTTGGATTTGAAGTGATCTATCCCACGGGTTTTCCAGGCATCTTTTATAGAAGTGATGTTTAAATTTGAATTTTGAATTTGAATCTAAATCCTCCATTGGCTCTCACTAAAAATAGTACTCCAATCTACAAGATATTCTCTCAAATGAAGTCGTGACTTTTCAACTAATAAACTCCAAAAATTTGGTAGTGATTACAAATATTTTCTTAAGTCAAACTATGACTTTTACAAATGGTAAAGGATAAAGAAAACTTCCTAGCAATGGTTTCCATGGAGCTTCAATTATTGATGAACTAGCCAAATGTGTGGGCTTGAACTTTGCACCAACAGCTCCCCCTCAAGCCAAAAATTTTGGCTTGGTCTTCTTCTTCAATCTTCTTGAATGTCCTGCAATCCAATCATTGGTTTAAACCTGCAAAGTTTTGTATCATCTAATGCTTTAGTCAATAAATCTGCACATTGCATATTAGTTGATACATAAGCCAACTGAATTTCCTTGGTCAATAGCTTCTCTCTCACATTGGTCATACCAAAGCTGTCTGTCGGATGAGATCTACTAATAGGCAACCCATTGAAGCTCAAGTACACAACATGGAGGTTGTTCCTGCTGACACTGAACCTAACTGGTCTGAAAAAGTATTAGAGCAAGAATTAAGTACCCTGGGTAACGAAATTTCTAACCATTCTCTTCTCTGCATGCATGACACCATTAATGGCATAGTAGTAAATGTTTTACACGACGATGGTAGTTCACATGATTTTATTTCTCATAAGTTAGTTAAAAATCTTAACCTTACTACTCATCCTTCTACATATAAGGTTAAGGCTGCGTTTATAGGGAATAGGTATAATGTTACGAAGGAGGTACATAATGTTCAAATTTGTATAGGCTCATATGTAGATGAACGTTCATTTTTACTTGCTCCATTGCAGTCATATGATGTTATACTTGGCATGCCATTTTGACATAATTACAACCCCTGCATTGATTATAATACACACACGATTACTTTCAAATTTCGAAATAAAGATGTTTCACTGTCTGCAATGAATGATTTTCAACCCTTTGCGTTCATTATTCATATGCAATTCAAACAAGCTTTTAGGAAAGGTTATAACTCGTATTGTCTTTGTGAATCATATAACCGATTATACGCATACATTTCCAAGTGCACATAAGTCATTTATGGACTGGTATAAGGATTGTTTTATGGCTGATTTTCCTTCTGCATTACCACCTTCTAGGGGATCTCTTGACCATATGATTGATTTAACTACTGGTAGCTCTCCTCCTCATAAAGCACCTTATAGGCATGGACCTTTACACCAAAATGAAATAGCTAGACAACTTAAAGATTTACTCAATAAAGGACTAATATGGCCTAGCTCTTCTCCTTTTGGAGATCATGTTCTTTTAGTTGAAAAGAAAAACAAGACGTATAGAATGTGCAAGAACTTAATAAAATTACCATTAACAATAGGTATCCTATCCCTAGGATAGATGACTTGCTAGATAAACTTCGTGGAGCATGTGTCTTTAGTAAAATCGACCTCAAATCTAGGTATCATCAGATAAGAATGACATCGCATGACATTTATAAAACTGCTTTTAGAACTCAACGCGGCCATTTTGAATTCATGGTAATGCCTCTTGGACTTACCAATGCACCTGCCACTTTTGCACGCATGATGAATAATATTTTTCTTGAATACCAAGATTTCGTTCTTGTCTTCTTTGATAATAAACTTTATGCTAATTCTGAAAAGAGTTGTTTCTTCCAAAACGAGATAGAGTATCTTGGACATATCGTCTCTAGTCACGACATTCATGTCGACCCCAAGAAAATTGAGGTCGAGATAGAGTATCTTGGACATATCCTCTCTAGTCACGACATTCATGTCGACCCCACGACATTCCTGAACCTCAATCAGTGAATGATGTCCGTTCATTTTTAGGATTAGCTAGCTTTTATCGGAAGTTTGTAAAGGGATTTTCTTATATAGCCCTTCCCCTTACTTTATTATTGAAGAAAAATCTAAAATTTATCTGGGGAGTAGCCCAACAACAATCTTTCACTAAACTTAAGTATGCACTTTCTCATGCACCTGTTCTACAATTTCTGATTTTGCACAACCATTTCACGTAGTTACAGATGCTAGTGGTTTTGGAATAGGTGTTGTTCTAATGCAAAATGATCATCCTCTTGCATTTGAAAGTAGGAAACTCAAACCTTTTGAACGCAATTATAGTACATATGATAAGGAACTGTTAGCTATTGTGCATGCATTGAAAATTTGGAAACATTACCTTATGGGTTCAGAAGTTCTAATTAAAACCGATCAACAAGCTATTAAGCATTTATTACATCAGCCATTGATTTCTGATAGACATATTAAATGGGCTTTATTTCTACAAAACTTCCAACCTGTGATTCAATATCAACCAGGAAAAGTTAATGTTGTAGCTGATGCTTTAAGTCCTCTCCCATCCCCACAAACAACTATTGTTTCAATAAGTAATATTTCTGCTATTCAGATTCATTCATTTAATGATATGATTCCCACTTATGCATCGGACCTGTATTTTTCACAAACGTGGATTGCTTTCAATAATTCCACATCACATCATGAGGATCATTACACCTTTCACAATGGATTCTTGTGTTTTCAACAAAAGTATGCATTACACAAGCATTCAAAGAGTTTGTTATGAAAGAGATGCATGAACCAACATATATGGTCATAGGGGCATACAAAATACTATTTATGCATGTAAAAATTTCTTCTTTTGGCCTAACATGGAAAAAGATGTTGCACAATATGTTTCTCACTGCATTATTTGTCAACATGTAAAATGACATCATGGTAAACCATTCGATTATTAATGCCACTTCCTATACTTGATGGACCATGGGAACAAATTTCTATGGATTTTATTACTGGTCTTCCAACAACTACATAGTTGTGCACCATATGAAATTTTTTATGGAAGAAAGCTTCCCACTCCCATGAGTCTCACTCAAACTAACATTCCTATGGCTGATTCTTTCGCACAAGATCATATTTCTACACTTGCTGAAGTGCAGGAGCATATTAGGAAGAGTCAAGAACGTTACATGCGTAGTATTAATAAGAAGCGCATAGCCAAACAATTTAATGACAATGATTTAGTTTGGTTACGAATCATCAAAAGTCGTTTAAAAAATATCTCTCAACATCCTAAGGTAAAACTTGCCCCACGATATTACAGACCTTTTCGCATTATTAAGAAAATAAATGAAAATTCTTTTCGTTTAGATATACCCTATCATTGGGGTATACATAATTCTTTCCATATAAGTTTGTTGAAATCTTTTCGAGGTACTTTACCACTCACACCTCTTTTAGATTATCCTCCTTTACTTGAAGAGGATGTGGAAATACTGATTCCCGAGAAACTAATAGATTATGATGTGACCACTACATGAACTGGTAAGCAATATCATAGATATTTAGTCAAATATAAAAATCTCTCAATTAAGGAATCATAATGGATACATAAGACTTCTTTATCACCTCATTATGACCATTTAATTTTTGCATATCATTCCCAATTACATTAAACTTTCAGGTTTTCGATTCCATGCATGTGTTTTACATGGTTCATGCTTACTATTGTTCAGTGATGGGACATGCGACTAATCATCCATGTCTGTTTTTCTACTTATCAACTAAGGTCAGTTGCTTGTCAACTGGGAGGCATGTTGTATATTATGGAATCATGGAAGGTTAAATCGATTTTTAATGTTTTAAATGTCGAGAAGGTTTTAATGTGGTTGTGTTTGATCCAGCAGGTGAAGACGCATGAGGGCATGGATACAAGTGGATGCGTGTAAAAAATAAATTCGAAGATTAAATCGAAGACTTCTAGAATAAGTTATATTTAGGTTTAACTTGTAAAAATAGTGGCTCACTTATAAAGCGACACCTTTTGTAAATAAAGTAGTTTTTCCTAAAAGTCGCTTTTAAAAGTGACGGCTCTCATGTAACTTCTATTCTCAGGACGTAATAGAAATAAACCTATAAATACGGGTACTCTGATAGACTCATCCATCAGAGTACATGGGGGGAGATTGCACCCAATATTACGTTGAGTGTCTTTCTGTTTACTAGATTCCTGTTCCATCTTTTGTCTACCTCTGTGTGTGCGTGCATTGAAGATCCTAATAACATATACACTCTCTACCACAAGTAATTAGGTAGTTTTTTCTCATTTAACATTGACCTAGCTGTTTCACCAATTACTTCTCTCTGCCACCCCATTTTGCTCAGGGGTATACCTTGTTGTAATTTCTCTCTTGATTCCTCTGCCCTGCAAGAATACATCAAACTCATTTGAGAAGTACTCACCTCCTCCATCTGACCTTAGTCTCTTTAGGTTTCTTCCTGTTTGATTCTCCACAAGTGCAAGATATTTTTTAAAGCAACTGAATACTTCATCTTTGTGCTTCATAAAGTACAATACAATCCACCTACTGTAATCATCAATGAAAGATACATAATACCTTGATCCAAAAATTGAGGGATCCTTACTTGGTCCCCATACATCTGTATGGACAAGCTCTAGGTAGTCCTCATGCATGTAGCCTTTCTTTGAGAAGGGTAACCTATGAGATTTTCCAAACTGACAAGCACCACATTTATAAATCATGTGTTGCTTGGATACATTAGGTATCCCAAGCACACATTGGTCTCTAAATATTTTTTTCAAGGTTCTTTCACCAACATGCCCTAATCTCTTATGCCAACTTTCAAGCTGTGATAATGTTTGGTCTTTGTAACTATAAAGTGCAATGTTGATTGTATCCTCAAGTTCAAAAGTGAATAATCTACCTGTCTTTTCTCCTTTGGAAATGCTCTTGAATCCATGTTGGGGATCCTCCACAAATGCTCCATATTGGTTGAATATAACCTGCAAACCCTTTTCCACAATCTGTCCAACACTCATCAAATTCTTGGTAGTTGTAGGTACATATAGAACCCTACTCAACGGATTCTTGTTTCCATCAGAGGTCTTAACATTTCCTACTTTAATCACTGAGTGCTTTGTGTCATCGCTTGTTTGTACTTGATGCTTACCCTTTGGTTCTTCAAGGTCAGAAAGAAGTGCTACATTGCCTGCCACATGGTTTGAGCATCCTGAATCAATGTAGAGGAGATGGTAATCATTTATACCTAGTTTTGAAGTCATATTCATAATCAAAAGAGAATCTTCTTGCTACTCTGTGTAGTTGTTGTAATCTTTCCTTGATTTGTAGCCTCCTTTGTAGTTGCTATTGTAGTTGTTGTTGTAGTTGTTATTGTAAGCTTGATGATGATTGAATCTTCCTCTTGATTATGTATATCCACCTCTTTGATAACCTCTACCTCTCTGATTCTTGAAGTTCCTATAACACTCATTTGTAGTATGATTTGACAATCCAAAATTATTAAATGGTTAGGAGTTATAAGATCTCACCCTACCTTGCTTAGCTCCTCTGCCCATTCCTCTTGAGGTTCTACCTCTCCCTGCATAGTTGGCTTGGGAGGTAGTTCCTTCATCTTCAACCTTTTTGTTCTTCCCTTTCTCTTTGGACTTACCTTTATCAGTGTATAGGGAAGAAGAGCTATTACCTCTTGATGAATCTCCATTCTTGTTGAGCTTGGCTTCATGGGTAAATAGTTGCCCCATGAGTGTGGTAAGGTCTGGAAACTACATGTCCATGTACAAGTCCATGGCAGTTGTGAAGATCTCCCATTTTTCATTAGCTTTAATACCATTGATTACTTGTCTTACAATCTGCTCGTCTTTAATTTCTTCTCCTATGCTTGCCAATTGATTTGCTACATCTTTGACTTTGGTCACATACTCTGAGATGTCTTGCTTGGGTTGCTTTCTTTGAGTGGTAAACTCAATCCACAGTTGGTTCTTCTTGACCCTTGCGTTGGAAGAGAAATAGGAAGACAATGTTTTCCAAGTCTCTTGAGATGTCTTACAATTCCTAATATGTGGAAGAAGAAAATTAGAGATTGAGTTAAGTAAGTAAGACCTTGCTAATGCATCGTTGGCACACTATGTGTTGAGTCTTTCATGCTCCTCTCTTGTAGGTTGTCCTTTGCTTCTGAATATGGGCATCTCCTCATCTCCTCAGATGTATCCATAGAGGCTCCTTCCTTGCAAGTATGTCTTCATCCTCAAGGACCATGCTTGATAGTTGTTCCTATCCAATTTATCAATGAAATAAGGAAAACCATCTCCCATTTTACCTTAGCTTTGCTCTGATACCACTATTGGGAAAGATGGATGGACACTCCAAGAAATGATTAGGTACTACCAAATCCTGCTATGTACCAGCCCCTTGATGCTTCAAAGTTGATTTTTAGGCCCTCTTAGATTTCCAATGACACTAAATAGGTGCCTATGTACTTTTGAAATGATGTGATTATAGATTAAACCAAAACAAACTATTTCCAAGTTGAAGGATTAATGAAAACCTTCTATTTTTCTTCACACACCTACTGCTTGTTATGCTTAGTGCTTCCAGTACAATAGGAATTAGAAAAAAACCTTTTAGAATTATCTAATTAGCTTAGTAAGCTAATGATTCCAAGTGGAATCACTCAAAATGATGCACTAAACACAGAGTAGTCAACTTAGCAACTGAATCATTACCCTCGATTTTTTAGGGCCTCTGCAAAGTTTGACTAGTGAGTGCTTCGATGCGCTTTTCTCCAAATTGGCTGAATAGATTTTCTTCAAAATTTGCAAGCATGTAGAGCACTTGGATCTAAATCCAAGAAGCTATAAAACATTGAAAATAGTGGAGAAATGACTGAGATATGAGCAGTACAAGTTGACTATTATGAATGACTAAAATAGAGAGACCATAAATGAGTAATGTAGATCTATTGTATTAAAGAATAGTGTTGTACGAGATCATGGGCTTGATAATTAATGCCAAATGATGGTGTAGTGTAGGCTACAATGTGAGCTTCACTCGCTTACAAATCCAATCAGTAATGGCTCGAAATTGAAGTGATCTATCGTGCGGGTTTTCCAGCCATCTTTTATAGAAGTGTCGTTTAAATTTGATTTTTGAATTTGAATCCGAATCCTCCATTGTCTCTCACTAAAAATAGTCCTCCAATCTAGGAGATATTCTCTCAAATGAAGTCGTGAATTTTCAACTAATAAACTCCACGAATTTGGTAGTGATTACAAATATTCTCTTAAGTCAAACAATGACTTTTACAAATGGTAAAGGATAAAAAAAACTTCCTAGCAATGGTTTCTATGGAGCTTCAATTATTGATGAACTTCTAGCCAAATGTGTGGGCTTGAACTTTGCACCAACATGCGTACCCTATGTGATTAAGGGACTAGACTGTGGCCACCATCCTCTTCTCATTGGTCCATCCCTAATCACTCCTTAATCTAGAAGGCCCATGCAAGGTTCATTTTTTCCCCTAATTAGTATACACACACATACATGAGCATGAAAATAGTCACGAATCATCATACATGAGTAGAGATGTAGGAAGATACTTAGCTCTCAATTCTATTAACATGAATAAAAACATTTATGTTTTAATACACACACATACACCCACATTCATAACACATATTGATACACATACACATATATACACACATATACACACACATATACATACATACATATATGCATACACACATCATACATTTATGATTTTATATGTGTATTTATATGTCAAAATAGGTATCTATATATATGGGAATATGTGTATGTGTACATGTGAATGTGTATGTATATAAATAATCAGATTATTAATATCCACTACCTCTTTCCCAATCTTCAAAATCATTTTGGATCGAGTAATGTATCTTTTTTGACACTATTAAGGTATATTCTTTTATTTTTCTATCCATTTATATGTATGTATATACACACACATACACATACACATACAAATATATAAATACACACATATACATGCATAAACACATACACAAGCATACATGTCCATACACATACACACTGTATATACACCTAAATACACACATACACACATATACATGCATATACACACATACACATACACACATAGTGGTTGTACTAAACATTTGAAGTTGAGTGAATCAACCCAAAAGAACAAGTATATTTGTCAAGTCAAATTGCAAACCCATTTGTTTTGTTTAAATTATTTCTCATTGATGATCCAAAGTACATAGTGGATTTTATTGCACTAATCTCAAGCCTCAAGAGTGCAAGGGTTGGTCCTCTGCTAGCTAGCTGGACTAAACTTCAACACTTAGGGTCCAAATCTTTACTACCATCAGGTTTCTCCAAATACTCATAGTGGTATAATAGCTACATCAAGATGGGTAATTGTTTTCCCTCGGTGATTGAGAAGCTTGATAGGAATAACTATGTTATTAGGCAAACCAGAATGGAAGCTAATTACTTGCAAGGTAGAAAAATCCATGGAATTATAGCAAGTGATGAAGTTATGCCTATTTCAAGATCTAAAGGAGGACCTATACAAGAAGAGATAGAGAATCTCACACTTTGGTGTGCAAAGGATGCTCAAGCCAAGTCATATATGGTAAGATCTATCTCTGTTTTCTTGTTACCACATATTAGAGGATGCAAAACATCTCAAGGGACTTGGGATGCACTTCAAAAAAAATTTTCTGCTAGCATAAACGCTACAAAGTACAATCTATGGAATGAGTTCAACCAAATGAAGAAGACACCAAAGAAAACTATTATCGACTTTGTCACCAAGGTCAGAGAAGTTGTAGATCAATTAGCTTCAATTAGAAATCTGATTGAAAAAGAGGCCAACACGAGGAAAATTTTGAATGGAATAAAAAATGATAACCAATGGCAATCCTTCACAAGTGCATATGACCTAATCATGGATGTACAAAATCTTGATTTCAACATATTCCTTAGAAAAATCTTCAATCAAGAGACCAACAACAATCTAAAGGAAGGTAAATCTTATCAAGGTAGCTCAAGAAGTTCTCCTTATGTGGATAAGAAAGACAAGAAGCACAAAGGTAAGAAGAACAAAGCTGATGTTGAGGAGATTTCCCAAGCCAACTATGTAGGCAAGAGCAAGTGGAAATGGAAGAAGAAAGGATCAAAGCATGGCAAGTCAAAAGCACAAAATTTTCAACCTTGTTCCATGTGTAACAAGACAAACTAGGCCTTTCAAAATCGTTGGTTCAATGGGACTCAGAAGGGAAATGGTAGAGGTGGATTTGGAAACAATAGAGGTAGTGGTGGACACAACTTCAACAATAATAATAGAAGTCACAATAAAAGGGAATTCAATAACTATTCAAAGGATCAATCACATGAATATTCATTACTTGTGATGAATCTGGGCCATAAAGAAGGTAAAGAAGATGAGTTCCTATTCTATATAGATTTTGGTTGTTCAAAACATGTTACAAGCAATGTTGCTGTTCTATCTGACTATAATCCTAATCATAAGCATGAAATACAAATAGGGGATGATACCAAGCACAATGTTGAGAACATTGGTAATGTCAAAGCTCCCATTGGAAGGACAAACATTCTCTATAAGGTTCCCTATGTAGCCTTTATCACTTAAAACCTAATTAGTGTAGGCCAAATAGTTGAAAAAGGCTTGAAAGTTAGCTTCACACAACATGGCACTTTTGTGGAAGATCCATGTCAAGGCTTCAAGAGGATAGCCAGAGGTGAGAAACATGGTAGATTCCTTACTTTTGAAGTATGAGAAGCCAAGAATATAGATTTGCTTTACTGTGGGTCACAAATCCTCAGTGAGCTTCAAGTGTGGCATGAGAATTCCTCATGTGAATAAAAGAACTTTGAAGGATATATGCAGAAAGCAAAGTGTTCTCGGGGTGCCAAACATATCAAAGCAACACATTATCAACAAATTTGGTACTTTTCAAATTGGGAAAGCTCAAGACAACCATTCAACCAAAAATGTTATATTGAGAGCAACTTCTTGGACCTAATGCACACTAATGTGTGGGCAAGGATGTTGTATTTGAAGAACATGGATCATGGTATGATGAGGACAAACAAAAGGTAAACTTACCCTATGATGTTGATTTAGATTTCCATCAATTAGGTAGCAAGAATGATACACATGTGTAGGACCCAAGAAGTGAATGTGATGATGTTCCAGATGAGAATGAAAGAGAGAATAAGCTCTGGGAATCAAGAGGAAAGGCCAAAATATAAGAATATAGAGTGCTCCAAACATACTCCTAGAAGTTCAACAAGAGAGAGGAAGAAACCTGAAAGGTATGGATATGACTCTACATTTATAACAAAGGATTCCATTTATTTGGCCAAAGACTCAATTTTTGAGGAACCTTGAACATATAAGAAGCTAAACCTAACCCTAATTAGCAAAAAGTCATGAAAGAGGAGATAGAATCCTTGAAAGGAGATGGACATATGGGATCTGGTTCCAATGCAAACCAATGAGAAGGTAATAGGTTGCAGATGGGTGTATAAGTTGAAAAGAAATTTAGGTGGATGAATTTCGAGGTATAGAGCAAGATTGGTTGCTATAGTATGTGCTCAAACACAAGACATAGACTATGATGAGACTTTCTCACTAAATGCGAAGATGACCACTATCAAAACATTGCTCAACATAGTAGCCACAAGGAATTGGGAGCTACTTCAACTTGATGTGAAGAATGCTTTTCTCAATGGTTGGAGAAATGAAGAGGTATACATGTTAGAACCCCCAAGGTTTCAAAACCCTAATTATCCTTCTTATGTATGCAGGCTCAAAAAGGCATCGTATGGGTTAAAACAAGCTCCTAGAGATTATAATTTCATATTGTTAAACTATCTACAAGATCAAAGTTTCAAGCCAAGCAATGGAAATCCTTCTTTTTTCATTAAGAAGGTTTATAATGAAGTAATCTATTTATATGCTTATGTATATGACATAATTGTGAGAGGTGATGACTTGAATGGAATAGAAAGGATCAAAACACATATATAGAAAGGGTTCAAAGTTAATGATCTAGGAGAGCTCACATTTTTCTTAGGTATGTGGGTCATATACATAGATGAAGGGGATGTACTTAACTCAAAGGAGGTTCATTTAGGATCTAATCTTAAAATTTAGAATGGAGAATGCCAAACCTGCATGTACACCTTTATAAATGAATCATAAACTTAGTGTTTATGAAGGTGAGGATATTGAATACATATAAGAGTACCAAAGTTTTGTAGGTGGCTTGATCTATGCTACACATACTAGGGCAAACATCTCATATAGTGTAGGAATGTTAAGCCAATTTATGCACTCTCCAAGAAGAGCAAATATGGATGCAAATAAGAGGGTACTCAAGGACCTCAAGGATATAATGAATGAAGGTATATTCTATCCTTATTCATCATACTTGGATCTCAAGCTATACTCAGATGCAGATTGTGTAGGATCTAAGGATGATAGGAGAAGTAATTCAAGATTCTTAGCATTTGCAAGTTCTAAACTTGTGTCATGGAGTTCCAATAAGCAACCAAAAATTGCATTATCCTCAACTGAAGCAGGATCTAGAGGAGTGACTACAGAAACTCAAGAATCTATATGGATAAAAGACTTGTATTTATATTTTGGATTTATGAGTTCCAAACCTCACACATTTGGAGACAATATAAGCTCTATGCACCCAATAGTAAATCCTATTTATCATGCAAGAACCAAACATATAGAGGTTCAGTATCATTTCATCAAGGAGAATCTTATAGTAAAAAAGATTGATATTTCTTTTGTTCCAACTAAAAAGCACGTAGCGGATATTATGACTAAAGCACTTGATGGAGTTAAACTTTGTAGGTTTAAGTTAATAGTAGGTACTCAACTTATCAAATAATGAAGACTCAACCATGCTTTAACTTGAGAGGAACTGTAAGGACATCAAACCTTCATCATGCTTGAGAAGAGTTTGTTCTACACGTGAAATCATTCTTGAAGTAGCCCTTAGTGTTGAGAGTCTTTATTGATGTAAAGGCTCATGACCATTTTTTAAATTCCATGAGGAATATTCCATTTAACGTCATAAGTCCATAGAGCTTTATTGTTGCTAAAAGAATAAATGAGATAAACCCAAATTCCATGAGTGAAACTTTAGACTTAATATCTTCTTTTCCTAGATTGTAGGAAAATGACCTTCACTCACAACAAACACTACCTACGTGTTGATTTGAATTTGATTTCATTGTAAGTACGTCATTAAATACTCAATAGCCTTTATAAGGACTCAAAAAAACTTGTACTATATTTCTAGATCGATATACAAATCAATTTCTTATCACTTCTTTGTTCTTCCCCATTTTTTGCATCACCATCTCCAAGTTTAGTCAACTAACATAGGCTACTTCTCTCTCCATAAAGATTCAATTCTTATGAATGAGGATTCATTTGAACATGATAATAGTGTCTAATTCATGCATACAAATTTTTATAGGATTTGATTATGTAGATTGTGAGAAATAGGGAATTTAAGGTTTTGGGCTCGATCTCTACACATCCCTGAAAAGTCAAGACTTCTACCAATCAGAGTTAAGCTTACAATTATCACATTGGTTGATAATAATTACATCTCTTATGCATATTAGCCACTCAACCATATGTGTGATCTTTCTCCAAGAGGAATTTGATCAATTGCAATCAGGCTGGCTGTACTGAACATTGAAGTTGTGTGAATCAATCCAAAATACCAAGTATCTTTGTCTAGTCAAATTGCAAACTTATGTGTTTTGTACCAATGATCCAAAGTAAATAGCGGATTTCATTACACTAATCTCAAGCCTATAGGGTGTATTTGGCTCTCCAAGTGTGGAAGGGCTTTTTTCGTGCTAGTTAGCTATACCAAACACTTCGGATCCAAACTTCCACTACCATCAATTTTCTCCAAATACTCACATTGACTAAGCCTTAGATGAACCCCTTACAAAGTGTTCCTATTGAAAAAATATCAATTTTTATGTTTGACAAAAAATCATGATTTTCTTCTGTAAGAACCGTGATTCTGATAAAGAATCACAATCGTCAGATTTAAGTCCCAAATGTTTGTATTATACTCTCAATATTGTGTTTACAGTTTTTCATTTACTTCATAATATGAGTATCATGAAAAATGTGGTTTGCAACTGGCATTCATGTTTTGAAATTGATTTGGAAAATCATAATTCTCTAAAGATAATTGAAGTTTTACTTTCTTTATGTTTCAAAAAAATGCAGTTATATAAAGATCATGATTATGTGATCAGAATCATGATCCTCATGACAAATCATGATTTCCTTCACAATCTGAATTCCCTTTAGATAATTGCATTGATTTGAGAAAATCACAATTTTCAAGAGACAATCATGTTTCTCAATGAAGAGAACATCTCAATGCTCAATCTTTCTCCAAAATTGTATTTTTCCTCTATGTGTACAAAAACATGTTTTCTCACAAATCATGTTTTCTTTTGAACTTCATATTTTCACAATCATGGTTTGACAATGAGGAGGAATAGAATCATGAGATTATGAATCCCTACACAATTGCGATTTTCATTCAAAGTCATGTTTTATTAAAACAATATTTCAACTTGATGATTTCAAAAGTACCTCTGTACAAGTATTTGTTACCATCAACTAGGAAGATCCAATGAGATTCAAAGTACTTTCCTCGGCAATGATGCCTAAAATTTTTGTTATACTTTGAGCTTGTCCTCTCCAATCATTATAGCATAAAAGATCAACAACCACAAACATTGAGTTGTCAAACCTAGATGTATAAAACAAAATCCTATCCCTTCTTAATTAATGGTTCACAAGATCTATCAAGCAATGATATGCGCATTCATTAATCCACACAATCTAAGAAAAGGAATTCAAGAACTTACCATTTTTATTCATAAATGTTCTTTTGATAATATATTGAGAGAGCAATAAGCTTTTTCAGTGATTCAAGTACCTAAAGTGTCAATTTTTTTCATAAGGGATACATATATAACATTACTTTCAACTTTCAATTTTTGTAATCCCTTGACAAGATAATAACAATTTTTTGAACTTCATAGAGTCATGAGAACATAGTTTCTAAATTGGATTTAGAAGCACTTAGATTGAGAATAGATCAATGAAAGTACATACATAGATAAAAGAACAAATATCTAAGATAAATCCATGTAAATTACTCACCAATCTTACGTCAAAATCACAAGAAAGAAAAGTGACAAGTTTTATTTTTGAAAAGTTCTCTATCTATTTCATTCATCAAAATGAATCCTTATCTACGAAATGGATTTCATTGTCTCTGATACAATTTTAAGTTTCCATGTTCACACTTAAAATTGAGTCTTTCGACCATCTAAACTAAAACTACATATTCTAGAGAGCTCTATAACTTCTATAAAAAATACATAATATTGATAGGATCATGAGGTATCTTGATGTATTTATAAGTATTGTGCCTCCATTAGTCTAAAGATTCAAAGGAATCATTTAAGTAAAAAAAATGATTTGTTCATCTTTGCATAGTGGCCTTTGAGGTTAGTATACTGAACTATATATGGTATGAACTAGATTTGGTTCAAGATAGTCAGTTCTAATGCTCTTTAGAAGAACCGGATGAGCTAAGATGAAGAAAGAATTTGGGTGGAGAGCTAGAAGAATGTTCTATCAAGTAATTACAATTCCTAAATACATTTATGTAGTCTCTAGATCTTTGAAATCTTGAAGATCAAGATTTTCCAAAAGGATTGACCTTGAAGAATGCGAAAACATTCAAAGGATTAATCTAGGGAAAATCAAAGATAATCAAGATAAGGATCCACTCTAATAGGACATGGAATTGGAAAATTGGATTTATAATTTATCAATCAGATTAGTTGAAAATTATGCTTCAAGAAAAGTTGACTGCTAGATACAAGTCAACGTAACTTGTCAAGGATTGAAAAGATGATAGATTTACTCATGGTATTAGAGCATGTTTAGGTAGAGAGGTAAGTTGAACCACTATGCTAAGCTCATCTCTTTTTCTAATTCCTGAAAATTCAAATAAAGTACATATTTGTTTGAGAAGGATTATAGAAAAGTAGCTCAGGTAAAGAACATCTAAAGATTCCTCTCCTTTTTGTTGAACATGGGAAAAAAAAATCTAGTTTCTAGACCTTTCAAGATAGATATATGAACTCTATTGCATACTTCTAGAGTTTTACATTTCCAAAAGGATGCAAGGTGTATGAAACTATAAGATTGTATGGAAATTGGTATTTGTGATAGTGCCAAAGGGAAAAATTAAGATAAGACCACCATAGAAGTTCACCCATTTCACTAGTCCGTAGGTACAACACATGCATCTACATATAGTTAGACTAAGGGAAAGTGACTTGGGTAGGGATTATGATACCTCTCCTTTCATATTGAGGAAAATAGTAGCCCTTATCTTATTGTAGGAGGCAAATCTAAAAGAGAGAGATGACCATGCTCAGAGTATAGATCATGGGGCACAGGGGAATGCTCCACATATTATACATCTACACATTTTTAAGAATGAAAATGTTTTTAGGGTGGGAAGAACATTCTATAAACCATGAGTTTAGAGCATTAAATATATGGATTCTAAAGGTTAGGATATAAAGTATATTAGCGTTGGTTTACCCTTGGCACATATTTGAATAGATATGGCAACCTTAGTCTTGGGGGAAGCTTATCAAGGAGCCACCTTGGGTGTGTGTGAGACGACAATCCTCATTTGATTTGGAAGGCACATTGCAGACGTTAGGAAATTAGAAGGCATGTGGTGACCCTTGGGAAATTCTCCACATGAGGGACACGTGGTTAGACACTTGGACAAATCCAAGGGCATGCAACGCCTTGGACTAGACATATATATATGGGTAGAGTTAGATGGGTGGATAGATGCTCTCTCTTACCCTTGTGACTTATCTAGATATTTGAGTTCTCGTGCTAGGAGTTTAGTTGTTGAAAGGTATATTTTCATTACAATACTTTTCTATCAGAACTTCAAAACTACAATAATCATAACATTTTGGATAATATCAATGCCAACTTTATGTTCCTTGGAAAAATATTGCACAAATGTCTCCTCACTATATTCATCAGTTAATTCATAACTCTACTTGTGCTTAAGAATATTAACATGGTCCACAAAAGTGAAGAGCATGATATAGCACCTCTTTTTAAGAACAAGGTATGAAGCATGCACGAATATGTGACAAAGGACCGTAATTCTAAATAGATCCATTAACGTAAGTTGTATTTGAGTTAATATATAGGCACATAGAAATTTAAAAGAAAAAACTTTTAGCTACAGGTGGGGATGCTATATCATATTTCGGTCCATTAAGTAATATTCTCTGTACAAGTTTCCTATGATTTCATAAAAATATGGATAAATACATTAGGCATGAAAAAATGAATAAATACATTAGCCATATGTGATCATTCCATATTGCATTTTTATGGTCACCTAGTTTTATTTTATGTGAATATGCATATAAGTGCATAAAAATACAAATAAACCCAGTGCCAAAGGGAACAATGATAACATTACCACATAAATCCACCCATTTCACTAGTCCATAGGTGCAAGGCATGCATCTACATACAGTTGGACTAAGGAAAAGTGAATTGGGTGGGGATTATCATTCCTCTCCTTTCAGATTGAGGAAAATAGATAAAGTGTGTAAGAAGAAAAAAAAAATTATGTCTCATTGGATAAAGTGTGTAAATAGATGAAAATATTACAAAAAAAAGGTACACTTGTCTTGATAATCAAGGAAAAATAGATAATGTAAAACCATTTCTTATGGGATAGAAATTGAGCCGGAACTTCATTTTTTAAAACTGGAATACCGAGGGAAAAATAAGGTTACTTGATGTGAGTATCATCTTGGAGCATCACATGTTGAGCTTCATATATATTAAAAAAAGGAGAGAAATTTTAATTCGAGTAAAAGAAGTTAACCTTACAACATGTAGAGGAAAAATGAGAGAAACAAATAGGAGATGCAAACTAACAACAGATACAGATACTACAGTAAATAAAATCATGGTCATGTCATCTTGTATTATGCCCACTCACTCTCTTCAATGAAGTCAATCACTAGAGAGAAAAATAACAGACACAAAATCCATGCCACTCTACGAGCGTGATCACCTTGTATATCAAAGAGTTTCTATCTAGAAGCAGGTGCAAAAAGGACAAACAATGAATCTAAAACATCAAGAGATGTATTTACAAAAGAAAAATCAAGCAGAAAATGGCTAGATAAGTTTATTGTATGTGACAAAATTATACTGTAAAAGATATGTGGTGGTGAAATGAAAACAAGATGCGGCTAAGAAGGTGTCAACCATTGATAATTTAGATAATGCATAACAAGCCGAAAATAATCAAAATTTCAAAAAGTACAATCAAAGCTTGTTGGAGTCATAAACGGTAGTGCTTGAATAGGCTGAAGAAAAGAAGGAAATTGTACAGTTAAAGTCTTCACATCTGTTCATGGGAATACAAAGCCTCAAGCAGAATTTTATTATAAAACAATCTTTTATATGACTAAAGAAATTAAAGAAGGTTTTTTCTAGGATGAAGCGATGGCATTGACGCCTAAAGCCACTGTAGAATATGCTTTAGATGATTTTATTTGCTTGGGAAGAAATGAAATAAATAAGGGTAAAAGCATGTTAATGTGAACACTTTTTAGGAGTATTTATCGCTTTTAAGCCCATCACTTTTTAGCTATTTCAAAAGCTTTCTAGATAGCAAAAACATAAATTCATAATATCAATTTGCTAGACGTACGATCACTATTCATGTGGTGACCCGCTGGGTATCATGGCTGTAACATCGATAGTAAATGTCATTATTCCTCATGTACTCCACAAGGTGTCAAGTCTATGGAGTCTACGCTAGTGGAGCATAGAAGCTCCGCATGACTTCGTCAGTCGCGAGAGAAAGCTACCATCAACGAAGTTGTTCCATGTGATGACGAAGGTGAAACGCAATCTCTGGGAACGAGTATGAGCAGGTATGGGGTCTAGCATCCATGCATGGGGTCTAGCATCCATGCATGCAGCATTTAGGTACTTTCATGGCTAGGAGTAATTTCTATGGTTTTAATGTAAGAGCCACTATTTTCGGTAGAGGAGAGGTGCCATCCGTGAAGAGTCCATCATTGAAACGGAAGCAATGGACTAGGTAAGCTCCTTGTTGGTTCCATTTATTCAGCTCATTAGTAAGACTACATACTCATTCCACCCTACCTAATGAATGTGGGGAGCCATCTGACGGGGAACTGTGATGAGCAGTTCTAAAGTGCATAGCGCCTATCAGTTTTCTTTAGCATGCTATTTTCCACGAACCACAAAGATATAGGGACTCTACACTTAATCTTTGGTGATACGACATGAGTAATGGTTATGCATTTATGAAACAATTTGCCTTGTTGATGTAGGTGCATATATCTAGCATAACCAAAAGTGTTAGACCACAACATATTCTACCAAAAAAAGAGGATCTCCACACTATTTATGGCCTGTCTGTCGTTGGTATAGATCCAGGTACTATATCAGAAAAATCGATTAGTGAGACAGATTGGTTGTCTATCTTCAAGGTAACTCAACTCAAGGGGAAGATCAAAGTTAAATATGTCAAGGCAGAGTTCTATGACGCACTGATGGTGTTACATCAGAAAGTCTACCAGGAGGTACCAACAAACTACGAATTGTCTGTACAATTCGCTAGAGCCTTTGCATTTGAAAACTGTACCACTGCTCAAACATCAAAAAATCAAGCTATCTACCAAGTGGCATGGGTTGTAGCTGCAGAAGCTTCTATTGAAAGATGCAGGAAGATGGGTAGAAGAAACAGAAAGAAGATGTTGAGTTATATGCTCGACAAGGTACGATAGTTGCTGCCATAAGGCAAGTGGAGGGTACTAAGATTATACACACTTTGGAATTGTTAATTGATAGTGAACAGAATAAGTTGGATAGGGTCAAGCTTGATTTGGATCAAGCCAAGCTATCAAAGGCTACAAAGTCTAAAGTGACTATAGCTGTCATTGAGATGAGAAAAAAGTTACAGGTATCCATAGATGAATTGAAATGTGATGTGGGAATGTCTCCTTAGAGGAGGATTCAGTTTGGAGCTACAAATTCAGATATATACTGTTAATGTGGAGCTATTAGGGGTTGAGCGAGATGAGAATGACAAGGTGCCTGAACTGGAGGTAATATTTAGCTTTATTGATATTGGTTGGAACATTTTTCTAAGGTTCAATACTGATCAATTGGATTGTTACATACACATGTTGAACATAACTTGCATGAGGATCGGCTCAAGAGTGCAAATCGACATCTATTATTTGTAAAGAACATGTTAAGCATGATGGATTCAAATGAATTGTCACCATTATTGCCATTACCTCCCCCCGAGTTACCATCATCCCTCTTATTCAATGTTTCATCCATGTGCATAGCATGTGGTTTGAATATTGGGGAGAGGGTGAGTTTTATAGTGCACCTTATGCCATGAGACCATGCATATCACTATATTTGTTTTGCAGCACATTGTCGTGTGTCAGTCAACTGTTTAGGTGAATGTGGTGTTGAAATACCACAACATATGCGACAAACAATCTCTGGATTCTTTGATGGTGGATTCAACTTTCACAGAGGTAAGCTTGTCGTGTTGATTAACATTAAGAATATTACTTTTTATCCATAGCTGTGGCTTCTTGGTTAGTTGTTTGCAACTAGATATTACTAATTAGGTTGCTACTTGTTACCTATTACTAAGTAGCTAGTTCTTAGTTACTTGTTACTAAGTATCTATTACTAATTAGATTATTACTAGTTATTGAGTTGCTGATTCTCGGTAACTTGTTAGTATCTATTACTAATTAGCTTGTTACTAGTTAGCTATTACTAGGTTACTAAGTTATTACTAATTATCTTGTTAACAATTGGCTATTACTAAGTAGCTGGTTCCTATTTAACCGTTAGTAATTAGCTATTACAATTTAACTTGTTACCAGTTAGTTATTACTAAGTAGCTAGTCCTTGGTTAGTTGTTTGTAATTAGCTATTACTAATTATCTTGTTACCAGTTAGCTATTACAAATTAGTTGGTTCTTAGTTAGTTGTTACTAATAGCTATTACTATTTAGCTATTATTGATTAGCTATTACAAATCAGCTATAACAAATTAGCTATTATGAATTATCTATTACTACTTAGCTATGATGAATTAGCTATTACGAATTAGCTATGATGAATTAGCTATTACAAATTAGCTATTACTAATTAGCTATTATTAGTTAGTATCACTATTTCACTATTATGAATTAGCTATTAATAAGTAGCTATTACTAGTTAGCTATTATTGATCATCTATTAATAAAAAGCTACTACTAATTAGCTATTACTGATTAGCTATTACTGATTAGCTATTAATGATTAGCTATTACAAATTAGATATTAATAACTAGCTATTACTAATTAGCTATGGCAAATTAGCTATTACGAATTAGCTATTACTATCAGCTATGACAAATTAGTTATTATGAATTAGCTATGACGAGTAAGCTATTACGAATTAGCTATGACTAATTAGCTATTATTAATTAGCTATTACTATTTAGCTATTATGAATTAACTATTACGAATTACTTACTACAAAATAGAATTAGTTATTACAAAATAGCTATTATGAATTAGCTATGACAAATTAACTATGAAGAAATAGCTAGTATGAATTAGCTATTAGGAATATTTAGCTATTATGAATTAGCTATTACAAATTAGCTATTACTAATCAACTATGATGAATTGGCTAAATACAAATTATCTATGATGAATTAGCTATTATGAATTAGCTATTACTAATTAGTTATAACAAAATAGCTATTACGAATTAAGTATTACAAATTGGCTATTACAAATTAGCTATTGTGAATTAGCTATGAGGAATTAACTATGAAGAATTAGCTACTATGAATTAGCTATTACGAATTAGATGTTACTGATTAGATCTTACAAATTAGCTATTATGAATTATCTATTACTAATTAGCTATTACTAATTAGCTATTACTAATTAGCTATTACTAATTAGCTATTACCAATTAGCTATTGCTAATAAGCTGTTACGAATTAGCCATTACTAATTAGGTTGTTACTAAGTAGCTATTACAAAGTAACTAGTTCTTGGTTAGTTGTTGGTAATTAGCTATTACTAATTAGCTTGTTACTAATTAGCTATTACTAAGTCATTGATTGTTGGATAGTTGTTAGTAGTTAGCTATTACTAATTAGCTTGTTACTAATTTGTGATTACTAAAGATGTAGTTTTTCATTAGTTGTTTGCGATAAGTCCTCCATCAACTATCTCTTTCTTACTCTTTAATCCTCTAGTGGAACATTAATCTAGCGGGTTTCATTGTGCTCAGCAGTTGCTCGTACCTCAAACTGCTCGTACCTCAACACGAACAATTACCGACAATGCTAATGCTGCATACAATAGGAAGCTTGGGACAAGTGAGAATTTTGGATGTACACCATTTGCTAAAACTAAGACTTATGCCCAATCTTCATCATCGAAAGAGAAAGAAAATATTCCATCCTTCCTCCAAACACTGTCTGCAATGGATGCTAGTGCCGATCCTTGTCCAATTGACAACATGCATGATGTGGAGTCCACACGTATTGAATTTCATAGTGGTCTAGATGGAATGATTGAGAATGTTCTTGATCCACTTAACAGCTCAGATATTCATCTAGCTAGTCACAACTTTGAAGAGGTTCCTCTTTCTATCCATATGTCTGTGACTACTCAGTTTCATCTATCCTTGGGTCAAATACCAATCTTTCAAAGTTAGCTCCTTTGCCAACTAATGATACCCTTGTTTGTTCAAACAAAGGTCATCTGCAGAATCCAACTTTTGATCCTAATCAGAGTCCAAAGAGAGATGTTCTTCAAACGAATGCTACAAATGAAACCTCCTCGAAGCAAAACTATTGGTGTTTTTCATAACTTAAGCACAAATTTGGAAATTAATGCCATCATAAACATTAGGAATGCATTTGTATGAATTTTACAATCGTTCCTCTCATGATGCCTTTTCACAACGATATGATTTCGATAATAGTAAATAGTTTCAAAGTGAGGAAACAGATTTCACTATTTAGTTCTACTGTTCACCTTCTTACAACATCTCTTTGTAATGGTTACTATCCACACATGACATTGTCCAAATTGATTAGCTCTCATAGGATTTTGTATTTAGCCTATTTTGTAACGATGTTAATGATTTTATTTATCCTATTATGTACAGTTTTTGATAGACTAACAATGTCATTGATTGTAAGTTGTAATGATGTTTGGCTCATAGGTCAGATAAAGAACAAAGTTCCATCCACAGCTGCTGCAAATGAAAATCTTACATCCTTAGCAAGTCAATGTCAGGTTGCAATAGAAGTTGAGCACAAAGATGCCCAAAAAGAAAAAAAAACTAAATAAAGTATCAGTTTCAACTCAAACAGATCCTATTTCAACTCAAACATGTCCTATTTCAACTCAAACTAATCTTATTGCAATAGCAGTTGAGCAGAAAGTATCAGCTTCAACTCAAACTGCTCCTATTTCAACTCAAACATGTCCTATTTCAACTCAAACTGATCTTATTGCAATAACAATTGAGCAGAAAGTTCAGTTTCAACTCAAACTAATCTTGTACTAGTGTTTATACCAAAAGGCAATCAAGAACCTAAACAAATACTAGGCACGTCAAAAAAACGAAAGAGGTCGGATCATGTGATAATGGAACGGGAATTTATTGAGATAGAAAGAGACCCTCCAAAGATTCAATGTGGTGTGGCAGAGGAGGAGATACAGGAATTGAAACCTAGTCACAAGGATTTACAACCTAGGGCTCTGATTCTAGAAGTTGAAGTATTTATGAATATCTAAAGTAAGCAAGCTTTTCCTGACAGTAATGCTTTTCTTCAATGGTACCTTGAACATTTGAATGTCTAGATTTGGAGTGCCTATGATCTAGACGAGGCCAACAAATGTATTGATACAATCTTCCTGAGTCCAAGGGGAAATTTATGGATATTTGGGGGAGGGATCAGTTTTTGTGGAATTTTTCAATCCATTTCAAGAAACAGGCTCATTTTTGGGTCAAGAATGTGGAGTATGGGTCTGACAATACATTGACAATTGATACTACTACTTACAAGTTATTTTACAACATTAGAAGATGTTTTTTTATACATGTTACCAAAGATGACAATCAGTGAAAGACTTAACTATCTGCTAGGAACTCTTTGTGATCGACTTTGGAAATGGTTAATAGCCCCAAATCGTATTGAGTATGCAGATATTATTTCTAGATTAATTCCCCTTGATGAAGAGAGTTTGTCTATATATCATGGAATACATTGAGAGCATAATCGCAATTATAGATATGATCAAGATTATAGACATAATCGAGATTACATACAAAAACACTGAGTAATGCCAACTCTAGGGTGGCTATGAATGGTTTTGTCAAACTATTTCGATGGTACACAAATGGCATTTCCTTCCAAAATCATTCTTCCAGTCTCACATCAATTCATCTATTTCAAGGGTACGTGTTTTGTTATGAGGGAGGTAAGCTGCCACACTTTTTTTTCTTTTGAAATGGGGGTTCAGCCAAACCCTACTCCCTCGGACTTTAATTTTGAAATTGCAACTATACAAGTGAACGAGCATAGTAACCATGGGACCCCCCGTATCCCACAAAGCAAGGGTTAGACGGTCTATAGACTGGCCGAAGGAGACACACATCAGAGAGCTGGTTTCAACATCATACAACTAGTTTACACTAGCTTTAGAATCACATAGTGTCTTGCCGTAGCCAGGCATTGAACCCCCGCCCCCACCTGAAGAGGCGAAGAGCCAATCCAACTAAATTGAGCCACACGTTTTTTTTTAGAGAACAAAAAAATTGAATATTAATATAGAAGAGTTACAAACTACGCTAGGGGCAAACCCTCACCAAATATAGATAAGCACTCCACCATTTTTTTTTGAGACAATAAGAAGATAAGATTAATGATGGTATGTGTAAGTGTATAGAGGGCAGGATCCCACACAAGGGTCCCAGATTACAATAAATACTCAACAAATACTACTGAAGCAGGGGAGAGTAGGGGTGAGGGGAAACCAAAATGTCCCACAAATTATGTTGTTTCCAGGATTTATAATGAGTAAGGTAAAACCTTTAAGTGTTTCTTTTGATGAGAATGGCCCATATGTCATTAGACTCAATAGCTCTACAAATCCATTTAGCACACAGATTAGTATCCATTTTGAGAGGACAAAAAATACCCAAACCTCCCTCCTTACGAAGGCAGTAGATATTCCAAGCTACCTTAGGAATTTTATTGTGATGGAGACTTCCACCCCACAAGAATCTATTGGAAAGAGCAATCACCTAGTTAAAATGCTTTTTTTTAGGCATCCAACAAGACAACACATAAATGGCGGAAGGGAGGATATAATGATTGGGAGAAAAATTCTATGAGACAAAGAAGACTGGCAGCCATACCAATGGAAAATCTTGGATCTAAATTTATGCATGACCCACCCCCACCACTTGATTGAACTTCTTAGCACATAAATGGTTACTGAAGAAACTAGTTTAGAATTATCTAGTCAAATCTTGTACTACATAGTGCCAAACCAAAAGTTGTCCAACATCACATGGGTATTACAAATTCCAGGGCATACTATTATAAACGACCCCATACACATCACCATTTATGGTAAACATGTTTGTACAATCATGGACTAGTGACATCGATATTTTAATGCATCGTACAAGATGGGAACACATATAAGCTGGTGGTCTTGTTTATAACAAGTTGTAGACATTTTCTTCTAGTCTCTCATAAAATAAACCCACCACATAATATGTTCCTGAAGCTATCAGGTTGTTCCACGCATCCATTACATTCTTTGGACTGAACTATTTTCCTTGTGTGCACTCTAATAAATAGAAAGCTGCACCTTCATCATTGTCCTCTTCTACATTGACTGCAAAGTTGTCATCCACTACCAATGCATCTGATTGGTAGTTGTCATCACCTTCAAATTTAAAATCGGAAAAGGATGAGTCTTTTGCTTCATCTGACTCACTGATAGGAGTCAAAGTATGGTACACCCAATTTTGAACGTGGCATTTGTTGATGCATCTTTTCCACTAACCATGGATACAATGAAAGCAATAACATGTTAGTTCTCTGTCACCAAAGAAATGTCCACCTAACCTTGAATAGCCAGGAATTGAATACAAGGATCAAACTTTAGATATCCCCTTACCATCCCAAGCCTTCTCCCTGTTCTCTGTCACCAAAGAAATGTCCACCTAACCTTGAATAGCCAGGAATTGAATACAAGGATCAAACTTTAGATATCCCCTTACCATCCCAAGCCTTCTCCCTGTTCACTTTGTCAATCTTCACTTCCCAGAAGACCCATGTGACATCTCTCCCTTTTGACTCTAACAAATGTCCCTTGAGAAATTTCACAACATCTGCAACACACTTCAACATTGCACCTTCAGGTTTAAGTTGTTCATGGGTTAGCGCCCTTTTCACATCTACACCTACACCATCATGTTCTCCCTTCCCGTGCTGTGACTCAAAGAATTTCTATATCATAGTTATGTCTGTTAGCCTTGGATATCTTCCTACAAAGTAAAATGGACGTTTAGCTTTAAATTGAGAAGCTGCACCATCTGACCATACCCAATGTTGGCTTAATTTAATGTTTAGATCTCTCAACCATTGCCAATGTAATTGGAAACAATGTTGCACAAAAAGGGTGTCATGCTTCTTGTCATCGGATATGAAGAAGGGGATTACCTTTTTAGGAATATCCTCCAAACAAAAATATGTGATATGCACAAAAATAGTCACCTGTACAGACCACCAATGCATAGATTGTATTTCATTTTGCTCGTGGAATGTATAGTTTTATGCAAAATCAACCACTGAAACCACAACATCGCCTCGGAATTTAGAGATGCACATCTTAAACTAGTTCGATTGCCATAAATAAATGAAATTGTGCTTGATTAATTGCTTTAGAGTTTTCTCAAATAATCTTGTTATAACTTTAGGAATCATCTCCCTCTTTATCAAATCTTTCATTTTATGAACTTGTCTGCTACTCGATTGAAATGTAGTTGCTGAAGCATTGCACCTTGATGTCTTCCCTACTTGACAAATAGAACAATCACATTTACAAAGACAACTATGCATGACCGAGCTTGATTGATGTAGGAGATTGATGGCATCCTTAAGGTATGCCATTTGAACGTGATAAATGCAGCAACATGTGAATCTGTCTTTCAATCTCTTAACAAAATATGGCCTCAATGATTCAAACTTTCGAAGCTAGACATTTATCATTGGATGCAATTGTCTGAAGCGTATAAATAGCTCCATCAACATTGCACAAACAAGTGGTTATTAGTAGTCATTAATTAGCTACTTATCAGTTTGCTATTACTAAGTACTTGGTGGTTAGTTGTTACAAGGTGTTAGATTGTTACTAGTTAGTTCTCAGTAATTAGCTATTATTGATTAGTTTGTTATTAATTAGCTATTATTAAGTAACTGGTTCTTTGTTAGCTATTTGTAATTAGCTATTACTAAGTAGCTGGTTCTTAGTTAGTTCTCAATAATTAGCTATTACTAATTAGCTTGTTAGCAATTACCTATTACTAAGTAGTTGGTTCTTGGTTAGCTGTTTGTAATTAGTTGTTACTAATTAGCTTGTTACTAATCAGATATTACTCAGTAGATGGTTCTTGGTTACTTGTTTGTAATTAGCTATTACTAATTAGCTTCTCACTAATTAGCTTATTATTAATTAGCTTGTTACTAATTAGCTTGTTACTAATTAGCTATTACTAATTAGCTTGTTAGTAATTAGCTATTACTAAGTAGCTGGTTCTTTGTTAGCTATTTGTAATTAGCTATTACTAATTAGCTTGTTACTAATTAGCTTGTTACTAATTAGCTTGTTACTAATTAGCTTGTTACTAATTAGCTATTACTAATTAGCTTATTATTAATTAGCTTGTTACTAATTAGCTTTTTACTAATTAGCTATTACTAATTAGCTTGTTAGTAATTAGCTATTACTAAGTAGCTTGTTCTTGGTTAGTTGTTTGTAATTATCTATTACTAATTAGCTTGTTACTAATTAGCTATTACTAATTAGCTTGTTACTAATTAGCTTGTTACTAATTAGCTATTACTAATTAGCTTATTAGTAATTAGTTATTATTAAGTAGCTGGTTCTTCATTAGCTCTTTGTAATTAGCTATTACTAATTAGCTTCTTACTAATTAGCTATTACTAATTAGATTGTTATTAATCACCTTGTTACTAATTAGCTTGTTACCCATCAGCTTGTTACCCATTAACTTGTTACTAATTAGCTTGTTAGTAATTAGCTATTGCTAAGTAGTTGGTTCTTGGCTAGCTATTTGTAATTAGCTATTACTAATTAGCTTTTACTAATTAGCTATTACTAAGTAGCTTGTTATTAATTACCTTGTTACTAATTAGCTTGTTACTTATTAGCTTGTTACTAATTAGTTATTACTAATTAGCTATTACTAATTAGCTTCTACTAATTAGCTATTACTAAGTAGCTTGTTACTAGTTATCTTGTTAGTAATTAGCTATTACTAAGTAGCTGGTTATTGGTTAGTTGTTTGTAATTAGCTATTACTAATTAGCTTATTACGAATTAGCTATTACTAAGTAGTTGATTCTTATTTAGCTGTTTGTAATTAGCTATTGCTAATTACTTTGTTACTAATTAGCTATTACTAAGTAGCTTGTTACTATTTAGCTATTACTAAGTAGCTGGTTCTTGGATAGTCATTTGTAATTAGCTATTACTAATTAGCTTGTTACTAGTAACCTATTACTAAGTAGCTGGTTCTTAATTAGTTCTCATTAATTAGCTATTACTAATTAGCTTGATAGTAATTAGCTATTACTAAGTAGTTGGTTCTTGCTAAGGTGTTTGTAATTAGCTATTACTAATTAACTTGTTACTAATTTTCTATTAGAAAGTAGTTGGTTCTTGGTTAGTTGTTTGTAATTAGCTATTAATTATTAGCTTGTAACTAGTTACCTATTACTAAATAGCTGGTTCTTAGTTAGTTCTCAGTAATTAGCTACTACTATTTAGCTTGGTTAATTGTTTGTAATTAGTTATTACTAGTTATCTATTACTAAATAGCTAATTGTTACCAATTAGCTATTACTAAGTAGCTATTTCTTAGTTAGTCGTTAGTAAATATCTATTACTAATTAGCTTGTTAGTAATTAAATATTACTAAATAGCTAGTTGTTGGTTAGCTGTTTGTAATTAGCTATTACTAATTAGCTTCTACTAATTAGCTATTACTAAGTAGCTAGTTCTTGGTTAGTTGTTTCTAATTAGCTATTACTAATTAGCTTTTTACTAGTTACCTATTACTAAGTAGTTAGTTCTTAGTTGTTATTCATTAGCTATTACTATTTAGCTTGTTAAGAGTTTGTTATTATTAAGTAGCTACTTCTTGGTTAATTGTTAGTGATTAGTTGTTACTAATTATCTTGTTACCAATTAGCTATTACTAAGTAGTTGGTTTTGGATGGTTATTAGTAATTAGCTATTACTAATTAGCTATAACTTAAGAGCCAATTTCTTGGTTAGTTGTTTGTAATAAGCTATTTCTAAATAGCTTGTTACTAGTTAGCTTGTTACTACTTAGCTATTACTATTAGATTGTTACTATAAGTTACTTGTTACTGGTTCTTGTATAATTAGCTAAAATTGTGAACTGATGATTGAAAATAGGATTACATGAGATACATCAAAAAGGTGAACAAGGTGCTCCAAATATTGATTTCTGCCAAGTCGGGTCCTGTTTATATCCTTCTTATTTGGTGACACCATGCTCTCTGTTGTCCAAAACGTGATAATCAGATGATCGACCTCTTGTGTGATACATTTGGTACGTATTGCCCTACCAATTTCCTTCAAAAACCTATGATGAGACTCAACTATACGTAACCATCCAATCGTATCATAGAAGACTTTCCTGCTTACTCCCAATACCCTAGAAGGTCTTGAAATATTTATCTGATTTGTTGGTGAATATGCATCACTATTTAGAGCCATCATCAATGTTGATCTCTTCAACACAAGGTCATCAGAATTCTTTCTCATACTTTGCAATGTATTCCGAAGATTGGTGAAAAGGGCACATGTGACATGATCTTTGTTACTGCCCATTTCATCAAAAAGTTACCCAATACATGGACTCTGCAACATCCTATTTAGTGCCTGGATTTTATCTTCACAACATAACTATCTAGTTTGATTGTTAAAATACTTGATGATCTTATCCACAATGCCATCTAAGTTGCTTGAACTAAAATTAGCATTACCCTCCACATTAGTGCCCTGACCTTGACGTTATTGTGTCTCTATGTTTCCTTATCTTTTCCTTCCAATAACATCTTAATGCTTGCTGATCACTATCCACTACTGATATTGTATTAACTTCCATCAGCTCGTTTGTCCGAGATTGCCTTGCATCAACACACTACAAATGATGAAGAAACCATAAATACAATAACATCTACCACTCATCAATCCACTTTATTATATTGACTTTACATTGAGTATGCTCATCTGATATCATTATGTGCTCCATCACTTACGTATGTAGACTTGTTATACCACTTTTAAACCTACAACAATCATCCAAAACCTCAGATGTTAGATACAATGAATGAACAATATGAAACTAAAAGGACATTGTTAGGCATACTTTTAAACCTACAACAATCATCCACAATGTGAGATTTTACTCGTATATAACTTCCTTTTTTTTAGAGAACACGAAAAAAGTAGATTAGTGAGGGAATTGTATAAAATGTGCAGGGGCCAAGAGCCCACACATCACCATAAAATCAATGTCATCAGTCTTTACAATGAGAAGGTTCACCATCTGACCATACCCAATGTTGGCTTAAGTCAAGGTTTAGCTCTCTCAGCCATTGCCAATGTAATTGGAAACACTATTGCACAAAAAACGTGTCATAACAGCGAGTCGTAACAAACGAGAACTATGTCGTAAAAAGAGAACACTCTCGTCAAAAATTACATGTTTTCACCTCATTTTTGGAATTCCTTTACACCAGTATACATATATTACAAAAATGAGGTGAAAACAAGTAATTTTTGACATTTTTTGTCATTTTCTCAAAAAAAAATGAGCTCAAAATGTAGTCAAAATTTCACTATATTAGGCATTGACGTGTCCCAAAATGTATATGATAAGACATTGACATGTCCAAAATCTATATGGTAAGACATTGACATGTCTAAAATATATATAAGAATGTAGAAATCAATAGTTTTTACACAAAAATAACATTTTAGACATATCTTTAATGGGTGGATATCTGATTGTTATTCAAAATTGCTACAAAACATGGTTTCATTAACCAAACTACTTTGAGGCATTTACATAAGCACTAAAAATGTCTGAGAGCTTCAATGCAACTCACAACTTTGTCGATCTATGTCTACACCCTCATCATCTGATGCACTTGATTCAGTCTCATACTGTTGAGAGCTCTCTTCTTCTTCTTCTATATCCACAAGAGCTCTATCTTCATCCACGTACATACTAAATTCTGCAGGATCATGCACAACTCTTCTTGTTTTCCTATGATTTCCTGTACCACATACATCTGGAAGCTTTTGTTTTATCATGTTGATGGTTGCTTTCCTCAAGTGACCAGTTTTTGTCAAGGAAAAATCATAAACAAGAATATCTACATCATCCATTTTAAGAGTGGATGTGCTTCGAATATTCTTTTTCCTTTTTGAACATGTTCGTTTAGTATCACACACCATTTCTAAGTTATATTTACCTGTGAATGCATTACTACTTTTAGTGTAATACCAATGCACCATCAAAGCCTCTATTCTTCTCTGATCAATATCTTTAGTTATCTCTAAAACCTTTGCAATCCAAAATGGTCTGGTAGCCTCATCACCATCAGCAAGTACTGCAATAAGCTTTCCAACATTTATCTCTATTAAATTTCCTTGCCATCTTGCTTCTGCCTGTTTTGTCATCCTTGGGCCTACATAAATATTTCTTTCTGGTGGATGTATAAAAATTTGAAGTGCATCTGCATTACATGCTTGGGCCACATTCACGGATCTTTGTGTACAAAAATCCCATGTGAATGGAACATCAACTGGCCAGTGACCTGCAATTGTATACTGTATAATCTCTTCTTGATGATTGAAAAAGTCCTCCCACCAAGATACATCTTGATCTCCAGCATATTTTTTTGCACGCTCAATATGTCTCTTCTTTTCAATGAGTGCATGCATCCAGCTTTTACTTTGATCAACCACACTTCCACATCTTTCTGTATTGTTTTTATCTTCATATGGTGATTGTTCTGCACCATACACTGTTACAGTAGACAAATTAGGCACCTGCAATAAGAATCTGCATCCCTCTTTAGGCTCCCACCCAAGAGAAGATGAATACTGCTTTGCAAATAAAAGGGTTATTTCATCAACCCTCCTCATCAAGAATACATGGTTGAAACTAATATTGTGCAATGGAGCCAAAACCTTAGCACTGTTATCAAGGCCCATTGAGCAAAAGTGCTTAAAGTCATAAATCTGTGTGAGGTGTTGAACTTCTGGTTTTGGAGTATATGCTTCTGAAATCAGCTCAGATAAAATCGGAAGAGTAAAAGCATTGTTACGTGCCAACTTCTTAGAGAAAGTACTGAACATTTGATCAATGTGATCATGAGTGTGGCCAACCAGAAGAAAATTTACCTTAACCTTCTGAAATACCTGTTTTTCAACAAGCATGCTTAAATATCCAAAGACTGTAGAATTTTTATTCTCTCTTGCAGTATTATCTAGTTGCAAATATAGAGTTGGTGGCAAAAGACCCTTCCATGATTGCAAAACACGATGAATGACAGTAACTGTAAGGTTTGGATCATTATGCACATTTGGATATGTGAAGAAAACCTTGGACATTAGAGTTCCATTGTATACCAAAGCACCAACCAAATGCATTTGCACAAGGACTTCATCTCCAATGTCCTTAGGGATGCGATAAAAATGTGGCAAACAAGTTTTTTTTTGATCCATACCATCGATCAACAAACACATATAACACTCCGGATTTCTGAGTGCCTTACTTCGATGATGAATTGCTTTCTTTATCTCTAATGCTTGACTGTCACGATGGTTGTTAAGAAGGTTTTTAAAATTATGCTTTTCCTGTGGTGTTGTAGCCCCTTTTGCCATGTTTTTCAAAGTGGCGCAAACTGAACATTCACCCATTCTAACTTTACGAGGAATAGAAACATTGTTAAACTCTTCCTTCCATAATCGAGTAAAGTGACGATACAACACATACTTCTCATTTCTATTTTCCATGTCTTCTCTATATATTTGAAATACCTCTCGACGAGTAAAGTTATCTGACAAGTGCAACCTTCCAGTTGTAGGCATAACTTCACAATGCAAGCTAAAATAGTTCATCATCCAATTCATTGCATGACGTCCAACAGATCCTTTGGTCCCAACATGGAACGTATCCAAAATGAGATCCCCATTCAAAAACCCTTGTTGAACCCTATGTATTCTAAAATTTCTACACCCATTGCAATTTTAAATGCAGCCCTACAGCATGGCATCCCTTGAGTAAAGAAATATTCAAAACCAACACGCGTTACTGACATGTTATCCTCAATCATTTGCATGCAAGAAACAAGGTATATATCTTGCCTTTCACTATCTAAATGGAGGAATTTTTCTCTTATGTGCTTTAGTTTCTTCATTCCTAAATTATACAAACATTTCAAACCACAACAATGCTTCACAATATCCAATGCAATCTGTCTATCTGAAGTAAGAAATTTAAATCTTTTTCGACTTACTTCACGAGACCTTCTTTTAAATCGTAGATTGAGCTTGCTTTGCTTTTTCGTTGCTCCACATGCACTTGAGTCAGAAGGGAGATCAATGGTTGGATCAGATGGGAGATCAAGAGGTGCATTTGGTTGAGCAGCATTGCACTGTGAATTGGATAACTTAAATGACTCAACAGAAAACATGGAATCATCAGCACGTTCTAAATCATAGGGATCATCACTTCTCTGGAAAGGTTCAACTGAGAACAATGAATCAATATGAGCAGAGGAAGCTGATGCCCAAGCATCCACTGAAAAGATTGAGCTCATCTTCACTGAGTTCACAGAAGACTGAAGATTAATGACCTTTTTAAATAAGTAGAAATCCGAGATCAAGTGAAGATGTCACATCAAATGTCACATCAAGAAGATATGAAATCAAAAGCTTATTAAAGTACATTAAATAACATTAAACATCAAATTACATCAAATAACTTAATTACTCAAATATACACTAATAAGGGAACCAAAGATTTGATTCACTTTTGATTCAAATGAGAAACACAGTTGATTTCTAACTACATATGAGTCATTGAGTCTAAGCATTGTGAATGAATCAAAATATATCCAAGTTGAGTTCCAACAGGAATATATAATAAAATTGTTTGGAGAAATTTTACAAGAAGAAATTTTACAACTGGAATATATCCAAGTTGAGTTCCAACTGGAATATGCTATGCCATTGAACACTATACAAAAAGAAATTTTACATTTGGTTAAGATTTCAAGGATTAGGTTTTATTGTGGTCTTGGCTAGATATCAAAGAGGTAGATGAAAGTATATTAAAAAAGAATTATGTGTAAAAGAGGTACACAGAATGTTTATTCATACATTGATTTTCCATTTCAACAATGTGTTACAAGATAAATGTGAATATGAACTAAAGTGTGGAGGATAACACTATAAAGATGTCATTAATCTCACAACTTAGACCTGATTTTCTCCCAAGCAACAGACTCTAAGAAAAAACTTCTACATGAGATTAGAAATCCTCATGTACATACCATACTGTTGCCATTGAAGTTTAATTTCCATGCAAATGTATATAAATAGTTGCAAGGTTCTGTACTTGAATGTTTATTCATACATTGATTTTCCATTTCAACAGTGAGTTACAAGATAAATGTGAATATGAACTAAAGTGAGGAGGGTAATACTATAAAGATGTCATTAGTCTCCCACATTTAACACAACTTTGACTTGAATTTCTCCCAAGAGAGAGATTCTAAGAAAAAAATCTCTACATGAGTTCAGACATCCTCATGGACATACCATACTCTTGCCATTGAAATGTAATTTCTATGCAAATGTATATAAATAGTTGCAAGCGTCTATGAATATTTCATTAAAGTGGCTTTGAAACAGCCTATTTGTGTGGGTGCTATTCCCTGGTTAGATAAGTTGACAGATTTAGTTAGCAACTGGACTCATTCAGTTAGATCTAGTTAGTCTCTGGTTCAAGTTACCCAATTGCCTATAAATACAAGAGGAGGAGATCATTCGCATTTTCAAAATCCACGAGCAAGAGAGAGCAGCAGAGCACAGACAGCCATGGAGCACAGAGCTCAGCATACCAGCAAGCCAAGTCTGATGGAGAAGAAGAATGTTGGCAAAAGTACCAAGAGGTAGACAGAATCATACCATAAATAAAGATTCCAAAAAGATTCCCTCTGTATGTCTGTGTAAAAAGTCTGATTTCTAGGCATTTATTTTTCTTACCTCTAGAAATATGGATCCAAAGCATGTACAACTCGATGCTTGGCATCGACTTTAAGGTGTAAGTCGATGCCAGGCATCGACTTAGGATTGCAAGTCGATGCCAGGCATCGACTTGTCGGTGCAAGTCGATGCCTGGCATCGACTTGCAGGTGCAAGTCGATGCCTGGCATCGACTTGCACCTGAAAGTCGATGCCAGGCATCGACTTGGGCCCAAAAGTCGATGCCAAGCATCGACTTGCCGGCATCAACATGCACTGAAAAGTCGATGCCAGGCATCGACTTTAGGGTGCAAAGTCGATGCTTGGCATCGACTTTTGGGCCCAAGTCGATGCTTGGCATCGACTTTTGGGCCCAAGTCGATGCCAGGCATCGACTTTGTGTGCAAGTCGATGCCAGGCATCGACTTGAGGGTAAAAGTCGATGCCAGGCATCGACTTGGCCCAAAAGTCGATGCCAAGCATCGACTTGGGCCCAAAAGTCGATGCCAAGCATCGACTCTTGCACCCCCAAGTCGATGCCTGGCATCGACTTTCACCCTCAAGTCGATGCCGGGCATCGACTTGCACACAAAGTCGATGCTTGGCATTGACATGCACTTGAACATCGATGCCTGGCATCGACCTGAAGCTCAAAATCGATGCCTGGCATGGACTTGGGCCTTTGAAAACCACATTTACGTTTGATCTGATATTTCCAAGTGCCTTCAGGGATGCGGAGTACAAGGATGAAAGGCCCATCAAGAAGCTCAGAGTCACCATGGGCTCTGGTGACCAACAACGTGACAAAGGCATTGGTCACCAAGCAAAACCAAAGAAAATTATTGCACCATTATCCTCTGAGAAGGCTAGCAACCCACTAGGAATATCCTCAGGTGGACAGAGTAGCATAAAAATTCCTGAGGAGGATCCAAATATGAGGGAAAGGTCTAGGGAGACGGAGGTCATGAGGACAGATCGTCCACTTCGGGACATGACAAATCTAGAGTGGTGCCTTCAGTACGTTGAAGAGAAGAATGCAGTCCTCCTTGTGTTCGCAAGGGCTTATGGCAGAGGAAAGATCACGACAACACAAGGTTTTCAGTATGGCCTTGTTTACAAACTAGATTATGAAGATGAAGATTCTGACAACCTGCTTTTCTTGGTGGAGACATCGAAAGGATTAAGAAATGTCATATGCAAGATGGATTTCTTGTGCCCAGAGTGCTGTGTTCCAGAAGGGCTAGCTCAGATATGCAGAGACTCAGTGAATTTCATCAAGGACCTGATGCCATGGATCCAGGGCAATATCATGCCAACACAACAGAAGAAGACGACCCCTGTAAAGGCAAGGGGTAAGCAGAGCGTGCAGAAAAAGCTCCAAAAGAAAAAGAAGATAATTTCAGAAGAGGAGTTTTCTGACTCAAGCTCTAGCTCTGGGGACATAATTGTTGCACCTGGTGGAGAGCTTGCATCTGGTGTTCTTGGTACTGAGCAGAATAAGATGAGGGAGGACATAGCTAGAAGAAAAGTTGTGAAGAAGGGGCAGTTGTTCCACCTGCCAATCAATATCATCCACAGGCCACCCGTAGATCCAGTCACAGGGAGGAGGCCCCTTGAGATCAGGGAGCCACATAATTTGCACGTCCAGAATCTTAAGAAGAAAATGAAAATAAATCCTCATGCTACTGTTGTGCCATTCCTTGTCATGGTGGATCCGAATGAGTGCAGCTGTGTGGACGATTTCAATGAGGGTTTGTTTGAGGATTACACTTATTATGTGATTGGAGGTTCACACTCTGCAGAGGCTCGTAGACAGTTAGTGAAGGAGCACCCTACTACATTTTTCTTTAGGTATGCAGAGTGTAAGATATATGCTGGTCTTACAACTGAGGAAGCCAAGCTTCTTGCTTGGGATCACAACAACGACAATGACTACAGGCAGAAAATGTCCTCCATAGAGAGAATTCGGTTCTTCCACCATGAATATGAAGATTGTCTTGTGAAGGAAGCTGGAAGAATACATCCCAATCTACGAAAGCAATGCCTTATTGAGGTTGGACTTGCATTGGATGAGAATAGAAAGTCTGATGCTTTGAGGAAATATGATCCATGGTTTCAACTGGCATTCAGATCAGGTGAGATTTGGGATCTACAGGATAGAATTTTCACAATGTGGGAGAACAAGGAGGTCAAGGGCCAGAAGCAACGAAAGTCGAGGCCAGACCCACAAGTTGATCTGAAGGGAAAGGGAAGGAAAGTTGACCTTTCAATTGAAGAGGCTCCTGAGGACATGAAGCTGACCCCATGGAGGGCCCTTCAAGGAATCAAGGATGATACATTGATCATATCAACTTTGTCAAGGGTAATCTCGAAGGAGTTAAGCCTGGAGGAGATGGTGACTGAGCTCAATAAGTATGTATGTTATTCTCAGATCCTTTTTCCCTCCTCCCATGCTTCTGGTCTAACCTAGTCTCTTTTATATTTCTGTGCCTGTAGTCATAAAGTGTACATGAAGATTCAGGAGGTGATGATGAAGAGGCTGGGTTGCTTTTCTTGGACAGAGGTCCAAGCAGACTATCCAACCACATCATCCTACAAAGCCTTATCAGAATATTTCATCCTGTTTCGTGATTGGGTAGGTTCTCTTTCTGAGGTTGTGCCTGGTTTGCCATTAAGTTAGATGCCTTGATTCACCTAACCAATTTGATGCCTTGCATGGCATCGACTTACAGCTAAATTCGATGCCTGGCATTAGTCTGCAGGCAAAAGTCGATGCCTGGCATCGACCTGCAGGCAGAAGTCGATGCCTGGCATCGACTTGGGGGCATAAGTCGATGCCTGGCATCGACCTGCAACATAAGTCGATGCCTGGCATCGACCTCGTGGCAAAAGTCGATGCCAGGCATCGACTTATGTCCCAAAACCGATGCCAAGCATCGATTTTCAGTAGAAGGTCGATGCCTAGCATCTACCCCAACAAGAAATCGATGCCATGCATCCGTTCCTTATGTTCTGTTTGCTGTATTGAAGAGCTCTTTTAATTGTCTTTCCAATTTTTTCTGCAGAAACCAAGGAAAAGTAAGTCTACAGAGGTACTAGATGATTGCCCCCCTGCATTCCTTGCTCACATTCAAAGAGCAAGGCATGAGAAATCTAGACTGAAAGCGAAGGAGATGGATTTTGATGATGAACCTGATCTTAAATGTTTCTCCAATCCCCTAGACCCCCTTAGGCCTGTATATTACAATGTGTTCTGTAGTGATGTAAATAATATTTGTTCTGTTGTGCCTAGAAAACATTTCTCCCTTCTCATAGCGGACATACCCTATGGATTTAGGATGTTGGGATCAGTAAATGATGATGAACCCTTCAAACACCCTCAGATTCGGAAGATGGTCACTGATTTTGCAGAGTTGACTATGTCTCCTCTTTGGAGGATAGTAATTTTCCATAGCAGAGACCAGTCTTTCTCTGTTTCAACTGCTCTGAAGGCAAGATGTCATGCTGTGGAGTGCCTCACTTGGTAAGTAATCTTCTTTCTATCTCCATGGCTTTAATGATGCTCTCTGTGACTCATAGTTCTTTTTTGCAGGGTGAAGACAAACGTAAATCACACTCCTTTGCATCGGTTTGTGAGCGCCACTGAATGCATTACAGTTGGCTATTATGATGAAGTAAGCAAAAGGAGAGTCAGGGAGCATTGCAATGAGAATGGGATCTCAAATGTGCTCATGTTCCCAGCCGTTACCAAGAAACTTCGTCATGTAGCTGGGGACATGACATTGGTTAACCCTTATCAGAAGCCACAAAAACTCATAATGAGATTGCTTCAGCTATTCTCCAATGATGATGACTGGGTCCTAGACCTTTTTTCGGGCACAGGTAATTTCAATTTTCACAATTTTCATTAGTCATGGTTTATTGAAGCCTCTAAGTGGTTTTCTGTTGTTTCAGGAACGACTCTGGCTTGCTCCTTAAAGATGTTCAGGCACTGCATAGCTGTGGAGAAGGATGATGCTCAAGTGAGCTTCATTAGAATGAGAATCAATGGGCTGAATGAATGCCCAGATGAAGACCAAGAGGTTGGAAGGAAGCACATTGCAGATACGGAGAGATTCCAACCAGCTTCAAGGGAGCCTGTTCCCCCACTTGCAGATGAACCGGGGGACATGGCTGACCTTGAAGAGCCAATCTTGGAGCAAGAGAGGCAAGATAGGTGTTCTAATGTGCCAGAGGATCCCAATATCCTTGAGCCTGAGGAAAGCTATGATCAGCTTCTATTGTAGATTCACATTACTCTTGTAGAACACATGAAATGTAAAAGATCATTTTAATGGAAATATAATTTGGAGTTCTGCTTCCACTTTGTGTTCAGCTTGATTTATCTTGAGCATTTCTCTGATCATGTGTGAATGTTTCTTAGTATAATTTTGTTGAATATTATCTTCTCGTGGGAATGCTTTTGTGAAATGTATTTCATATTCTGTTAATATGGCCAGGCATTCAATGGGGATCTTAACCATACAAAGGGGATGATCTTAATTGCCTTGTTAAAATGCTCTGATTTTTGCAACACATGTACTCTAATTTTCGAGTAACTTTTAATTAGCTATCATCTGTGCTTGTTGAGGTTATAGATGTAATGAAGGAGCTTCGCGAATTCTTACTTGTACCTTTTCAACTCTAATCTATTGTCCAAGATCATGATGTGGGATTCTTGGTCATGCTCAACAACTAGTTTTCATGGCAGCAAGAATTTTAGTATATCTATCTTGACTACTTGGGATATGAGATCAAGCTTCTAGTGACAATATTTACAAGCAAGACTCGTGATGCTTTCTAGATATTGTAAAATGCCCACTTTTTTGCTTCATATAATGGTCTTTAGGTAAAAAGAAAAAGAGAACATGTCTTTGTTCTCCTTTGTTGTGACTCAGTGTTTCATGCTTCTTGTCATCAAATATGAAGAAGTGGATTACCTGTTTAGGAATGATCTCCAAACCAAAATATGTGATATGCACAAAAATAGTTATCTGTACAGAATGAGGATGCAGAACATAGAAAAACTCACAGGCGAGAAGAGGTACATTAGTGTACTCTCCTACATGTCGCGCGTAGAAAAATAGTTATCAATATTCCCCACTCAGGATGCAACGTGCAGAAAAAATGCCTATAGTGATGGAGTCCCTCTCACTGTTCCCCACTGAACATGGAGTAGGCAGAAAAACTCCCAGGCAAGATGAGGTACTATGGCATACTCTACGACATGCAGCATGCAAAAAAACCCACGTCATGAATTCTCCACGCTCCAACATGCGTAGTGCAGCCTACTCTCGCCCCGCCACCTCATTTTTAGTTCTCTTTCAATAACTATTGTAGGATGCTTAGCTAAGAAGGATCGAGTTTTTCCAGCTAATTAATTATGTCCCAGACATCATTTTTTTGTAAACATTAACATGCTTTCACCCACCATCCAAAAGAGCAGGGAGTTGGAAAAGCATTCCTACGTTGCAACACACAAAAATCACATCAACCTTTTTAATGTCTTTTCTGTCCCAAGGATACATGCTGGTGGTGGCTTCCAAAGTCTGTTTTGGCTCTTAACGGAGTCGATTTTCCACTTCAACATGGGCTAATAATATCCAATACAGAGCTTCTGGGTCGACCCTATTCTTGGTAGCATGAAAGTTAGGGAACCTGAAGTGCAATGAGTTGAAGCAAATGCGATGACAAAACCGATTCTTTAGAGTTGATTAAAGTCTCCGATTTTGTCTTGCTCATGCACGTCATCCATCGCCCATCAAGACAATCACTGAAAGATTTGGCCGTGACTCGTTACAATAGCACATGATCAACAAAACAACAGCCAAGAAAACTTTTGCCTTGCATGCTCCATAACGAATGTATGGCTGTGAAAGACAACAATCAGCTATGCGGAAAAACTCCTAGGTGAGATGGCGTGCTGCGGTGGACTCTCCAACATGCAGCAAGCAGAAAAACCCATGTCATGAACACTCCACGCTCCAGCATGCATACGGAAGCCTACTCTCACCCCACCACCTCGCTTTTAGTTCTCTTTCAATAACTATTGCACGATGTTCAGCTAAGAATGATTGGGTTTTTCCAGCTAATTAAGTATGTGCCTCACATCACTTTTTTTGTAAACATTAACATGCTTTCACTCATAAATTATTGAAGATTTTGATAACCGAATTTAAACAGATTTGGAATGATGGAATAAATGAATGGAAAATTGTAACTCATCAATTTCTTTCTCAATGAAATATATGATATCAACTTTACCACTATATAAGTCTGTTGTGAGTCAATAGAGAATGCAGAACGCCAACGAGAGACACCCCTGAAGGCACAACTTTCATCTCATCTCAAAGAAGAGGAGCTGTCTACACCTCGCACATAGATGAGTATCGTTGTGAGTCAAACATGCTGAAGGAGTATTTTTTGTGCATTTCTTGTGTTTGAAAGCTCTCATAAGCTCAACAAAATGGTGCTAATCAACAGCATCTTGTTCTGATGACCTGAAATCGGATGCTCTTTTTTCTCTTCAATAACATGAAATTGCAGTATCTTAAGAAACTACTTTTCATGTGGCCGCTTTATCCATTGTGATGCAAAACATTGATGTTAGATCTATGTAAACAGGAGTCATTCCAGCTTTTATCACTTGTAGTGAACTTTTAACTATGTGGAATCCGATGATCAATGTATAATCTGATTCTGATGGACCTTATGATCAGGAGAGAGAGAGAGAGAGAGAGAGAGAGAGAGAGAGAGAGAGAGAGAGAGAGAGAGAGAGAGAGAGAACCTAGAGAGAGAGAGAGAGAGAGAACCTTAAACTCCTTTAGTCTGCCCTCTGTGAGTTCCAAATGAGTCTCATCAGCCATCCTTTCCAATGAACAGGCCTTTTACATTTAGGTACTATGACCGTGTTGCCAAATTAATGGAGCATCCTGTGGACTTCTTGCTGGATTGACCATCCCATCAAAGCATTATTTGCCAAGGAAGCTTAACGAGATGCCCTCTCATGCATGTGCATGCATAGAGAGAGCATTGGAGTGCGGGATAAGGCTGTTGGCCCAAAGGTCTACTGTCGTTGCCTTGCTTCTTTACAGTTCACGTGAATGTCGCATGAAGGGAATATACTGTATTATAGAGTTCCGATCGAATGAGACAGATCATATACAAGACAAGAAAGCATTGTAAACTTCAGTTTAAAGTGGATTGAGACACTTTGGTTCCTCAGTATCAGAACCTTTTTGGCAGCATGGAGGATGTCCTCCTTGGCGGACAGCCGTAAATTCTTTATGCCTTCTTGTATTCTCTGGTTGATCTCTAGCTTCAGCCATTTGTCTTGCTATCTTGTCATGACGTTAAGATACTAAGTCACATGCGATACTTCTGGGAGCATTTTAAGAAGTCGCTCTACCTTCTCTGATGAAGATGCGCAGTATACGGTTCCAAATGCCAGCAGAAAAGATGTCTGTACAATGTGCCGAAGAAAAGCATCTGTCTGCATAACGCATGCCCGCCCGGGGTACGGATGTTATTACAGACATTTTTACAGAAAACAGGTATAAAAAGGCAAGATTATCCAAGCAAGTTAAAGAAAATGGTCCTTCCTCTAGATATGAGTAGCACCATAACTCTCTCTAAGCACAAACGCTATCTGTTTTTGTACAATAACTTTGTGCAATGAAAGAGACGAATCTTTGAGGCGGACCTGAAAGGACCCCATCTGCACCAGTTATATCATGTGCAGTCATAGAGGGAAGAGAGGAATCTATAAGGTGGACCAGAAGGTACCCCATCTACTTCTGAAGGTACCAATGTAGATCTCCAAACGATCACAGGTAGAGCAAGGTAATAAGAAGGGAGATAAGCTGCTGGAAATGAATTGCTGAAGGGAAGAGGTTCTTATCTTTAAGATCCTTCACGTTGAGTGAACAAGATCAGAGCTGGACATCCTTTTTTGCATTCAGTCATGAACAGCTAATATGGAAGGCACCTGCACGTGTGGCACTCGGATTTCTGTTTGAGAGGGATCACCTTTGATGACGCGAATCCATATCTGAAGTTCATATGCTTTTTTCTCTATGGATCAGAAGCAACGTTACTCTATCTAAGCACCAAGTGATCCTCTTTTTGTACAAAAAACTCTACTGTAAGAGAGGAAAATTTTGAACATACACTAGACGATACCCACTGTACATCAGATACATCATCTGCATAGCAGTATCAACCATCACCTAATCTCCGATATGCACTCGAAAAGACAAGATATGGAGCAAGATACTGTTAAGGAGATAGGATGCTGCAGTCGGACAATGTAGAGAAGAGAACTTTACATTTTCAAGCTCCTCAATGCTGAGTCAACCAGCTCATAGCTTGACATCTTCTTGCATTCCGTCATGATATCTTAATATGGCAGGCACACGCTAATTCAATGCTTAGGTTCATGCTGGGAAGGGACGCCATGGATTCTATTGTGAGTTCACAGACCGCATTCCTCTTAAACGAGGCCAACAAAGGTGTAAGCTTGGTGCCACGTTATTTGGGTGAAATATACACTTTGAGGGTTCCTTATCTCGATTAACCTGAGCCTAGATCTGTAGACTCATATATCTCTCTCCCTCTCTGTTTCTCCATTTTTCACTATTCCTATTCCTCATGTTTCTCCATTTTCACTATTCCTCTTCCTCATATACCTCTTGCTCACTTCACTCTCTTTAAATCCATTCCTTTCCATTTGCCTTACCTCCTATCCCTACATCACTTCCTCCCTATTGCCTCTCTCTCTCTCTCTATTTACTCCAACTTACCTCTTTTGTCTTGCCTGAAAAGTAAAAAAAGGGGGCACTAATGGATAGACCATTTGTTTGAACCTCTAGAAGTTTTTTGTTTTTTTAATTTATGGATTCAACATTTGTACAATCTCTAAGGTGTTTAACCCATCCAAAGTTAAAGGCATGATGCGGTCCTAAGAAGCATAATAGACGTCCATAGAGTGGTTTTGGATCACGTTTTTCTCTAGCACATATGGTCCACAATGCTCTACACCTTGTTAGGGGCACATTGGAACATATTTTGTAATGGAAAAATGTTTATGCTAAAGCTCAATGCAAGGGCAGCAAAAGGGTCAGTGGGAAGAGCTTCCATAGTTTCTTAAATTTATGGTTTCTTGTTCCATGGAGACTACGTGTTGACGATGCAAGTCTCTTTCTCTCACTTCTCTCTCACACCCCAATACTTTGGCACTACCCACCCTTCATCACTCTATCGACCAAGCCCATGGCATATTAAATCACCAGTCTTGATTGCATCCTTTTGTGGTGATCACACCGATGGTATGCCAAAGCTCAAGTAGTCCCTTATATCCTCGATGGATCTCCTTGTGGTGTAGGCATATTTTCATCCTCCACTCAGTCATGCTCAATTGGCTGCAATGGCTTAGGGGGCTCTTTGGAGATGCTATTCACTATTATTCCAATGGGATGTTTGAATATCACCATGGAAATGTGTTGATGTCATTGCAAGAATAGTTGGATGGTACATTCAACAGGCAATATTTTGTAAACTAAGGAGTGTAGCATTATAGGAATTCATTGCTTAATCTGACCTCTTGAATGGATCATATGTAAGTACTATGTGGCAAGTGCATTCTGTGCCTATAGCCATGGATGGAGAACGAGACGAGTGCTATAATCAAGATGGTTATGGCTCAGTGAGAGAAAGCATGTTCTAGAGGAATTTTGAGAAAGCCAAGTGACATAAGTTTATGAAAGAAATCAAAGATGTCATGGTTTGATAGGTCATGCCAAGGAAATGTTAATGGAGAACTAAAGAAATATTTGAGATATAAGATTAAATGACATGAGATTTAAAAACCTTAGACTTTGCTCTCATTAATATGATGCCAAGGAATTCCAACATGGAATTCATGATCATAGAAAATAATTAGAGAGCATCGAAAAGACAAGGAAAGTGGAAACATTAAGGATGTTGATCTATGGATCGAAGAAAGAACTCACTAGTATGGGATAGTGGGAACTAATTCATATTGAGATTTTTCTCTCATGGACCAATAGAGAACATCACGACAAGCCTTAAAGTTAAGACCATTGAGATTAAGTTCTTAGGTTCATAAAGAGGTGTAGAAATGTACCTCCCCAAACCAATTAAGTACACTTGATTGTATTTACAAAAGGGTAAATGGAATAAAATTACATTTACCCTAGGAAAGGCAATCCTTTATCCTTGTAAGTAGATGCATTCTTTTCAATAGAATGCATAGCCAACTTTTAGATGATGAGGAAAAATGAAGATTAAAACTTTAGGCAGTATCTGAGTTAAACTCCAAAGGTAAGTGTAGCTTAAGCATAAGCATCACCTCCTTTACTTGTCAATCCGAGAAGATGTGAGGATGGTGTGAAGACCTCATGCAAGTGATGCACAAGTAGTGGAAGAGAAGCACACTCACATGCACTCACACACACACACACATGTAGAACAAAGAGTGGCACAATGGAAGCTTTGATTACTCAAAAAAATATTAAAATTACTTCAGATTTAGTTCATTCTTTAACTTGCTCCCCCCAAAAATGAGCCTTCTAGTCCTTTTTATAGTTTTTCACTAGCTTTGGCCCTGTTCAGTCCTAGTGTCTGGCCTAGTTAAAAATTAGGTTCTAGGGCCTTTTTGAGGGCTCAAACGGAGTCTGAAAAATATAAAAATTGATAGATAGGTACTTCTAATGCTCCTCAAGCTCAAGGACTCCTTGGCTTGTACAAAATGGAGCTACAAAAATAGGAAATGTTATTTACAATGAGTGTTAGTGATGAAAATCACTATTCTAAAGGTTTCTCTTGAGAATTTTGACATACATTCCCATCCATCCTTTCTTCACTGGCTCCTTTTTCGGCTTGTGCTTCCTGTCTCTTCACCTTGGTGCGTACTTCCTTCAGGAGTTAGCCCTTGACTTCCAACACTCCCCCCTCTCTCGCGTTTGTCATCCCTGGCAGACCCTTGTCGAGGGTGTTTCTTGATATAGAACTCTCCTCAAGAGCTTCAATTTCTTCTTCCATTGCATGCCTCCATTCTGATTTTTTCTTTGCTTCCTCAAATGTTGAAGGTTCCTCTTGATTTATGCCCTATGCTAGATAGATTGAATGTTTAGTGACTAGAGAAGTATCAAACCCATACCTTTCTAGTTTTCTTTTCTCCCTCATGGACCTCCTTAGGCCATGATGTGATTATTCTACTTCTTGTCCAAGTTACTGCACTTTTTCTTTACCTTTAGACTTCCACATTTTGAACTTTTCATACTGAGTTGCTTCATCATCTTCTGATGTATTCCGCTCTTCAACTTTAGAAGAATTATCCTTAAGAAGTTTTGGAAAATCTTCTTCAAGATCATAAGGTAAGTTGACCTTTCTACATGAATCTTCATACCAAGAACTATTCTCATCAAATAATACATCTCTACTCACCAAGAATCCTTTGGTTGTTGGCTTGTATAATTTGTAGCCCTTTTGATTGTTGTCATATCCAATGAATACACACCTGTCTGCCTTGGGATCCATCTTGCCTCTAACCTGTGAAGGAACATGAGCATAAGAAATACATCCAAAAATCTTACAATGATCCAAGCTTGGTCTTCTTCCATTCCAAGCCTCATATGGTGTCTTGCCATCAAGTGATTTTGAAGGTAACCTGTTAATCAAATAAGTGGCTGTGGATACAACCTTAACCCATAAGTAATTAGGTAAGTGCTTCTGATTTAGCATAGACCTTGCACCTTCAACAATTGTCCTATTCCTTCTTTCTGCCACTCCATTTTGCTCTGGAGTGTACCTTGTAGTGATTTCTCTTTTGATTCTGCTCTCTTGAAGAAAGGAGTCAAATTCCCCTCCATCTGACCTTAGCCTTTTTAATGTTTTACTTGTTTGATTCTCCACAAGAGCCAAATATTTTTTGAAGCATGAAAAGACTTCATCTTTGTGTTTCATAAAATATACTATAGTCCATCTACTACAATCATCAATGAAGGAGACATAATACCTTGATCCAGATATTGAAGCATCCTTGCTAGGTCCCCATACATCTGTATGAACCAAATCCAAGAGTTCTCCATGCATATACCCCTTCTTCATGAATGGTAACCTGTGAGACTTTCCAAATTGACATGCACCACACTTATAAATCATGTGTTGTTTTGACAAGTTAGAGAGTCCAAGTACACTTTGGTCCCTGTAAATTTTCTTTAACGATCTTACACCAATATGTGCTAACCTTTTGTGACATACTTTCAATTTTGTGAGTGTCTGACTACTATACTTAAGGAGAGCAATGCTTCTAGTGTCTTGTAATTCAAATGTGAACAATCTACCCGTCTTTTCACCTTTTGCAACTCTCCTAAATCCTTGGCTTGGATCCTCAACAAATGCTCCTCCTCTTGTGAACCTGACTTACAACCTTATCTCTATTATCTGCCCAACACTTATCAAATTCTTTGTAATGGTAGGGACATAGAGTACCTTATTGAGTAGGTTGATGTTTCCATCAGGTGCCTTGGCATTTCCTATTTTCTCCACAAGGTGTCTTGTATCATCTCCTATTTGTACCTCATGCTTGTTCCTTGGATCTTCTAAATCTAATAGGAGGGCCACATTTCCCACCACATGATTGGAACAACCTGAGTCTATGTAGAAAACATGCTCATCAGATTTACCTTGTGGCATGACCATATGCATGATTAGCAATGAGTCCTCTTGATTTGAATCTCCTATGTAGTTATTGAATCCTCTTCTTCCTCTATTTCCTCCTTGATAGTTTGAATGGTTGTAATTGTTGTGGTTGCCATGGTAATTGTTGAACCTTCCTCTTGAGCAGCCATAACTTCTTCTATTGTAGCCTCTGCCTCTTTGATTCCTGGAATTCCTAAAGCAATTTTCAGTTGTATGATTAGATAATCCACAAATAGAGCATGAATTAGAGTCTTACGATCTCCCCCTGCCTTGCCTTCCTCCTCTGCCTCATCCTCTATCATGTCTTCCTATACCTTCATAATTAGCTTGATGTGTACGTGCTTAATCATCCACTTTCTTTCCTCTTCCCTTTTTTTTCTTTGGACTTGCTTTTATCAATATACAAGGAAGAAGATTGATTACCTTTGGAGCTTTCTCCATTCTTGATAAGCTTGGCCTCTTGAGTAAGTAGTTTTCCTATGAGTGTATTGAAATCTGGTACATGCATATCCATGTATAGATCCATAGCTGTGGTGAAGGCTTCCCACTTGTCATCTACCTTCAATCCATTGATGACCTGTCTTACAATTTGTTCTTCATCTATTACCTCACTAATGCTTCCCAATTGATCTACTACGTCCTTGCGTTTTGTGAAAAAATCAGTCACATTTTGTTTGGGATCTTTCTTGAGAGTTGTGAAGTCTAGCCATAGTTGATGCTTCCTAGCCTTTGTACTTGAAGAGAAGAAGGCTTCAAGTGCATTCCACAATTCCTGAGATGTTTTAAAACTTCTAACGTGAGGCAACAAAAAATTTGAGATAGATTTGAGGAGATAAGACCTTGCAAGTGCATCCTTGGAGCACCATGTGCTCAATCTTTATTCTTTTCTTGTGTTGGTTGACCTTTGTTCCTAAAACTTGGCATAACTTCATCTACAACCATATAACCTTATAAATTCCTACCTTGAAGATAAGCTTCCATCCTTAATGACCAGGCTGAGTAGTTACATCTATCCAATTTGTCAATTTATGAAGGAAATCCATCTGCCATGTTGTCCAACCTTGCTCTGATACCACTCTAAAGAGATGGATTTGAACTTGGAGAAGATGAAGTGGTGCTGCAAAAACTTTGCACTACACCAACCAAATAAAATCCACAAATATGTAGTGGGCCCTTTTAGCTTGCCAAAGGATGTATTAGAAACCCTATGTACCTTGTAAGATCACTCTAAAAAAGATGAATCAAAACAGATAAGTTGGAGTAGATTCAAGAACCAGAAACTTACTATTTATGTTCATACACCTGTCCAGTGTTTTCAACAATTCTTTGGCCACATCAACAATTGACTTGATTCCTTTTGGGGAACTCTTATTAACTTAGTGAGCTAACAATCAAGAGTTATCTCATAAAAAATGATGGACTACATAAAGAGCAAAGTGTTTAGTAAGTTGTAGCATCACCCCAATTTTCACAGGTTGTAGCAGTACTCAGACCCGTAAGGAGAGAAATGTTAATATCTCAAGATTCCAAGCCGCAATGCTTATGAAATTTTTTATGCATATACTAGAAAGTATGCTGATTCTATCAAATCATGGAAAATGATGAAGTACACACAGAGAACCAGCTCTGAAAAAATGAATGTTCTAATGGAGTGCTGACAGAGAAATAGAGAATGAGGAGACATAGTTGACTTCAAATGAACATATCTCAAGATTGAAAAAGCCAATTGCAATGAAATTGTATGAGCATGTATTAGAATTAAGGAGAAAACCTTAACAACGTAAATCATTGAGAATGATACACCAAGCTCAGAGAAATCATCTCTGCAATCTGACTGAGAAAACGGAGTGATATGGCAGTGAATAGTATACTCACAAAAGCATGAAGATATGAACTCAAATGATCATAAAAATGAAAGTATATTGATTGTAAAGTACAATGAAATTATTGATACATATGTGTGCCTTAAATCCACACTTTTATATGGCATAAAGCTCAGCTCATGGAGGTCTTAAAAACACGACTAGAAGGTCATGTATTTATAGTGATATTTGGAGCCCAAATTTGAATTTGAATCTCACTTAAAATCACTCTCCAATCTTTTTGTAATTGATTTGATCTCCAGCTACCTTCAATCAAAAATTCGTGGCTTCTCTTTCCATTTTTCATCAAGTGGACTCAACCACTTTAGATTCCTTTGACTTTTACATCAAGTAAAGACTTCAAAAATTACAAGAGATAGTTCACAAGTGAATTCATACATTGTCTTCACTTTAAGCTTCTCATATGACCTTGTGAGACTCAAGCCAATACTTAGGCTTGTCATAGACTTGCCCCAACAACTTCAACTTCAATAGTTTGCTTTACTTGCAAAAGAAGGACATGATTATTGGTTTTCCAACACTTGATTCCATTGAAAAACATGCATATGAAGGTTGCATTCTTGGAAAAATGCATTGTGCTTCTTTTCCAAAAGATAGTCATACACATACTACAAGAAAATTGCAACTTGGTCATAGTGATGTATGTGGTCCCGTAAAGACTCCATGTTTTGGAAAGCATGTATATTGATGATGCTACTCGCCATTCATGGGTGTATCCTATGAAAGCAAAGAATGAGGTATTTTCTTGATTCAAAAACTTTTTAGCTATGGCTGAAAATTTTTCTTCAAACAAACTCTTGACTCTACACACATATCCTGGTGGTGAATACATGTCACATGAGTTTAATGCTTTTCTTTGTGAAAGAGGTATTTCACACCAATGTATGGTGCTATATACACCTCAACAAAATGGTGTTGTCGAGTGTAAAAATAGAATACTCCTTGGAATGGCACGAAGCATGGTTAAAAGAAAGCACCTTCTTGATAAATTTTGGATGGAAGTGGTCATGTGTGCAAAATATGTGTCGAATCGCTACCATACAAAAGCATTGAGATTCAATACTCCTTATGAGGCTTGGAATGTACATAAGCCTATGATCAATCATATGCAGGTGTTTGGTTGTTTGGCATATGATCTTGTGCCATCACAACAACGTCACAAACTTGATGACAAAGCAAAGAAATGTATATTTGTTGCTTATAGTGCTGAAAGTAAGGGATATTGTTCATATCATCCATTGAAAAACATAATTATTGTGAGTCAAGATGTGGTATTTGCTGAAAAATTAATTTTCCCTCTACTTGAATGCAAAAATCAGCCAACAATTAGCTCATAAGATGTGTTCGATACATTCATGCCTTTGTTCCGGGTGCTTGACTATGCCCATGAAGGCCAGCCAATTGAGGTTCAAAGGGCTGAAACATTCCAGCAAAATAGAGCTGAAAATGGAGAGAATGTCCAGCCAAACATGACTGAAATGTTTTAGCAAAAAAATGCCAGAATTCCTGGAAATTTCCAACCACATATGCCTGAACATTTGCACCAAAATATGACTGAAAATGAGCATGAAATTTATCCCACACATGATATACATGTTGAAGATGTATTACATAATGAATGTGTGTCTATGAAGAGTGCACAGAGTATGCCAAAGTGGCTAAACAAACTTGTTGAGCCCATAAAAGTCATGTTGGTCAAAGTCAACTGCAGTCAAAGTCAACGGTCAAAGTCAACTGGTCAAAGTCTACAAGGTCAAAGGTCAAAGTCAATAGGTGCAAAGTCAAAGTGCAGGTGTCAAAGTGCACTGGTGGTGCATAAGTAATTGTCCACAAAGGGTAAATCGGAGAAAGTGGGTTGCAGGTTGTAGAGGTATTTTCTCTAATTGCCCCAAGTTCAAAGTGTGTTTTAAAGTGTTTTGGAAGGTTCAGGTGAACCCCCCTTATGTGCAAAAGTGAAGAATTAAAAGGAAATGTGAAGGCATGTGAAGCGGCAAAAGTGTACGCACAGGTGAAAGAATGGCCCCCCATTAAAATTTTTGGTTTTAGACTAAAGTCACTACAGGACAAAACAGTGAGTAGTTGGCTGCCACTTGTGAGAGCAATCTTGGGACATCAAGGTGAGCACCAAGATTCACTTGCAGTTAGGAGCGTACGTGATCGACACACTCAAATCAAGGCAAGGGCCATTCTTGGACCAAGGAGAGTAAGCAAGAGAGCATAGGCTAAAGAGAGCAAGAGAGAGAAGTGCAAGAGTCACCAGAGTACGTCGCACAGAAGTGGAAGTGCAAGGTGCATAGAGAGTGACCAAGGATTTTGGTGCAGAGAAGTGCTAAGCTATAGTTCCCCCAAGTATCTCAAGGTCCTTTGGCAGTGTACGCTTGCCGACAGCAGGTATTCACTCCTCCCCCTTTGTGGAAGCTTGGTGCAAGGTGTGCACAAGGAGAAGCTTGAAGCAGGTGGAGGTCTGTTGCAGAGGAGGTCGGCAGCAAGAGGACATTGGGATATTGGATATTTTGTAACTGGGCACTCTGTGGGATTGTGCACAGAGGTATTGGTGTATCTTGTATTTCAAACATTGTACTTTTCTTACTGTAATCAAACGGCAGAAACTTCCAAGGTGTATTTTCTCTTTTGGTCTTTTCATTTTCTCCTACAAACCCTCAAACTCCTTCTTGTCAAAGAATCCCCCAACAAATTTGGCACGCCCGGTGGGACTTCCAAGGAGCTTTGAGCATAGGAGACTATATATTTCCATTGGAGGACAACATTCTAGTGTCGACAACATTACTCCAGTGGGCCAAAAGGTACATCCTTCTATCAAGGTCTCATTTTAAGTGGACTATGAATAGCTCATGACCGCGACCCGGTCACAAACCTTGAGAATCAAGTGCAAGCAAACAAGAAGAAAGACAAACCGAAGATCATCGAGTCCACTTTCATCGACTTCATCGGTAGGAAGCATGGCAGGACAGGTGGACCTAGAAATCTTGCTCTCCAGGTTAAACATAAAATTCCCCTCCTTCAGAGGTTTAGCCCAGGAGGACCCAGACGAGCACATTCGACGATTTCTTTCATTATGTAAGACTAGGGGACTAATGGGTAGGGAAGATGCTTTCTTGATACTCTTCCCCGCCACATTGGAGGGTCTGGCAGACAAGTGGTTTAGTCAGTTTGCCGAAAATCACTTTACCTCTTGGGATTTGATGAAAGAGGCCTTTAAGAATCAATTTCAGCATGGCAACACGGCTGAGATCATTATAGAAGAATTGGAAAACTTGAAGTTGGGTCCAGGAGAGAAGTTCCCAGAGTTCGTGACCAGGGCCAAAGCATTAATGGCTAAATTACCGGATCCACCACACGACTTCTTTGTCAAGAAGTGGTTAGCCAAACCTTTACCTGTGGTCACCCAATGCAAAATAAAGGAGTTAGTGCTACCTACTGCCTCTGTTGAGGAATTCATCAATACGGCCACCCGCTTGGAACAAATAAGGCACCAGTATGGTACAACGTCTTCCCAACTATCATATGGTACAAAACTGGAGGACCCAGTGAGCCAGTTAAGAAGGGAACTGGAAGGCTTGAAGAGGAATAAGCCCTATACAGAGGAGGAGACTACTGTAGCTCAGCTGAGAAGAGAGATTGAAGCCCTCAAGCTCCAAAAGGAAGAGGAAGCCCAGGCAGAGGAATTAGCTCAGCTGCGACAGGAGTTGCAGGAGCTCAAAGGAGGGGGCATCAAGAGTGGTCTTTGGTGTTCCATGTGCAGCAAACAAGGGCATATAGTAAGTGAGTGTCCTCTGTTAAGTGTAACTTGCCAATTATGCAGGAAGGTTGGCCATGAGGCCCATGAATGCCAATCAAGGGGAATGCCTGCAACGACATATTGGACCCAAGGAGGACCCCCAACAACCACAAATGTGATGGCTGCACAAAATCAAGGTAACACTTATAACCCTAGACAGAGGGATAATTTTGGAAATGGGCCTAGAAGGCCAATTATTTGTTTCAGATGTGGGGAATGTGGGCACTATCAAAGTAGGTGCACCCTACCAGAAAATGCCCCCCCTTGCAGAAACTGCCCAGAGGCCAGAGACCACTACACAATTTGTTGTCCTAAGAATCAAGCCTCTTCATCTGGGCCCCACATTCAAATGATTTCCGTGCAGGAAGAAGAAATGGCAAATCAAGTTAAGGTGCCATCACCATCTACTAGGGTGGTGCAGTTAGAGGAAATTGACTCTTTTACTGTGCAGACAAGAAGCAAGGGGAAGGCTCCAGTGGACATGGGTCAAGAATCATTGATTAATGGATTAAACAGAGACAAAGGTGTGTCTGAAGACCAAGCCACCACAAGTGCAGACACAAGGCAAAAGGAAAATTGCACAGGTACCAGTGATGCCATTGGACATGCATTCAGCAGGGCTCATGAGGAGTTGGATAAGTCAAATGGAGCCCAAGCTCTTAAGGAATCAGAAGCCTCCAGACTGCTCAAGTCCATGAAAAAGGAGGTTAGTATTTTTGATTTAATAAAGATGGATGGGAAGTTCAGGTCAGAACTCTTGCAGATAATTGATGAAATGTCCACAACAAGCTTAGTGGCAAAAGCTGCTGTTATGCATAAAGATAAATATGTAGGGGAAGCACCCCTCACAGATTACAAGAGCCCTCGGCTAACCATTTCTATTAAAGGTCATGAGTTTCAAGGAGTTATTGTGGATGGTGGTTCTGGCATTAACTTGATGCCTGAATATACCATGAAAAAGATTGGACTATATCCTTCACAACCTGCCAACTTCACTATAACAATGGCAGACCAAAGCATAGTAAGGCCTATGGGAGTGGTTCCTGGAGTCCCAGTCAGGATACAAGGTACTATCTTTAACTTGGACTTTGTTGTTTTAAGGCTGCCACAGGTAGAAGGAAGTTTCCCCCTGTTAATTGGGAGACCTTGGTTAAGGCATGCCAATGTGTTGCATGACTGGGGCAAGGACACAATGTGGGTAAAGCAAGAGGGAAAAGAGTTGCAGCAGATAATTTTAGAAGAAGGCCCAGATAATCAGAAAAATACTAGCATGATGCAGACAATCGGTATTTGTATGGAAGAAGAAGTGGTGGACAACCCAGAAGCAGACCTATTTGAAGGAGCAGATTTATATGAAGATGAAAACATGTTGGCTTGGCTCCATGCAGAAGACCCATCTTCCTGCTATGGAATTTTTCCAAACTCAAGTATAGAAGAAGCATATGAAGAAAAAGAGGAAATCACTCAGGTTGAAACAGTAGCAGTCAAAGGCCATAGCAAAGAGAAGAAAAGCAAAGTCCTTACATGCAGCAGTGATGAAGCTACTCAAATACATATATCAATGGCCACTTTTTTATGGATTCTGGTATGGCTATCATCTGTTATTTCAATTCTTATGGTAGCAATTGCAGGGCTTTACAAGAATGTGGAAGTTGCTACTGCCAGTATTTGGGAACATAGGGTTCCACTGGATGAAGAAGCCGGAGTAGTAAAATTAAAATTTTGCAAATCATATCATAAAGTTGCTGGAGGAGATAACATTCTAATGAAGGATTTAGGGTACCCCTCTCAGATGGCCAGGGTGCCCCAGGAGAAGACTAAAGCAATGAAGTGCAGTACAAATGCAGATTATGGAGGAGTCTCTCTCAGTCAACAATACAAGGCTCAAGGCCTATTATCAAGCCAACTGAAGTTTTATGGATCACCTGGAACCTGCAAAAATTGTCCAGGTTGTACATAGTCTTTTCTCGTCATTTTTACTTAAGTTTTAGTAGTTTTCTTATCCATTTCATGCTTGTTTCTTGAGGTTTTAGCAAATTTAGCAGTCATTTCATCCACTTTGCAAAGGCACAAATTTTGGAATTTTTTAGAAAATTTTTCAGATTTTTTCAGGCATTTTTTTGGACTTTTTCTAGTATTTTCGCCTTTTTCATGTGTCTTTTTATTGCCCAATTTGAGGAATAAATGGAGGGTCTCTGTGGTTTGATGAAGGATTTTAGGCTCAACATGTAGAAAATTTCATCAGAATTTTTTCAGAATTTTTTTAGAATTTTTTGGCCAATTTTTGGCATTTTTTTCAGATTTTTCCTTGATTTTTCTCTAAATTGGGCTATTTAAAAAAAAAAAAAAAAAAAAAAAAGCCCCCTAGGGAATTTGCGGGTTCCCAAAAAAAAAAAAAAAAAAAAAAAAAAAAAAAATCCCCCCAGCCCTCCCCCCCCCCTCATCACACCCCAGCGCCCCCCCTCCCGACCCCGCTCACCACAACCCCCCCCCCCCTCATCACACCCCAGCGCCCCCCCTCCCGACCCCGCTCACCACAACACACCCCCCCCCTCTCATCAAAGCGCCCCCCCCCCCCCCCCTCCCGACCCCGCTCGGCACCCCCCCCTCACAACCACACACCACACCCCCCCCCCTCTCAAAACAGCGCCCCCCCCCTCCCGACCCCGCTCGGCACCCCCCCCCCTCACAACCATACACCACACCCCCCCCCCCTCAAAACAAGCGCCCCCCCCCCCTCCCGACCCCGCTCGGCACCCCCCCCTCACAACCACACACCACACCCCCCCCCCTCTCATAACAGCACCCCCCCCCCTCCCGACCCCGCTCGGCACCCCCCCCTCACAACCACACACAACACCCCCCCCTCTCATCAGCGCCCTCCCCCCCCTCCCGACCCCGCTCGGCACCCCCCCTCACACAACACACAATACCCCCCCCCCTCTCAACACAGCGCCCCCCCCCCCCCCCCCCCCTCCCAACCCCGCTCAACACACCCCAACCCCCCCCTCCCAACCCCGCTCGACACACCCCAACCCCCCCCCTCTTTTATTTTTTTTATTTTTATTTTTATTTTTATTTTTTATTTTATTTCATTATGTATTTTCTTTATTTATTACACCCCAACCCCCCTCAACACACCCCAACCCCCCCCTCCCAACCCCGCTCGACACACCCCAACCCCGCTCAACACACCCCAACCCCCCCCCCCCCCCCTCTTTTATTTTTTTATTATTATTTTTATTTTATTTTATTTTATTTTATTTTATTTCATTATTTATTTTCTTTATTTATTTTCCTTTTATTTATTTTTTATTATTTAGGCGTTCGAATTTCTTTACTAATTATATATATAAAAAAAAAAAAAAAAAAAAAAAACTTTAGATATCCATTTTTTTTATTATTACTTATATTTTTTTATTTTTTATGGCTTGAAGCTTTTGGCTCTGAATTGTGCCTCTGTTGGCCGTTTTTTACAAAAAAGGAGTCATTTTCATGTTTTTTGGCATCTCTGGACTCCGTTTTTGGCTATATTTTTCCAAATTCCAACATTTTATCTGAGTTTTGGTCAAAACCCTCACTATTTGAACACAATTATCCCATGTTTTTATTTACCCACATTGTCCAAATGGTCTATTCTCACCTTGTCTTCCCTTATGTTTAATAATATCCCATATGTACCCTCTGTAGCCCTCCGATTTGATCATTTTAGCCTCCTCCCGACCCCTGATTCCTACTCCCAATCCCTCCCTTTACCAATATGCCCAGCCACATCCTTTCCCCTCCCTACCCCAACCATCTTCGCACCCTCAGCCCTCCCTTCCCCTTTCTTTCTAACCTCCCATTGCCCCCCTTTTTTGCTTTTCCATTCCAAAATCCCAATTTTGGTTCTTCTCTGGTGCTTGTTCTCTCCTGCTTTTGGTGGAATTGGTTGCTGCTCAGATGTCCTATTCAAGTTTTTGCGGCTCTTCAAAGTTTTAGCTATAGCTCTCCGGGACGGAGAGCACATTAGGTGGTGGGCAACTGTTGAGCCCATAAAAGTCATGTTGGTCAAAGTCAACTGCAGTCAAAGTCAACAGTCAAAGTCAACTGGTCAAAGTCTACAAGGTCAAAGGTCAAAGTCAATAGGTGCAAAGTCAAAGTGCAGGTGTCAAAGTGCACTGGTGGTGCATAAGTAATTGTCCACAAAGGGTAAATCGGAGAAAGTGGGTTGCAGGTTGCAGAGGTATTTTCTCTAATTGCCCCAAGTTCAAAGTGTGTTTTAAAGTGTTTTGGAAGGTTCAGGTGAACCCCCCTTATGTGCAAAAGTGAAGAATTAAAAGGAAATGTGAAGGCATGTGAAGCGGCAAAAGTGTACGCACAGGTGAAAGAATGGCCCCCCATTAAAATTTTTGGTTTTAGACTAAAGTCACTACAGGACAAAACAGTGAGTAGTTGGCTGCCACTTGTGAGAGCAATCTTGGGACATCAAGGTGAGCACCAAGATTCACTTGCAGTTAGGAGCGTACGTGATCGACACACTCAAATCAAGGCAAGGGCCATTCTTGGACCAAGGAGAGTAAGCAAGAGAGCATAGGCTAAAGAGAGCAAGAGAGAGAAGTGCAAGAGTCACCAGAGTACGTCGCGCAGAAGTGGAAGTGCAAGGTGCATAGAGAGTGACCAAGGATTTTGGTGCAGAGAAGTGCTAAGCTATAGTTCCCCCAAGTATCTCAAGGTCCTTTGGCAGTGTACGCTTGCCGACAGCAGGTATTCACTCCTCCCCCTTTGTGGAAGCTTGGTGCAAGGTGTGCACAAGGAGAAGCTTGAAGCAGGTGGAGGTCTGTTGCAGAGGAGGTCGGCAGCAAGAGGACATTGGGATATTGGATATTTTGTAACTGGGCACTCTGTGGGATTGTGCACAGAGGTATTGGTGTATCTTGTATTTCAAACATTGTACTTTTCTTACTGTAATCAAACGGCAGAAACTTCCAAGGTGTATTTTCTCTTTTGGTCTTTTCATTTTCTCCTACAAACCCTCAAACTCCTTCTTGTCAAAGAATCCCCCAACAAAACTTTACAAGATAGAAAATTGAGTGCAGCTTTACTTGGTAGAACAAGATCAAACTCTCACCATGCATCAAGTAATTTTGTGGATTATTCTCTTATTGCAACAACATGTAATGAAGAGCCACTTAATTTTGAAGATGCATGTGATGATCCACAATGGATGGATGCAATGCAATCAGAAATGGATTCCATACATACGAATGGTACTTGGGAGTTATGTGAATTGCCAAAAGGAAAAAATGCCATTGGCACAAAGTGGGTTTACAAGATTGAGAGAAATTCTGATGGTGGCACTAATCGCCAGAAAGCTAGATTGGTTGCCAAAGGATATGGACAACAATATGGCATTGACTATGAGGAAACTTTTGCACCTAATTCACACATGACTACCATTCATACTATGGTTGCATTGTGTTGGCAATAGCCAAGGCAGCCAAGGTGTTACAAGACAGGGAGGCCATCGAAGAGAGTCAGAACAAAGGGAGAGTCAAGTAGGACCAAGCAGACAGAGTAGTCAATGATGATCCAACAAGCAGGCCTATAAAATTTTTCAAAGGATAAATCTTTTTCAACAGTGATTTTCATCACTACATCAACATTGTAAATATTGCATTTGGTAGATTGGACTCCATGTTGTTCAAGCCGAGGAGTCCTGGATCTTGAGGAGTATTGGAAGCACCTAGGTACCAATTTTCACATTTTTTTAGAGCTCGTTTGAGCCTCCAAAATAGCCTAGGAACTGTATTTTTAACTAGGCCGGACACTAGGTCTGGATAGGACCAAAAGTTAGTTAAAAAACTATAAAAAGAGCTAGAGAGCTCATTTTTGATGTTAGAAAATTGGGAGTTGAAGTGAAAAAGAGCTTATAATCTTTTTTGGAATAATTAAAGATTCCATTTGTTAGCCCCATGAATTTTTAATTTTTCATGTGCTAATGGCCATTTACTTCACGATATATGTGTTTGATTCAGGTGTTACAGGTGTGAGGAGCCAAGAACAACAATGTTCTAATGGGTTTCTGATGTCATAAAATCGATTTGGAATAAGTGTCAAGTGAATGTTTTTGGATCTTTTGCCACAGGTCTTAGGAAATAGAGCAACGACTAGTAAGCATGATTCTTTGACCAATCAAATGCCATCTCCTTGCAAGGTGGATGCATATACTTCTTTGATCAACAGTAAATCTATTCTACTTAATTGGGAGTTCATTCCTTCGCTATACATTTCTTCAAGGCTGTTGCAAAGAAAACACATTTTTTAATGCCTCATCACTCCACACATGTGGGGATGCTGTGCACACGATGGGGGCTGTTGTGCTTTATACTCTTTGACAGAGACAAGCACTTTGGGGGGGGGGGCTGATCAAGGGTTGGAAGGAGGGGCAGCTAGATTTTCTTTCAAGGTGTCTTTCTCCTCACTACGAGGGATTCTTCAGAGGCAGGGGTTTGTCATTGCTTATAAAAAAAAAGGGGGGCTCGATTCAAACATATAGGAGACTGTGGGGGGGAGTGATGTTTCTATGCCCTACATAGATAATTGGGGGGGGGGGGGGTAGGTACTGTCAAAGAAGGTGAAAAAGGCAGAGACCGATTGAAGATGGAGGAGAACGTCATCTGAGGAGCTTCAGCACGGGGGAATGAAAATTCTTTGATGTGGTTGGTGGTTTTATGCAGGTCACAAGCCGAAGGGGGGGTGCTACTGGTTTTTGGTGAGGGTTTTTTGGTCGCATGCACCATCTACTAAAGTGGCCTTTTTCAGGAGGCTCTTCTTCTGTTGTCAGGTGTCCAAAAGAATCAAAAAGGTTTTTCTCTCTGTTCTTTCTATGGGGTGTGATGACACGGAGGGTCTCTGAAGGTAGGAGGAAGTTTGGGGGCATTGGGGTGGTTAAGCATCAAGTAGGGTTTTCCTCTTGTTGAGGTCACACAGCCGAAGGGGAAATACAGATAAGGATTTTGAAAGGGAAACATCAAAGACAAATGGGCAGACCTAGTGGTTTCTCTACTCGATATGTCGTGTAGGAAGCCTCTATCACATCTCAAGCTCTGTGAGATAGGCTTGAGTTTTTTTGAAGTTTGTCTTGGCATCCCCTCTCTTGTGAGGGATCAATGCTAAGGATCAAGATTTTATAGGAACTTTATCCTTTGGTAGAGGTCTGGTCTCTCTGAGTTTTTCTTTTTCCTTCTTGCAGAATCAACATAAGTGACGAGGAGAGGGCAAGCACCTGATCGAAGCATGGCAACACTAGGAAGAGGGGGAAATTTGAGGTTATGTGTAGATCAGAGGTTCACTGGGGTAGAAGTGGAGGAATTCAGAGTACTTGGATCATCTTCCAAAGCTTATTCGGATTGATGCTAGTGTAGACAAAGTGGATCAAGAGGAAGACACGTATCCAAAAGGGAGGAAGAGATTTGGAAGGCAGAGGCATCTCGAATTGTAGTTGAATGAGGAGCTGAAGACGGGGGTTTTTGCTTTTGCTAAAACCTTGAATTTGGGCGGTCCTCAGTGAGATACACACTTGGGGAAGCTAATATTGTTCAGTGCATCCCTCACAGGATTGATCATATGGAAGACAAGGGTTAAAGGTCTCGGGGTAGCTCGCATGCTGGGTCAGTGAACAACTACAATATAGAAGGGATCGAGGAGATTTGGAGGGCTACCGACTGCTCTGAACGGGGTTTGATTTGATTCCTTCATTGGGGGAAACCCTCGTGCTATTTTGTTTTTTGTTTCATGTGCAAATATAGGGGCAAAAGGGGAAGGAGAACTTCACGTTGAGCCTGCTTTGGAGGGAGATCAATTCCTTTTTGTACCATGCCTTGCTTGGGGTAGCAGCTTCCTTATAGATGGATACGCTTCATGTTGGTGTAATCTCATCGGCAAGGAGGGTAGGAGGGCAACTCCAACGAAAAAGATTGGGGAACAAAAACAGATGATGCCTTAGGGAAGAGAAAGGGTCGGACTCTTATCATTCTATCAAAAGGTTGGAGGAATGGAAGCGAACAGTAGAGGCCCAGGAGAGTCTTGAGAGAAGAACCAAGCAAAGAAGTATGGACATACTTAAGGTTTTAAGGGCATAAATCACCATCCTCTGTTCAAGATAGACATGCTGGTAGCAGAATGGGTAGACATCAAGTTGCCGATGGGTTGAATCGTAATTGGTCAACAGAACCCCTTGGGAGGGAAGCTACACCAGGTGTGTAGCTTGCATCATTCAAATCCCTATGTGTCTTACCAAGTTAAGTGGTACTTGGAACTATTCATTGTTGCCTCTGATTCAAGCAAGTGGATGTGACAATAATCTGCATCCTAGCTATAATCCACTGTTGTTTTCATAGTACGACAATGTTCGTTTAGTGAGATCGATGAATGTTGGAAGGCATACCCATTTGGTTTAAAATTGAGTTGACTATCACAGTAACCTTTTTGGAGAGGGCATCAAGCCTAGATGATAAGGATGCTCTGATCCTGCTGTGGAGAAATAGACAAGGGGTCTGAGGGGTTTTTGGGAAGAGCTGCATACTCTGCTAAAGGGCATTCGTTCGGGGCTCGCCTTAAAATTCTGATGGCATCGCTTCAACACTATAGCAGAAGAATGCAAACACTTCTTCATGTCCACCTGACCCAAAGTGAAGCTTCGCAAGGCCTCTATGCAAAGAGAGAATACAAAATTTTGATATAGAGTGAAGTATGTCACCGGTGCTCTAAGAAGGCACCCATAATATTTGCTAGAGATACTTGATGGAGGATAGCAAATACTCTATGTGTGCAACAGACTAACATAGACTGTATGGTAGATGGCTATTGATTCTTGCAAGGAATGAAGTAGGTAGCTCTTGATTGTTGGTTCAAAATGATCAAGCCTACACATTTGGCTTAGAAGACAATGTGTGCAACTATCACTTGGTGGATCATGTGAACCTTAACTTGTAATCACTTGGTCATTTACCATTGTAAAAGATTAAATATGGGAAGAATCTTGTAAAACTTGTATCTCGTGGAGTTAGGAGGAATATTGGTTATGAATTAAAGATTAGAGAGTAACTCCTAAATCAATAGAGTCACTTTTACTTGGAGCCATGTAAGAATTCGAATTCAAACTTAGAAGAAAATTCTTATAAAAGAGTCTTTGTAAAATCTCGTGAGGGTGTAGCCTCATTCTGAGCTTAATTCTTGATCATTGGTAGAAGCTAAGTGGCTCACACCATAGCCCACTCAGTCCATCATCATTGAGCATCATTACAATGTCAATGATGATTATGTTATAAAATACATATGGCTCATTGATCATCGTTGTCTACTTCTCTGTTATGAATACTTAGAATAGTCAACTTTCTCTGATCATATCTCAGTGAATTCTCAACCATTTTGCATGATCTATAGCTTTTTGGAACCAACTTGAAGTCCACTTTGTACTACCGAAATTACAAAGCATTTTGTTCAACCATCTAGGAGAAATCATCATCGAAGTGCTCACTGGTCATCTACTGGTTAGTCCCTAAAAAATTGGGGGTAAGCTTTGGTTTGCTAAACTTATTTCTCAAAGCATAGTTGATCATTTTAGATGCGTCCACTTGCAATCATTAGCTATCTAAGCTAATTGAATTGCCCCAAAAGTAATTTCATCAATTCTTACTGTAGTATGAGCTTTGAGCAAAAGAACTAGCAGGTCTATGGTCCAAAATAGCAAGTTTTGTGACACTAGCTATTCTTGAAGTAGTCTATTTTGATTTAATTGTTTCAAGCATCAACTCCAAAGCACATAAGTACTTTCTTGGTGTCATTTGTTAGCTAAAAGTGCCTACTATCAAACTCTGAAGTGTATTAAGGCAGGTACAAAGGATTTAGCAGTACCACCTCACTTCCTTGAGGTATCCATCCATCTCTTCCAATGGTGGTATCAGAGCAAGTTGAAGTAAAATGGGAGATGGTTTCCCTTATTTCATTGATAAATTGGACAGGAATAAATTATCCATCATGGTCCTTGAGGATGAAGACCTATCTACAAGGAAGTTGTCTCTATGGATACATATCAAGAGATGAGGAGATGCCCATATTTAGAAGCAAAGGACAACCTACAAGAGAGGAGCTAGAAAGACTCAACTCATGGTGTGCCAAAGATGCTTTAGCTAGGTCATATCTACTTAACTCTATTTCAGACTTCCTTATTCCTCATATTGGGAATCCCAAAACTTCCCAAGGGACTTGGGATACATTATCTTCATATTTTTCTTCCAATACAAGAGCTAGAAAAGATCAATTGTGGATTGAGATTACTACTCAAAGGAAGCAACCTAAGCAGAATGTTTTAGAGTATGTGACCAAGGTAAAGGATGTGGCTGATCAATTGGCAAGCATAGGAGAGGAGATTGAAGAGGAGCAAATAGTGAGATAGATAATCAATGTCATCAAGGCACATGATAAGTGGGAATCCTTCACAACTACAATGGATCTTTATGTGGATATGCAAATCCATGATCTTACCACTCTCATGGGACAACTCTTCACCCATGAGGCCAAGCTCAACAAAAATGGTGAACCATCAAGATGTAGAAATTCTTCTGCCCTATATACAGATAAAGGAAAGACTAAAAATAAAGGAGAGAGTAAGAAAGTTGAAGATGAAGGTACTACTTCTCAAGCTAATTATGCAGGGAGAGGTAGGAATTCAAGAGGAAGGGGCAGAGGAGGTAAGCAAGGTAGGGGGAGACCTTTCAACTCTTCCCCATGCAATATATGTGGATTGTCTAATCACACAACAGATGAGTGCATAGGAACTTCAAGAACCAGAGAGGAAGAGGATTTCAAAGAGGTGGCTACTCACAATTAAGAGGAAGATTCAACCATAATCAAGGATACAACCATGGCTACAACAACAATTACAACAACAATTACAACAACAATTACAACAACAATTATCAAGGAGGATACAAATCAAGAAAAGATTTCAACAACTATATAGAGGATCAAGAGGATTCTCTTCTCATTATGAACATGACTTCAAAACAAGGTATGAATGATGAGCACCTCTTCTATATTGACTCAGGTTGTTCAAACCATGTAGCAGGCAATGTAGTGCTCCTTTCTGATCTTGAGGAGCCCAAGGGAAAGCACCAAGTGTAGAGAGGTGATGATACCAAGCATTCAGTTGTAAAGGTGGGAAATTGCAAAACTTCTGATGGGAATAGGAATCTTTTGAGCAGAGTTCTTTATGTACCTACTATCACAAAGAATTTGATGAGTGTTGGACAGATAGTGGAAAAGGGTTTGCAGGTTAGTTTCAATAAATTTGGATCTATTCTGGAGGACCCCCAACATGGATTCAAGAGCATTGCCAAGGGAGAGAAAATAGGTAGATTGTTTACATTTGAGCTTGAGGATACTAGAAACATTGCACTTTATAATTATAAGGATCAAACCTTGTCTGAGTTAGAGATATGGCACAGAAGATTAGGGCACATTGGTGAGAGAACATTGAAGCAGATACGTAGAGATCAATGTGTACTTGGGATATCTAATGTATCCAAGCAACATATGATCTATAAATGTGGTGCATGTCAATTTGGTAAATCACATAGGTTACCCTTTACAAAGAAAGGCTATATGCATGAAGATTATTTGGAACTTGTCCACACAGATGCATGGGGACCAAGCAAGTACCCTTCAATTTTAGGCTCAAGGTACTATTTATCATTCATTGATGATTTCAATAGGTGGACTATCTTGTATTTCATGAAACATAAGGATGAAGTGTTCAGTTGTTTCAAGAAGTATCTTGCACTTGTGGAAAATCAAACAGGAAAAAGCTTAAAGAGGATAAGGTGAGATGGAGGAGGTGAGTACTTCTCTAATGAGTTTGATGCATTTTTGTACGATAAAGGTATCAAAAGGGAGATCACTACTAGATATACTCCTGAGAAAAATGGAGTAGCAGAGAGGAGGAACAGATTGATTGTGGAAACAAGTAGATCAATGCTAAATGAAAAGAAGTTGCTAAATTACTTGTGGACAAAGAGTATTTCTACTGCCACTTATGTTATTAACAGGTTACCTTCTAAGTACCTTGATGGGATGACCCCCTATGAGGCATGGCATGGTAGGAGACCATCACTTGAACATTGCAAAATATTTGGTTGTGTTGCTTATATGCATATTCCATCTTAAATCAGAGGTAAGTTAGACCCTAAGGCTGAGAAATGCATCTTCATAGGATATGATATAAATAAAAAAGGATACATGTTTTTATAATCCATCCAACAAAGGATTTATAGTCATTAGAGATGTTGTGTTTGATGAGAATGACTCTTGGTTTGAACGTGAATGTAGGAAGGTCAAATTGCCATATGACTTGGAAGAAGAACTTCCAAGCCTCACCAAGGAGGAACCAAGCACAATTGAAGATATCAAATCAGATGATGAGGACACCATTAATTTGGAAGTAGTCAAAGCATGGAAATCAAAAGGCAAGGTCAAGATGAAGAGGTTGGAGGACATACCTGAGTCATCCAACCAAGCCTTAAGGAGATCACAAAGAGAGAGTAAGAAGCCAATCAGATATGGGTATGATACTTCATTAGTCACTAAGCATTCTATTTATCTTGCTAAGGATTTACCACTTGAAGAACCTTCTTCATATGAAGAAGCAAGTACCAAAGCAAAATGGAAGGAGGCTATGGATGAAGAAATAGAAGCACTCCAAGACAATGATGTTGATATATTTAGGTGAAGATGTGTGTGAACACACTAGGACCACCGGGGCACTTTTTTCCCTCTTTAGGAGGTTTTTTTTCCCCGGCTTGTATATACGCCTATTGCCCTAATGGGCTACGTATCTTTGTACATTCTCTAGTAATACATTCAATCTTGTGTGTTGTGCTCCAAGCTTCTTCTTCTTCCTTGTGTTGTTCGCGTGCTTCTACAGACGTCTAACTCCAACAATTGGTATCAGAGCAGGTCGTCGCTTCATCTAGGGCATCGTCCACACTCCTCTGGTTCCACTCTCAGAATCGCACGAATTTTGGTGAGCTTGTTATGGCCTCCAAACACACTATCATAGCGCTTGTGTAGGCTACTTTGTCTTTTTGTGCCAAAGGTATATACCACTTTCAGTTCGCCAGTATAAGCATCTCAAAGTCTCCTACAAGTTTAGCAGAACTAGTCTGGGTAGTTCCATTCAACTTTTTGAGATACAATCAATTTTCTATGTCAAAGTATTTTAGTCACCGACCATGGCTGAAAGCAATGATGTATTTTGTATGTTGGTTGTTGAGGATAAGTTGGATGGTACCAACTACCCGTTTTGGACTTATATGATGTGACATGTATTGGTTGCAAAAGGACTGTGGAACATTGTGCAGGGTGTTGTTGGCAGTAGCCAAAGGCATAGAAGACGCAGAAGCATGTAAAGACAGAGCAGGGAGTCAGTCGAATTATTATTCAAAGAATTATATTTTATAAATACTTGTCAAAACCTCCAACAGTGATTTTCATCACTTTTGTAACATATGTGATATAGAAAAAAAACCTATTTGTAATCTATAGCTCCATTTTGAGCAAGCTGAGGAGTCCTCGAGCTTGAGGAGCTTAGGTAGAATGAGCGTACCAATTCTGGTTATTTTTAGACACCGTTTACCCTTTCAAATAGCATCTAGGACCTATTTTTTAACCCTCGACATTTGAACCATCGTGATTGGCTCACGCCATCGTGCTTTGTGACCATCGCGACGGGCTCACGCCATCGTGATTGTCCCATTGACCGTTGACCTACGCCATCGTGATTGCTCGCAGATTAGACCATCGCGACAGTTCATTCACACCATCGCGATTGCTCACATTTACGCCATCACGATTGCTCATACTTAGACCATCACGACAATTCGCACCTTCGAACCATCGCGATTGTGCCACGCCATCGCGACGGTTCACCTGGACCATTGCGACGGTCCCAGACCATCGCGATTATCTCAGACCATCGCGATTGTCCACCCCAAACACAATTTTTAGGGTTTCAATTTCTTACCAAGTTTGGGGCTATTTTTGGAAAATTTTTGGGTGATTAGACTCATAGGAGACCCCTTAGCTCACATTTGGAGAAAAACCTGGTTGTCAGTTTTTACCCCCAAGGGCCTGAACGGTCATATCTTTATTATCCGAAGTCTGTTTTTTGAGCTTTATAGCTCGTTAGAAAGCTCTTTATGAGTACTACGTGACTTCAACTGTTTTTTCAAAAAGAAGACATTGGTTTTTAGAGAGGATAATTTGAGGTTAACATTGTTGGAACTAGGAAAGACAGGGGGCAACATTGAAATTTTGGGCAAAAGGGAAAGGAACTTTAAGAGTGTATATACTCAAGTGCTTGATCATCCATTTGAGAATTGGTCTAAACACTGAATTTTTGCAAGTCTAGCAAGGACAATCAAGGACACTCAAAGCAAGGTAGTGCAGAATGCAGGGCTTGAGAAGCGTGGCTTCTTGGGCATCAGAGCAACCAGAAAGGCTGACTCGAGGTTGGAAGATTACTCAACCCCCTCAGTCAATTCTTAGCTTAGGCTAAAATGTTAGCATTGTGGATTAATGACGATAGGAACGCCTCAAGTTCAAGAGAGTTAATTTCTCAAGTTTAAGACTAAATTAAAGGTGTGTGATACAAGAACCTAAAAGAAAAGAACTTAAGTCTGACGGAATGAGAACTCAAAAGTACCACGGAAAGTCAATTCCTGACGCATACAATTAAACAAAACAAGAACTTAAAGACATTTAAAAAGAAACAAGCAAGAAAGATCAAAGAATCATTGACAATCAAAGAGTGCCACAAAGTAAATTCATGAACCTTAGATCCGGTAAACATATAGGTAAGTCAGAGCGACGAAGCTTTAGATCATCAGAAGCAAGTGTAGGAACTACTGCACGTTCGTGGGCACAACAGTTGAATAATAGTTACCCCTACGAGTTAAGCTCAAATACGAGTGAATTAGAAATGGCGTTTAGCACGGAAAGACCAGAAGGAGGGTCAAACGTAGCATATTTAGAAAGACCCGAAGGACCCTATAGGACTCAATTAGAATTTCTCCGAACCAACCGCTTAGGTGCTCGCATCTATGAGGATGGTTTGCAAAGACAAGTGGTGCAAATGCACAACCCTGATCAACCCATTGGATTGGAACGTCCAGTGGTGAAATTCGAGAGAGATGCATACATAGACAAGGAAGGAACGATGTACATCTTAAGTACTCAGCCAAATAATACCAATGAGTTTGGCGTAATTCAGTTAGAGATGGAAGCTAAATCTCGAGGAAAAGAACCAATAGGAGAAGAACCTAGGACACCTAGGGGGAAATCTGTACTGACACGAGTACTAGTTCCAGATTGGACCCCCCAAGACAACATAAGCATAGAGCTGTTTGTAAATAAAGAAACTAACGAAGCATTTTGGAGGTATAGAACGGAACAACCTAGTGAGGTAGGCTCCATCATAATCTACAAATTCAAGGACCCAGATACACCTGGAAAGTTTGTATACCTGGATGAAACATTTGAAAGAGTATTTGTGGTACCAGACCATGCAAGAAATACCTATACATGGAGAGGTGATTTAGTCTTCCCTCCATCTCTAACAAACGTAAACGCGAGCCAACAAGGGCAGGAATATCCTCAGCCCATGGCATGCAAGGAGACAAGAACAAAGAGAGACCAGAAGTAAGTTTCAATCATCCCATAGGGAGAGACAGAACCACCATGGACCCCGATAGAGTGGATAAACAAAGAGAACCTAGAATGACAGGTGGTAGAGATGATTTTCCTCTACCTAGACCACGTGAACATGCAAGAATATTAAGACCCACTTAGTTAGTAAAATCCATGAAAAACTATTTTGATGGGACAGGAGCTCCCTGTGACCATGTTGCAGAATTTAAGCAAGTGCTAAGAGCAGAGCAAGTAGAAGACATGTTCACGCAATATAATGCTTTTGGACTAACGTTAAAGAATACCACTTTAACTTGGTTCCAACCATTGCAACAAAGGCAATTTAGAGATATCCATCACTTTTTAGAGTCATTCATCACTGAATTCTCTAAAAGTGGAATCAGACATGACATGTCTTCGTTAATTCATAGTTTCAAACAGACCCCTCAAGAAACAGTTAGACTGGCAGGACGTAGGTTTACACAGTATGTTGAAAGATGTCCAATGCAAGAGTTACCCTCACAGGCCAAGCAAGTGTCATTGTTTCTAGATGGCCTGTTGAGCTCTAAACTATGCTCCTATGTGTACTTGAAGGAACCCAGAATGCTAGAGCAGTGTGTGAGAATTTGCATAGACATTGAAGATAACTTAGGAGATGAGTTGGAACTCTCAAAGATCTATAAGGACTTAGATTGTTCTTCTCTAACATCCACAAAATTGTCTAGCTCGATAGAGGGCCTAGCAGAAAAAGTGGCCCAGAAACTAGGAGTTTCTAGTAAACAGATGCCTAGGTTAACAACACACAAGCATTGTTACACCTGTGGTGGTGATCATATGGCAAATGTGTGTCCCAATGCAACACAACCCCAAGCCAACCCTAGTGGCCAATACTGTACGATCCAGAGAAGATACACAAATCACACCGCTCAAGAATGCCCATATAACAAACAAGCAATGAGACAGAACTACCCGCAAGCATACCCGCAGCCAGGTAGGTATCAAGGTCAATACAATACTCAGCCTCACTACTATAGGCCTCCTCAGAACTATCCGTATCAGGCTCAACACAGACCTCAACCAGTTTTAGCTCAGCAGCCACCCCCACCAGCTAATGTTATCTTAGTTAAATACGTTGTTGTAGAAGAAAACCTCAATAGGGCGTTAGTGCCTTCTTCACCCTTGATCACAGAAAGTGACCCTAACTCAAACAGTTTTGATTGTACACATGTAGATAGTCCATCCGCGTATTACACAGAGTCACCAGAACACGTGGAGACATATCATTACGATATTCCACCATTGGAACCCAGTTGGGAGCCAAACTACGCTAATGTGATGTACACAAACCCGAATCCGCAGCCCCAATTAAGACAACAAAGACCACAGGGCCCTAGAGAACCATGCTTTAGGTGCCAAGGAGATCATTTCATAAAGGATTGTCCACACCCTCTGATAGCGGGTCAGTCTTTATTATAACATACAAGGCTTTTGTGCCGAGTGTGGTAAAGAGCACATAATCAAAGATTGTCCTAAGAACCCTGCTAATGCTTCAAATGTGACACCAATCAACGTGATAGGTATTGTAAACAATGTGGATGGATCCAACCCTACATACGTGCCTATCCAAGCTATAACAAGAGCCTAGGCGCTCTTACAGAACCAGCAGCTTAATCATGAGAAAGTAGCTAGAACTTGTGAAGTTGGAGAATCTAGCAATAAAAAAACGAAATCATGGAAAAATTCTAGAGAAAGAATTAAGAGAAAGTGGAGTAAGAGGATAACAGAATTGGAATGAAGTCTCAAGGAATCAAGAGCCAAAATCCTAGAGTTGACTTCACAAGAATTGAATCAAGAGAAAACCTAGAAAACCTAGAAATGATGTTTCGCGCATATCAAGCTAGAATAAAAGAAGGACCTCAAATAGCTAAAATGAGTAAGAACTACCCTCGAGTAGACTTAGAAATTGAGAGGACTAAAATTTGCATGAAGATGGTAGAATTAGCACAAGCTATGTTTGAAGCCTCGAGATATCTTAATTGGAATAACATGGCTAAACTTGAGTTACACTTTCAAGGACTGATGGAGAGACTAGAATACTTGATTGATAGCAAAGAGAAAAAGAATCAACATAGGAACCCAATTGCCTTAGAGACACAGGAAAGGAATACACCATCCCTGTCTCAAGTACCCAACACAGAGAATCAAGACAACCTGTCTTCCATTCATAGGTACTCACATGAATTTCTGAGAGAAATCCAAGAAGAGAAGTGGAGAAAAGAACTAGGAACCCATCCTCCTATTCAAGAAATAGATGACTTGCAAGAACAATTTCCTCAAGATATCCCCTCTATTTACGATGATGTAGAGGAAGAACAACTGAGTGAACACACATGTTTTGAATCCAATTCTCTACAAGAATTACCTCAAATCACAGGACCATGGGAAGTTAAGTCTATTAGTATGAGAGCACCCACGATAATAGTGAGGAATGAAGAATTAGTGATCCCTAGAAACACGGACGTGATCAAGAACACTAAAGTACAATGTAACCTCACTTTAGAGGAGTTGTTGAAGATAAAACCAGAACTATGGAAACATGTAGCAAATCAATTCCCTGAGCTTGCTACTACTCCCTCACAGATAGGAACACACAAGAAGGTACCAGAGATACCCGTAGAAAAGATCAGAGATGTAAGCGAAGGAGAGGAAGGTAACACATATCTTCCAATAACCCATCAGGGCTACACCACCAAAGCCATCTTAGACTCAGGAGCCGGAGTAGCCATTGCTACTACCGCTTTATGGAAACGTTGGGGTAAGCCAGCGTTAAGACCTACCAGGATGAAGCTACAAATGGCTGACGGACACATAGAAAAACCATTAGGTTTACTAGAAGGCATATCTCTCACCACTTGTGGTGTAGAATTTGAGCATACTTTCGCCATTTGTGACTTTGCGAAAAATCATGCTTACGATATTATTTTAGGACGACCAGTCATGCGTCAGTTGTAAATTGTACAAGATTGGGGAACTAATTCTTTGTACTTGCAACATTTAGGAGTGACTACTAAGGTCAATCTTAAAGACTATTCACATCGAGATGTACCCCCAATACAATGGAATACCATCCATAAGACACAGGTAGAAACGGAATCAGTACACTCATTAGAATCAGACCCCTCATGGTTGCACGAGGACACTCATTTATGGATGTGTAAAGTAGCAAAAGAAGAGGATGAACGGTTAGAAGCCAGGACCTTAGGTTCAGAACAACATCCATGAACCCTTCAAGACCCAGCTTACGCACCCATAGTATTTCCAGACGAAGAATTGGAGCCTCATGGTTGGGCAGAAATCCTAGCAACCATGGACGTAGCCATCAATGAAGAACAATGGACACCCCACTGTGACAAGGATGGCTATGACATCCCAGTTTTCACAATAGAGCCAATCATGTGTGATTCAATTATTGAAGAATGTGAAACTAGTACTGATCATCAAGCATTATTGTACTTAGTCAATAAGCGGTGTAACACTAGAAGACTAATACGTTGGTTTTTATTACTCATGGAGTATGATTTTGAAGTAGTAGTCAGGAAAGGGAAGACACATCTTAGAGCTGACCACCTTTCGAGACTAACCACAGGAGAAGCGCCTCAAGGAATAGCAGATGAATTACCAGATGCATATTTGTTTAACCTTGAGATAACACTAGAATGCGCTAAACCTATAGTCCCTATTCTAACATATGGACCCAAGAATCCTAGAATAAGGATCAAGGAAGGAGAGATTACCAAGTCTCAGAGATACCAAATAATAGCAGGAAGTGTATATAAACAGGATAATCAAAAGGTTCTTGCTTGTTGCATAGATGAATCAGAACATGCAAATTGGTTGCAATTAGCACACATAGGTGCACTAAAGCAACATCATTGGAAACATCATACACTGAAGACTCTGCATAGTCTAGGAGTATATTGGCCTACGATGGAAGCAGATGTCTATGAGTTGTGTAAAGAATGCCATGTTTGTTGTGAAAGACCACTGGTAGAATATGCTACATTATATCACCTGTCTCTCATACCAAAATGGAGTGAACCTTTAGTGACATACTTGAGGACGAAAACATTCCCTTAAGGAATGACCTTAGCACGACAAAAAAGTCTAGAGCAGGAAGCTCAAGAATATGCACTTATTGGCAACAATCTATATAAACGAGGATGAGATGGATACCTAAGATAGTGTGTTCATGAAAGTGATTATTTGAGCGTACTAGAGACTGCACACCAAGGTGTTGCAGGAGGTCATTTTGGACCCGATAGGATAATCAAAGCCATCCTCTTTGCAGGATTATGGTGGCCCACTCTTCACATGGATGCTCATACCTATGTAAAGAGATGTGATGTGTGCCAAAGAACTCAGTTCCCTACTCGAAGAGATGAAATGCCATTGAAACCCATGATGGGAGGACGTGCATTTTCTAAGTGGGGTATAGATTTTGTAGGACCCATTAACCCCCCTGCAAAAGGTACACATGCTGAATACATTATTGTTGCGACATATTATCTTACCAAATGGGTAGAGGCTAAAGCCACAAAAAAGAATGATGCACACACGACTGCAAAATTCTTATTTGAAAATGTCTTTACAAGATATGGATTGCCTATAGAGTTATTGAGCGATCGAGGAACTCACTTTCTAAACCAGATCATTGAATATTTGTTACAAGATTTTATGGTGATTCACAAGAAATCCGCACCATATCATCCTTAGGCCAATGGTCAAGCAGAAAGTACTAAGAAGATCCTTGTAACATACTGACGAAACTCGTGAACAACAAACGTTCAGATTGGGACAAACAGTTACGCCACGTTGTTTGGGCATATCGAGTGGCCTACAAGACTGTACTCAATGCAACTCCCTTTCAGATGGTTTTTAGTCAGAATGTTGTGCTTCCTTTGGACTTATTGATACCGACCCTTAAGGTTGCACAAGAACATCAGTGGACTGGCCATTAATTATCAGTAAGAATAATGGACTTGGAACGATTAGGAGAAACCAGGCTAAAAGTAGCAACAAGAATATACGCAGCAAAGAAGCGACAGAAAGCATATTTTGATGCATATGTGAAAGATAAAGGCTTAAAAGAAGGAGATTTAGTCCTAGTGTATACGCTGAAACAGCACGCACAGAAGTTAGAAAAGCGAGGTTATGGACCTATGATCATTAACAGACTCTCGACAAGTGGAGCAGTACAATTATCCACCTTAGAAGGAGACATAATGCCTAATTACATCAATGGTTGTAGAGTCAAGTTATATTAGAAACCTCTTACTGAGGATATGCTTAGAAGACTCACGTTGGCAAAGAAGCGTAAGGAGGAAGAAAATAGAATACACGCAGAAGCTCAGGTAGAAGCTATAGAACACATTAAGCGCATGAAGCTAAGAAGACAAGGACTAGGGAGAGAACATTATAACCATCTGGAAACAACACCCAGATACCCCATGGCCATGTGTCAAGCAAAGTCAACAACTCATCCTAGCATAGTGGATCGGAGACCATTCATTACAGTCAGGCTAGAGCACGACAACCCTTGCCAAGAGCTCAGGGCTTTACTTGACTCAGGTGCTACGACTATTGCGATTAGATGGTCTCACTATAAGGACTCAGGAATAGAAATGTGGCCAATTGAGGCATACCTCATAGGGCTAGGAGGCATGGAAACCCCTTGCATGGGTGAGGTGGACCTTCCTATCCTCATACACGATGTGAACATGACAACGAAGCTACTAGTGTGCCATGACGAGGACCTGATAGAACCCCTAATCCTTGGCCAAGATTGGCTATACGATCACTCAGTGGACCTAAAGCTTAGACAAGGCTCCTTGCAGATTGGAACCTTAGATCAGCAGCGAGTGATACCGCTTGACTTCCTTAACAACACCCGGCCTGAGGTACGTCACCCTGGACCCTATGAAACGCATGCGACAGAGGACCGGAAGATATTTGGCCAAATCCCTCGGCTAAGCACACTCCCTCCAAAGTCAACCCATGAGAGCTTGTTGATGGATAGGGGCCAGACCAAAGGACGTCAGGAGATTTTCTCTTGGTCTTCCAGCAGCGGACAAATGGGGACGATTGCTAGACAAATGGTGACAATCAGCGGTCAGCTGGACTTCATCAGCAGCCACATGGGCAAGATACTCTGTAGTGCCCATCCTTCCACACTTACTGCGGACTGTCCTAGATTAATAGTACAAAATCGAGCACTTCCTAATGAGCAGGTTTCGCAAGTGTTGGACCTCCCTTCTTTTCCAAAGCAGAGTGTCCATCCGACCTCTCAACCTCACCCACAAAGGAGTCAACCACAATGGAGGAACCCAGACTGACGACAATATCAGATGACACAAGGAAGAAAGCAACAGTATCAGCATCACAAAACAAGAGGCACGAAACAAATATGGGTGCCAAAAGGACAGAAACCACCGACAGATTCCACTAAGGTGGACCATGATGAGAAGAAGCTAAAGACAAATCAGAGGCAGTGTCCAATGTCTCCTTGACCTTCTCCTACAAGTATGAACAACCGACAAATTTGGATCACCAAGAAGTACCTTACGAATCGACCCACACCCATGCAGATTTGGGTACCTAAACAGTGTATCATAGCTCAACCCTCAAGCCATGTAATATATAACCCTCAGAAATCTCTTCACCCTTTAAGCCAACCACATCTAATCTCAACTTTTTTCCCTCAGAAGAAACATTCCACCCGTTCAGAAACTCTTAGGAAATGGATACCGAAACGTATCCAGACATCTTCTCCGACCCCCTTATCTAACATTACTCCCACCCGGACTAAACACCATCCTTGTAATAACTCATTCACAACTAAACCTTGTACAAATTCACATACTATAACCTCACATCACTCATGCTAAACATCTCATCAAGAAATGTATGCATTATCTGAAAGCATATAGGTGTCTAGAGACCTGCATTAGTTTTGCAACAATCATTCCATAAACCACATCACAACACTCGGCTACACGGGTTACACATCGGTTATGGAAAGGGATTGCGGTCTCACTTTAATGGGATCATGATTAATTTCCATACTAATGTGTTAATCTTTTGTAGCAGATCTACCACACGCTCGCATCATTCATCATGCAGGCAGAAGGACCATCTGAAGCTGGCCCTAGTGTACCCATGGCCAATATTGGAGAACTACTTGCTGAGCCTCATCTGACGGCTCAACCACCAAAATTCCAAGGATTTCCAAGACTTATGCCAATTGACGATCCTCCTAGGGGATATACTGAGAAAATTCATCGCAACTCTCATTGGTTTCAAGGATTACCAGGCCCGTTGGCAGACACAGATTTCATTTTTGAAGCCAATTTGACTTTTGATTCCCGTACATGGGCCAAGTACCAATTTTTCTCAAGAGAGTTCGAAGGACTACAGAACACAGAAGACTTAATGCATGTTTGGGCAAGAGCTGGCTTCACATAGTATTTGAATGACCCTTTGCCTAAACTAGATTTCTACAGATGTTACTACTTGGTAACAACATTGACAGCGTCGGAGAACAAAGATTTGCCAGGAATGTTCATTTTGCCGTCTTTGGGAAATGAACCCCCATTCAAAAGGTTTTATTTGACAAAAGATTTGATTAGAGCTGCAATCAAGATACATGGAACCCACACGCCAACAGAGCGAGAGAGGATGATTCCAGAGCCAATGAAACATGGGGATGTTACCAAATGGGAAGATATTTCAGCGATCACACTTGAGCTATCAAAACCCCTACGCATATGCATGCAACATTTTGCTTTCCCCGGATTCACCAAGCCCCACAAACGTATCTGGTTTGGCTTGTATTTAGCATGTATTGGACCTCAGACGGTTGATCTAGCAAGGTGGATCATTGATCAGCTATACTTATCACAACATAGATGGGAAAGAAAGAAGGTAATCAATGGATGCTGCGCTCTTACGAGAATTGTATATATGTGTTTGGCATACGACTTGCCAATCGAGTATGCAATGACGAGTGAGCAGTTGAAAGCATTCAAAGGAACAACAAAGAAAGCTAGGAAGGCTAGCAAAGGACGAGCAGGAAAGCGTATGAGAGGCACCATTCCATGCCTACAAGTTCCCGAATCACCGTCACCACAACCCTCTCCAGAGCAGTCTCCGACAGAAGCTACTCCAACTATACAACCCATTCTCATACGGTTATCAAGACCTGTTACAACGGAGGCCACTACAAGCACAGTCGCTCCTCAAGCAGCCACGGCCACAGTCGCTCCCATCACTCCAGCAGAAGTTCCCACCACTATTGGTGTGGAAGCTTTTTCTTTTCCAATACCCAACATGGAAGCAGAGCCACTGGATACAACCTTTGATTTTGAAATGCCAGATGCTTTCTCCAATGAATTTCAGTTTTCAGAAGGACAAATATTTTCTCAAGAATATGAACGTCCAAGCTACCCAACCACTCCCCTAGATCAACCACAAGGACAAGTCGTGTCCAGCTCAGAAGAAGAAAGAACAGAGACAGATGATGACGAGGGCGACAATGAAGCCAGCTAGGGCACTCATGACTCCGAAGCGCATGTACAGACAGATGAATAAGGACAGCAAACAGACACCCAAGGTGATACCAGTACACATGAAGATGAAACCTTTGAAGCAGCAGCGTATATGATGGCCATCAAAAAATTATATCGTACTATGGAAAAAGTTTGGGCGCGTAAGAAGTTGACTGAAGAAGAGAGCCAAGCACTCATAGAACAAGAACTTGTCTGAGGCGGTTTCGAATAAGTATACATCAAAGGCTTCAAGGAACTTGTCAAATCAGTGGGATCTACCGAAGCCTTAAGATATTTGCAGATGAAACCATTACCGCAGTATGACCCCGACGAATACGACTCTTATCCAAACCGGGAAAATACATTCGAGTACCGACAGGTGCTCAATCATCCCAACAGGCATGAGAAGCGCGTCTCATCCCCGAAGGCTCATTGGCAGAAGACACCATTATTGTCGACTCTCCACCCCACACCATTACTGTACATACCACCACTGTGACCGAAGTACCCACCACCCCAACCGCTCCTCCTTCACCTCCCATCCATCCAGTCTCCCCCATACACCCTCCTTCTCCCAGAACATCCACCTCCTTCCACGGCAAAGTAGTAGAAGCCCTTGTAACATCCATTCCTCTCACCATGTCCACAACCACTCAACCTAGTCTACCTCCTAGGACTTCTACCTTTCTATCCAGTCCCTTTCTCCCTCCATCTTTCCCATCCTTCCCCACACCTCCAAGACACCTTTTTCCATTCCCACCTCCGTTAACCTTCTCCCCTGTATCACCTCCCCGAACTACCGTAATTCCTATTTCCCCTTTCCACCAAGGCATACAAGAGACCCCAACTGTAAATTACTCTTCAACCTTTGTAAGCCTTGTATTTCCACCCACACACGCACCCACGATCACTCCATTATTCACAGTCACCGCACTTGACACCACGTCCAATGACATGGATATATCACTGCCCACCGCACCACCACTCACTTTATTCATGGCACAACCATATTTAGGCACTTCACTTTTTTCCACAATAACCACGGCATCCACTTTCCCACCCCCATTCCCCATTTCCTTTGCATCTACACCCACTGCATCTTCACTTAGCACACCATTAATATTATCACCCACTGTAGATACTGCATTCCGACAGATCTTCACCTGCATGACTCAAGTGAGAGATGAATTTGCATCTCTTGGCAATAATTACCGAATGTTGCAGCAGACAACGAATGATCTGCAGTCGCAGCTCAACTCACTGACCATCGAGAATGCCTCACTAAACACCCGCTACCAAGAACTATGAGAGGCATACCATAAACTGGAACTAGAAAGTGAAGAAAAGACAAAAGAGGCCATCACTCACATCAACAACTTGTTAAGGGCCAGACGATTCGCAATGCGACACTCACCAGGAACATGGGCTTACTCAGACGGCACTTGGCAGCAACGAAAGAAGAGAACCAACGCTTACAAGAACAGAACAGAGAAAATTTAGAAGCTGCTCTAGATCAGCCAGACCAACCATTAAGCCCCAGTCGTTTTTAGGCCGTGCCCTCAGAGTCTATGAAAATGTTGCTAGACGATCATGTCAGATTGTTAGATGAGTACAACAGCATGAACGAGGAATATCAGAAGCTGAAAGAAGATCATAAATTACTCCAGTTAAGAGCACCAATAGAACAAGGACTACCAGCTCCTGTGGACACTTCTCGTGAGATTGCTTACGGGCTCAGGTATTAACTCTTGAATCACGGATAGCTGTATATGAAGCACCACCCAGACCAGACTCCCCACCGGAACTACCAACAGAGGAAGAAACAGTAACCATTCCGGTGGAAGAAACTTTTGAAGAAGCATACGAACCCCAACCCATCCCAGGTGGATGCGTCACGGCCGAAGGCCAGACGACTTTCGAGCTTCCAACTCCCGCATGGATGAAGACGATTGAAGAACTTGGAACAACCCACTAAGCAAGGGTAGAGGCGCAGTTACATGCCATGGCAATGATTGAAGAAAGAATTTTACAGTACCCATACTTTGCTCATTTGGCCCCGCGCAGATACATATCCGGGCATGAGTTACAATACAAGCCTTACTTTATGTTAATGGCAGAATATCAGTTAGCCATAGAAAAAGAAACAGGCAAGAAACCATCTCATGCGACACAGTTCGAGCCTGAAGACTTGCCACTAGATGCGCAACAAGGAGAGATCTATCAACCAGATTGGCGTAAAGATTTATTACAAGAATATCCTGAGATGATGAGTACTTGGGTTAAGGCACCACTACACTTAAAATACAACCCATGTTGGGGACGAGTGCCACGTCGCCGCTCTTGGAAGGCATTCGCTATTAAAGTCCAGAATAACAAGCAATGCCAAGATTGGCTCAATTATCCATATTTCAGGCCACCCATAGGACCACCTACAGTCGGATACATGATGGCAACGATTCGTCACTGGCTCCCTCGCTTAAAACATATGGACGATTTAGCAGCACACATGACTGTCAAAATCTTTGACATGATGCAAATGGTTTTCAAAGTCTTTCGTCGCGTCAAGGCACCCCATGTAGACACCCCGGGCTTCGAGCATGGCAATCTAGATCTTGCATATGATATGAGTACAACACCATTGCTACGGGTGTGTTACGCCTGGCATTGCAGAATCAAGTACTTACCAGCGTGCTACAAGCAAACCTTCGAAGAAATGTTCACAACCGGTTTCTGGGAATACCATTCAGAGGTGTTCATCAGCAGGCCTACACACCTCTTGCAATTATTTGCCTGTGAACAGATGGTATATTCCAAGCATTATTGACTCCCACCATCCGATGAACCGCAACCAATTGATTGGGAGAAACTCGAGGCAGATCTGGCCCGAGGAATTCGCATATCCGAACACACCCTCACTCAGGAACTACTCTAGAATTACATCCGACAGACCTCACAACAAGGTTCTGTCGCGGACGATAGAAGCAAGAGGGAGGGGGGTGTTGGCAGTACCAAAGGCATAGAAGACGCGGAAGCATGTAAAGACAGAGCAGGGAGTCAGTCGAATTATTTTTCAAAGAATTATATTTTATAAATACTTGTCAAAACCTCCAACAGTGATTTTCATCACTTTTGTAACATATGTGATATAGAAAAAAAAACTTTTTGTAATCTATAGCTCCATTTTGTGCAAGCCGAGGATTCCTCGAGCTTGAGGAGCTTAGGTAGAATGAGCGTACCAATTTTGGTTATTTTTAGACACCGTTTACCCTTTCAAATAACATCTAGGACCTATTTTTTAACTATGCCGGTCACTAGATGTGAAATTGGTCAAAACTAGTATAGAATCTATAAAACGAGCTAGAGAGCTCTTTTTTGAGGTTGGTTAGCGTGAGCTTAGAGCTATTTTGAGCTTGTAATTGAGATCTTGAGCAATAGAGTTGATATCCTACCTTTCATTGTGTCTTGCTTGTCTCTTTGTTGTGTGTGTGTATGTGTGTGCATCTCTATGCTTCTCACCTTCACTCTCACTACATCTCACATTCACGATCTTCATATCACTCCTACCTCTTCTGCCGATTGACATTAAGGAGGTGGAGCTTCTTAACATGGTTCTCACCATTGTGCTAGAGCAACAGGTGTTGAAAAACATCCTATCACACCTGCAATTGTTACAATTGCAGGTACATAAGCTAAGGCAAAAGGTGTCAAAGATGATGATATTCTACATATTCTTGATCATGGTGCGGTTTTTGCTACACCTATTGTAGAGCAAATTCGTTGGGATGGCAGAGATACCCAAGCACATGCATTGTTAGCTTTGTCTATCAAACGTGCCATTATTCCTCACATTCGCTCTTGCAAAATAGCTAAGGATGCTTGGGATATACTTACCACATTGTACGAAGCTAGGAATGAGGCTCGTGTTGCTTACCTTTGAAAACAGTTGGAGAGTGAGCACATGAATGAAGGTGATTCTATGGACAGTTTTCTAACAAAGATCAAAGACTTGAAGGAACAATTGATTTCTACTGATGAGGTTATACCAGATAGGTCACTTGTGCAAACCATTTTGAATGGTCTTCCTGATTCATATCAGGGTTTTGCTTCTACTCTTCGGTTAATGATGAAAGGAAATCCAAATGCCTTGTCATTTGAGGAGTTAGTCTCTGTTCTGTTGCAGGAAGATCAATCCAGGCAGAACAGGTCCATTACGTGTGTTGGAGATCAAGCTTTCCTAGCTAGTCAGAAGGGCAAAGGAAAATGGAGCTCTTCAACTAGTAAGCAGAAATCTGCAAATGCTGCACATTCGAAGAAGGAAGATAAAGATGAGAAGCAATCAGAAAAGCAGAAATTGTTTTGCAAGTATTGTAAAGGGAATGATCATATCATAAAGAACTGTCCAAAACCGGCTGCCAAAGAGGCAAAGAAGAAAGAAGTTGGAATGGTTGTTGCAGAGGCCTCTACACCAAAAACAAAGTTTGCTAATCTTGTGCAAGAAGAAGAATGGGCATTTACTATTGTCTGCAATTTTGACCCATCTTCTCATGAGCAGTGCATATCTGTAGTAGATGCAGATGTTTGGCATTTTGATAGTGGGGCGACCAAACATATTCTCGCAATGCAGTTTCTTCTCTTCACTTGAGTCTTCCCCTACAAGGAATATTGTTACATGCACCAACAACTCCTCTTATCTTGTTATGGGAGTTGGTAAGACCATTTTGACTACTGCTGATGGTAGCTCTTTCACTTTGTCAGATGCTTTGTTTGTGCCATGGATCAAGAAAAATCTATTATCAGTTTCTACATTAGCCAAGATTGGATTGGTTGTGAAATTTGTTGATGACAGGTGTACAGTTCATGATCTGTCAAATGGTGATGTGATTATTGCTTCTGGCATTTTATGTCGTGGGCTGTATAAGCTCATAGACTATGAAATATTTGTGAATGATTCGGCATGTGCAGTACATGATTCTCAGGCAATGTCAGATGCAAATCTTTGGCATGCACGCTTTGGCCATCTGAATTTCACTAGTTTGCTATGCTTGCAGAAATCTGAAATGGTGTCCTCTTTGCCCAAACTTGAGGCACCTAGAAAACATGTTTGTGAAGGATGTATTTTGGGAAAAATGCAGCGTTCCTCATTTCCAAAAGATGGTTCAGTTCGGGCTACTCAGAAATTGCAGCTTCTACATAGTGATGTTGTGGTCCTATGTAGACACCTTCTTTTGGAAATTATCTTTACTTCGTGACTTTCATTGATGATTTTTCCAGGCATGCGTGGGTATATCCATTGAAGGCAAAGTCCGAAGTGTTCATGTGCTTCAAAGAGTTCTTGGTTTTGGCTGAAAATCTGTCAGCATGCAAAATGGGCACCCTCTGTTCTGATCGAGTGGGGGAATATATGTCTTCTGATTTTAATGCATTTCTGGTTGAACGTGGGATAAAACCCCAATGTACAGTGTCGTATACACCTCAACAAAATGGAGTTGTTGAATGAAAGAACAAGTCACTCATGGAGATGGCGAGGTGTATGGTCAAGAGTCAGGTTTTACCACATAGTTTCTAGCTTGAGGTTGTCATGTGTGCAGCATATGTACTTAATAGGTGTCCCACTAAAGCTCTGCTCATTTTATCATTTCGTCTTCCCATAGACTTCTAACAGCTACACATCATTTTGTAGACAGTTCTATTGTGAAGCTCATATCTCAATGTATATGTAACTATTTCTTGTGTTTAAACACTCATTGGAAACAGTATCTTCTCTAGCTTCTCTTCCTTAAATATCACCTTCAAAGATTATAAATTCTATGATATATCAGTCAAAGAGGGAAGTCCCATATTTTAGCATACCTATGTAGATAGGTAGTCTATTTTGGTCGGTTATGTTTCCCAACCAAAACGTATCCAAATTGCTTGTTTTTTAGCTTGTTTAAAGGCTTTTTGCATCTGTTTTTTCTATACCAAATATATCATTGTAAAAAATTATATTCTATGAGATATCTATCAAAGAATGAAGTCTGGGTTTTCAGTATACTTGTGTGTGCAAGTGGTCAATTTTGACAGTTGAGTTTCTTGACCAAAACTCACCCAAATTACTTGATGTTTATCTTGTTGGAAAGCTATTTATGTAAATTCTTTATTGAAAATATCTTCTTCAAATGATATATATTCAAGGAGTTATCAGTCTGAGAGTGAAGTTCAATTCTTTAGAATATTTGTGTGGATAGGTAGTTCATCTTTTTCAATTGCATTTCATAATCAAAACTTGTCCAAATTAAGTCATTTATAGCTTGTTAGAAAGATATTTGTCTCTACTTTGATTGACTAATGGAAGAAGTCCATTTGAGTTTTGTATTGTGAGAAACAAGCTATCTAACGTGCAACTATTTGTCCAAGTGTTGGACATACAAGGGTTCACTACATGTTTTTGTTGTGCATAGAGAACTCATTCTCCATAGTTGGTAACAAAGAAAACTTGGTGCTAAAGCTTCATCAATAGAGTTGGAGTTAAAGCAAAGCAAACGAGGAGCTACAAAACAAGGGGAAGCTTCACAAACGCAAGAGCAAATGACAATATAACTATTCCAGGTAACTCTCAAAGTTTTTCATAGCCTTCAATGATTGAATTGGATCAAGAAGTAGAGAAATTGGATAAGGATAACTATCTTATGTGGAATTTTAGAATGACCAACTACCTAATGGGCAAAGGCTTGTGTGGAACTATGAGCAGTGATGATGCTCAACCTCAAATCAATCAAGCTACAACCATTGAAGCCCAAAGGAGGCAAGCAAAAGAATGGGAATAGAGGAATAGGAGATTCATGTTCCTCATTTCACAAGTCATTGTTAATGCCAAGGTAGGGCATACTCAACATCTAGAGAAAGCTAAGGATGCTTGGGAAGCTCTTGAAAGGATGTATTCAACAAATACCAAAGCTAGAAAACTTCAACTCAAGAATGAGTTTAACATAACCAAGAAAAGTTTGAGTCAATCCATAGCTGAATATACTTTGAAGATTAAGGAGCTAAGTGATGCTTTAGCTTCTATTGGCACAACGGTTGAAGATGAAGATCTTGTGTGTTATACTCTCAATAGATTGAGAGAAGATGAAAGATGGATGACTTTTATAACTTCCATTAACTTGAAAGATGCATATCCAAGTTTTGAAAAACTAAGCCCTCATCTTGTCACATAACAGCTTAGCTTTGGTGGCCCCAAAGGAAAGGACAACCACAACCAAATGTTATATGCAGGTCGAGGTAAAGAAAGGAACTCAAGAGGAGGCTCAAGAGGAAAAGGAAGAGGTCACAACAACTCTAACTACAATCAAAACAATTCGGAAGACAACAAGCTCAAATGCCAACATACAAGGAAGAAGTCGAGGTACAAGTAGAGGAAGAGGTCGAGGCTCCTACAATTCTCATAAAGGTATAACATTCTATCATTGTGGTAACATAGGACACTATCCTAGTGACTGTATGCTGAAGAATGGAAGACAAAATGGAGGCAATCAAAGGATCCAAAGCAACTATGCAAGCACCTCAAGTGAAGGAAGCAAGGAAACACTACTTGGAATGAGACATGTATCTCTGGATCCTTGAACTCATAGATGATGACTTTGCCCAATTGGCTAGGTTGATCTGGCTTGAATCTCCAAAAGGCTTCTTCTGTTTCTCTATTCAAGAATAGTTCTATGCTTTGTTGTCTTGAGGGATCCAATCTGGAGTAATCACTCTGGTCAAAACTGACTTACCTCTAGGAGTCTTGGGTCCTTGGCCTATATTTCCTTGTTCTAGGTCTCCTATCTCATTTCAAGAATGACATTTCCAAACTCATCAGTCCTATCTGGTAGGTTGGTGACCACATACATGGTTCCTTCCTTATCAATGTATGAACCCTCTTCGAACTTGACCACCGGGTGTTCAAGTCCAAAGGGTTGATCTGGATTTTTGAGTTGGACCACTGATCGCCTCAGGCCATCCTCATAGATGCGAGCACCTAATCGGTTGGTCCAAATATATTCCAATTGTGTCTTATAGGGACCTTCTCGTGTTTGTAGATGGGTAGTTCCTGAGCCACCTGCAGGTTTCCCCATGCTAAAAGACATTTCTGAGTGACTTGTGTCAGAGTTTAGTACGTAAGGACAACCACTTAGTTGTTGTGCCCAAGACTTAGTTGTATGGTTGACACTAGACTGAGAAGATCTAATGCTTTGTCTATCCTTGCCTAGGTGTCTACTAGATCTCAGGTTCATAAGCTTTGGTTAATAGCCCAAAATTTCCCTTGGTCTGGTTCAAAATCCTTTGGAGTCCCCTTGGTTCCCTAGTCCCACCTGAGGGTCAACTTCAAATTAGTCTATCTGAAAATCAATGGTTTCCAACGAGCTTTCCAACGAGTTATAAAGCTCAAAAAATGGACTTTGGATGAAAAAGTTATGTCAAATCAGGCTCTTGGGGGTCAAAAGAGGCAAATAGGACCTTTTGGAAAAGATCACGATTTTGTGTGAAAATCGCGATTTTGTGAAATCATGAGAATCGCGATGTTGTGAATTCAAGAGAATCGCGATGCTGTGAAATCAAGAGAATCGCGATGCTGTGAATGCAAGAGAATCGCGATGCTGTGAATGCAAGAGAATCGCGATGCTGTAATTCAAGAGAATCGCGATGCTGTGAATTCAAGAGAATCGTGATGCTGTGAATTCAAGAGAATCGCGATGCTGTGAATTCAAGAGAATCGCAACTTTGTGAAATCAAGAGAATCGCGATGCTGACCAATCCCCAAGAAATGCAATTTTGAGAGAGAATCGTGTTTTGAAAATTGCGATTTTTGTACCTTAGAGAATCGTGTTTTGAAAATCGGGATTTTGAGGCCATAGAGAAGCGTGTTTTCAAAAAATCGGGTTTTTTCACTCAAAATCGTGATTTGCAAAAATCGCGATTTTGAGCCCGCTGAAAATCGTGTTTTCTCAGAATCGTGTTGTCGACATGAAAATCATGATTTTGGATGAAAATCGTGTTTTTTGACAATCGTGTTTTGAAAATCATGATTTTGTACCTTGGATGAAAATCGTGTTTTTGAAAATCGCAATTGCCAACAGAGAATCGTGTTTGATCACAATCGTGTTTGATCACAATCGTGTTTTTTACTGAAAATCGTGATTTGTGAGAATCGCAATTTTGAGCACAACCACAGAATCGCGATTTTGAGAATGACCCCAGAATCGTGTTCTTGCTCAGAATCGTATTTTTTGAGAATCACCAAAAAAAATCATGCTTCTGAGGGTGACCAGAGAATCGTGTTTTTTTGAAAAACTTAGAGAATCGTGATTCTGAGCACAACTCGAGAATCGCGATTCTGAGAATGACCTCAGAATCGTGTTTCCTTCAGAGAGCTTTTAGGCGGGAAATAGAAAATCGTGATTTTCAAAAAAATTTGAATTTTTTTACAGAATGATGATTTTCATCACAGAATCGTGTTTTTTGGCGGGAACTTCGAATTTCTAAGCGCCGAGCAATGGTGAGATCCGTATGTGCAGAAAATCATGAAAAAACAGAGACGCTTGCTCTCCCTTGCACTTCCTAACTCCTTCCCACACAATAATGCATGAAAAATGGTATGAAAATGGTGAAAATGCACAAGAAATTTCTATGAAGATGAAGATGGATGAAGATGGAGATGATGATGATGATGAAGATGGAGAAGAAAAATAAAAAAATAACAGAAATGATAGTTTTTTTACCTACCAACATCGCAAATCTACGATCTTACCATCACAACGCTCATCCTCGAAGCTCTCTCCCCTGCAACGGCGCCAAAATTTGGTGTAGCTCAAGCGTAAGCACCACATCCTTTACTTGTCAATCCGCGGAGACGTGAGGACCGGTATGAAGACCACGAGCAAGTGAGGGCACAAGTGCATGCGTGAAAGCACACAAACATGCACACACATACACACACGCGCACAAGGTAAGATCAAAGAGAGGAACAATGGAAAGCTTCGATTGCAAAATATTTCTCTTACAAAATCTCTATTCTCTAACAAGCTAACCTCAAAAATGAGCTCTCTAGCTCTTTTTATAGTTTTTGGACTAGTTTTGGCCCTGTCCAGACCTAGTTAAAAATTGAGTTCCAGGGCTTATTTGAGGGCTCAAATGAAGTCTAAGAATTATGAAAATTGGTAGGATGATACTTCTAATACTCCTCAAGCTCGAGGACTCCTCGGCTTGAACAAAATGGAGTTACAAAAATAGAAAATGGTACTTACAATGGTTTTTAGTGATGAAAATCACTATTTTTATAGGGATTTCTTCTAAAAATTTGTCATACACTTCTTGGAGCTCCCTATTTGCTCCTTCTTCTTGTGTGTCCACCTCTTTGATGTGCTCCTATGCTTTGTCCTTGACCTTCAGCTTCAATAGGAACCAAGGTAAAAAAAATGCATTTTCATTGGCTACTCGACGGAACAAAAAGGATACAATTGTTATAACCCTAGAACAAAGGAAGTAAGAGTCTCGTGAGATGTGTTCTTTGATGAACTAAGACCATGGTATGAAGATAAAGGAAAGGAAAAGATTCTTGAAGAAGATTGTGATGATTATGCAGGAACAAATCAAAGAAAAGTTCAACAATCAAGCACAAAGGTTTCAGGTCAAGAGGCATCTACATCAAATGAAGAATGTTCAACATGGAGGGGGAGTCATTCTTTGTCTCCAAATTTAGCTCATATTAGAGCTGAAGAAGCAAGTGCTACTCCAAATAGTGAGATAGATCCAAGTAATGAACAATATGAAGAGGTAATCACTCCGAAGGTAAAGCTGAATAGGTTAAAGAAGCAACTTTCTAAAGGTAATGAAAGAAGATCTTCAAGGACAAGTATCCAACTCAAAGGTTGAGTTATGATAGCTTCATGGCGAAACATTTTGCATACATGATGCACGTTACCAAAGACAAAGAGCCTGAGACATATGAAGAAGCTTGCACACAAAAGGAATGGAAGCAAGCTATGAAAGAGGAGATCAAAGCTCTCAAAGATAATCACACATGGGAGCTAGTGCCAAAGAAAGAAGGAATGAAGATTGTTCCAAAAAAATGGGTGTTTAAAGTAAAGAGGAATGATGATGGTTCACCAGATAGATATAAAGCTAGATTAGTTGCCAAAGGATTCAAACAAACACAAGGCATAGATTATGATGAAGCTTTCAACCTTGTTGCAAAGATGGGAACAATTAGAACATTAATAGCAATTGGTGCTTCAAGGAGATTGCCATTATATCAACTTGACATCAAAAATGATTTCCTCAATGGAGAACTACAAAAAGAGGTATACATGAGTCAACTGGTTGGACTCGAAAATGAAAACCATCCATACTTTGTTTGCACGTTGAAAAAGGCACTTTATTGCTTGAAGCAAGCACCAAGAGCATAGAATTAGAGATTGGTAGAGTATCTAACTAAGTCTGGATACAACCCACGTAGTGCGGATCCTTCATTGTACATGGAGAAGGAAGAAAATAGAGAGTTATATATTTGCATATACGTCGATGACCTCATCATAACAAGAAATGATGTTACAGGGATTAAAGATATCAAAAGGAAGCTTGGTAAGGAGTTTAAAATTTCAAATCTTGGAGAGTTGAAATAGTTTTTAGGAATTGAAGTTGTTTATGGAAAACATGGCATCTACTTGATGCAAAGCAAGTACTTGTTGGATGTTCTTTTCATATTTGGAATGAGTGAATGCAAACCACTCACTCAACCCATGGACACAAATACAAAGATTTGCTCAAATGATGGAGAAATATTGGAAGATGTAATGACATCCAAAAGCATTGTAGGATCATTAATCTATGCAAACATTACAAGACCTGATTTATCTTATGTTTTTGGTGTTCTTTCTCAGTTTATGCAAGCCCCCACAAGTGAACATTTAAATTGAGCCAAGAGAGTGTTGAGATACATAAAGCATACAGTTAATCATGCTTTGTTTTACAAGTTTGATGAAGAATTGCAGGTAAAAGGCTTTAGCGATGCTGATTGGGCAGGTTTAAAGGAAGAGAGGAGATCAACCTTAGGTTATGTGTTCATGATAGGAAGCAAACCTATCACATGGAGCTCAAAGAAACAATCTACTGTTGCACTTTCATCCATGGAGGCTAAATATAGAGGATTAGCATTTGCCACATGTGAAGCAATATGGATTAAAAAGCTTTTGGGTGAACTTGAAGTGCAAGTTGGAACCATCCCTATATACGGTGATAACATGTCAAGTATTTACCTGGCAAACAATCCTATGTTTCATGCAAGGAGCAAGCACATCGAGCTCCACTACCATTATGTAAGGGAGAAGGTATTGAGAAAATATGTGGAGATAAAGATCATTAGAACCAAAGAGCAGGTTGCAAATATTTTTACAAAGTTCTTGGATGCTTTTAAACTCAAAGGTTTCAAGGATGTGATAAATTTGCAGGACATGGTTGAAGATAACTCCCAAATGAGCTTGAGGGGGAGTGTTGAAGATAAATGTACAAGCTCATTTTCACATGAACTATGCTTGGATAAAGTTACCAAATATAAAGATAAAGAAAAAGGAGAAAAGAAAAAAAGGGGAAAAAATTCTAGTCAAAATTTAGGATGAGTAAAAGATACAATATCTCCATTGTAGTAAGTGGCATGTAGTGGGCAATCAAATGTAAGTGGTGAGTTAAGAAGGAGGCACAAACTTCTTCACATGCTCATTGGTTATAAAAGTGGAGTGGGAGCACATTCTAAACAAGGAGAGAAAGAGGCAAGAGCTCCCAACAGTCGGATCTGTTCATTTTGCCATTTTGTCTTCCCATAGACTCCTTCGAGTTGCACCTCATTTTGTACATAGCTCCGTTGTGAAGCTCATATCTCAGTGTATATGTAACCATTTCTTGTGTTTAAATGCTCATTGGAAAGCTTATCTTGTTTATTTTCCATATTCAAGATATTTTCATCAAAGCAAATATATTCCATGAGATATTAGTCAAAGAGTGAAGTCTAGTGTTTCAGCATACCTATATAGATAGGTAGTCTATTTTGGTCGGCTACATTTCCCAACCAAAACGTATCCAAATTGCTTATTTTTTTAGCATGTTGGAAAGCTCTTTCCATGTACTTTCTCTATCCCAAATATGTCACTCAAAGGATTTATGTTCTGTGAGATATCTATCATAGAGAGAAGTTTGGTTTTTTAGTATACTTGTGTGCAGTAGGTGGTCGATTTTGGGCAGTTGAGTTTCTTGACCAAAACTCATCAATTACTTGATTTTTCTAATCAAAACTTGTCCAAATTAAGTAATTTTTAGCTTGTTAGAAAGCTCTCTTGTTGCTCAGCAAATCCTCCAACTTGGTTTTCTACCTTTCCATGTTCAGCTATCTTCTCTTGGCTTGCTTTTTCGATTTCGTCTTCTGGATGCTTCTTTAAATACTCTTGAGTCCTTGTGACTATTGCCACAGTTGGCTCTTTATGTGGTTTCTTGGCCTGGTAAGCATCCACAAAGTGCATCGACGAGGTAGAACCTTCTTGAGGGTTCGGTGTCTTGAACACTACTCCGTTCGTAGGAACGTGCTCTTGAGCTCTCGATGTGGAATGCATCTGAGTGTCAACATAATTCGAGGACCCTACTGGTCCTTTTTCCTTGCTGGCGGCAGCTCTTCGTTTTGAACAATCTTCATCAAAGTGGCCCTCTCCACTACAGTACCTACATAGTGGAGTATAATCAATTGGTTTCTTTTCGTTTCGACATCTAGATTGAGTATGGCCAAAGCCATGGCATCTCCAACACTGGATTGGACCGTCTCTTCTTTGATCACGTGCAACTCCTCTTGGATAGTCTCCTCCTTGACCCTAAGCACCATATCCATAAGTAGGTCTGTTTTCCCAACGAGATGTAGGTGGGACACTTTGAGCGGGAAATCCCGTGTAAGGTCTTTCTCTTGTATCTCCCGATTTCATGGTCCTCTCTTCATAGGCTCTCTTGTTGTAACATCGGTCCTCTGTGTGATTTGTTCTTCCACAAAAAGTGCAACGCATTCCGGGTGGTGATCTATCTGTGAATACTCTCGAGACTGTAGGGCATTCGGAAGCCAAATGGCCGTAACCATGGCACTTTCCACACCATGTATTTGATCTAAACACTTGATTTGGGTTTGTAGTTACCTCGGGTTTTACTGTGTATGTTTCTTGGGTCATTGTGGCAGCTTTTATAGCTTGTGTGACCAACTCCAATATTCGTTCTTCAGTTAACGAAGGTTTTACCTCGCCTGGCGTGCTAGTGGCAGCTACAAAAGCTGGGGTCCTCAATGCGGGACTTTCTTGGCCAGGATCTTTCATCGGTATGTTTCCTAGGCCTCCCATTGGCTCGTATAAGAGCTCCATCTTCCTCTTTTGACATAAATGTACTTCCTCCCAAAGCCTTGCTTGTTCCTTAGCATCCATTAAAGTTTTCGGTCTTGTCAGGCTGATATGCTGCTGTGCCGTAGGATCTCTCAATCCCGCGATGAATCTTCTCTTCAATGTCTCATCGTTCGGGGCATTCGCGCCCATCTTTCTTACCAACGTTTCCATTCTCTGAATGTAGTTATCGATGCTCTCATTGACTCCCTGTCGCAAGTAATCCATCTGTTGTGCCAATCTATCTTGGAAGCCTTGTCGTCGAAACTTTGCCAAGAAGGCTTCTTTGAGCATTTGATAAGTGCCACGCTCTTGTGGTGTCAGATTCCCATACCAATTGGCTGCCTCATCACGGAGAATAGCCGGAAAAATTCTCAACCTTTGACCCTGGTCAACTACCACATTGGCCTCACAAGTAACCTCAAACAGCTGGATAAAACTATCTGGATCCTCGTCCCAAGCACCTGAGAACTTGGTGAAGTCCCCCAAGTGAACCGAAATCCGCTGAGCCATTTCAAACAGAGGTGTGATGTCAATATCACTTCGATCCCAGAAATTTAGCACACGCGGCCTCAGGATCCCTCCTTCAAACTTTCGTACTTGATTCGTGACTCTCCTACGGGAGTACACGTTTATGGAAGATTTCTTCGAGCCAGTCAAGGTTGACTCAACTTGCGATTCCCACCTCTTCCTTTCTCTTTCAGAGGCTCTTCTCTAAGCGCGTTCCTCTCTTTGAGTTTGTGTTGCTCCTGAGGATGAGCTCCCCTCACTCATGTACTAGATCTGGAGTCCGCAAGCTCGGCCAACATGTGGCGCTAGGCGAACCTATGGCACTCTCTTATAGAGACGTGCAAAGCTATTCCCGGCAAACACACCAAAATGTTTGATTTCGTAACCCAAGGGAAACTGCCTTACACACACCTATGTTTTGTTAAATTAGCTTGTGCTATGCCACTTTCTTTTACTCTGAGTCCACAATTTCTCTCGAATATCACATATGTATATACCCGCTTCCACTCGCTTTCCCTTTGGTTCTTTTCTTTTCCCTTTTGCAAATATGCACGCACACTTGCAATTCCCTCCCTTTCTTCACTCAACCCCCCTCCTTTCACGTCGGGTTCTTGCGCGCTTAGGGGTGCACACAGGGTGCCTAGAAAGTATCTCAACTTGAAAGATATCAGTAGCTAGGAAGACTTTTCCTTCATAAAAAGATAAACACATATTTTCTTTTGCATATATCAACCATAATACATGTTCTTGATCCGAATCGAGGCAACTCAAAGAGCTTCGTTAATTGATATCTCAATTATCGTGAGATCCCATTTACTTATATAACTGGGTTTGCTTTGTTTACTTGTTGGCGTTACCTTTGTCTGTCCATAGCTCAAGAGAGGAAATGATAGATGTCAAAATTAAGAAAGTATATTGTTATGGATCACAAAATATAATTACTGTAGAACATTTGTTTTTTTTCGTAGCTCTAAGTGGAAGATTACCATTACTGTTCATATAAAAAAAGAAAAATCATTTCAATTCTTCGATTGAACTCCGTGAGAATTTCTATTTCTATTTCATTATCTATCAACAGGGCACCGCAAGGTTTCATGTAAAAGCAGGGGCACGACGTGGGATGATGGAAAATAACTTATTAACCCTTTCTTACATCACTTTGGTTTGTGTCTCTCCTAAAAAACAATCACGTTCAACAATAATCATTGACATTTGCAATCAGGAGATAAGCAGGAAGCATTCGCAATGAGTGCAACTTTAGGAAGAGATTAATCATGAACAGCTCCACAATGCAAAACACAAATTGTATCATTTATTTATGCATGCATCCCTTTGATATGCTCATCACTATTTTTTTTATTAGAGCACTCATAAGTAAACTATAGGCATAGGCATAAGTCTTCTGATCGTACACTGGAAACGAATGCACATTTAATCTTTATCGTGACTTATAACAGATGTTAATCTTATGGCTTTGGCATTCTCAGATTATACTTATTCTGTATCATTTGGAACTAGAAAACATTTATCACAAAGAGTTTGCGTGCTTTCGCGAATCCAACAATAAACTAATTAAAACACATTACAACCCTTCAAAATTATGCGCATCAACATATGCGTTCATATGTAAATCTCAGCACAGAGAAACTCATTCAATACACCAAAGATCGGTTCAAAACTTTACAAAGCATTCCCTGTAGCGTACAAAGTACACCCAGTAATTGCGTACACTGTGAATATGTTTCTGCGTGGAGAAAGAAATCATCCTAATATCCAACTGAAGTAAATTGATAACGTTCTCGTTAATTGATTGCAAATTAAAGCTTGAATGCAGTTCATGCTGAGAAAAATTCAAACCAGTTATGCCATGCATATACAGATATCCAAAACCTTACATGGTCATAGCTCCGGGGTATGAGCAGGTCTCAGGTATCACCATTCGGAATCATCCGTAGTTCTTTCTTCCCACCTTTAATATGTATGCATGTAACTCCTCTCAATCTGGAGTTGTCCTCCATCTCCAAGAACTTTGAATGTACCAAGGAGACATGAGCGAACGGAGCCGTTGTTACAGAAGTAAGGAATCAATCCTCCTCACCTTTTACTTTTGCGCTTCTCACTGTCTTCCTGCGGCTGCCTTATTTCTTTCATGAAAACATCATGCGCTCGTGCTGCCTTCTTTTGTCGATGAAGACCCCCATAAATGATCTCTATTGAAGGGCATCGACCTCTCGCAGGCAGAGGTATGAGAAGCTAACCAAAACACTCCCTGCTGCCCCTGTCTTCTTGCTCTTTGAGACCTTTCCTAACAATCCAAGCTCTCCCTCCCAGCGTGTGTTATTTTTTCCCTTGTATAGAAACAAGACAGAGCGTATAGAAATGAAGCCGCTGCTCCCCTTTCTTTGCATACACTCTTCACAAACACTGTGGTTGAACCATTCTCCCTTGCTCTTCAATTTTCTTTTTGCGGAAAACAGAGACTCTGTGGAGATAATAGCAAAGCATCTTCATTCCCATGCTTTCCAGGAACGATCGTCAGCCCTAGGCGGTATCGGCCCCCACCAGAAAAAGTATTCAGGATTTCTCTTTCCTTTCAGCTCTCGACAGTTTTTTTGCCTTCTCTTCCCCCCATGTGATTTCTTGTGGGCCTTATTCCGCATCTGAAGCCCCCTGATATATTCTCTTCTTCGAGAAAGTCTCCAGCTCCTGCTATGACTTCCCCCTTTTAACTTGTTGCAAGCTCGGAAGAACTTGTTGCAAGCTGGGAAGTGAAGCGTAGGTAATTCCCCCTTTCCAACGTGGTGCCGTCATACCAGCATTATTCCCTCCTTCAGCTCGCTGCGCAGTGCCTTCTTTTCCCTCCGAGAGATGCTCTTTGCGGTGTGCTTACAACCAGAACTCCCTTCAAGATAAGGGTCTCCCCCGTCGATTACTCTCCACACAGTTCTGCAGCCCCTCCGAAAAATATGAGAAAAAACCCTTTTTTGCTACCGCCAAAGATAAAGGCATCCAATCTTTTGAAGAAAAAATAGGCCTCACACTCTTTGTAGCAAAAACAAAAGAAATGTCCTCCGTTCTGCACACAAAACAGAAAGCTGCCAATTTGTTTTTTATCCTCTGACAATTAAAACAACCATGCCTTTGGGGTGAGAACAAAGAAATGGCTGAACACCTCCACATCTCTGAATTCTTTTTTGGTGAGGTGTCGAAGATCAAATTCCGGAAATTAGTCAAACGATTGTATTTGATGGTTGATAAGAAAGCATTCCCCCCTTAAAACAAAGCCGCTTCTAATTTCCTCTGCACGTCAGTATTTCCTATGTTCTTACGAGGCTTGTCCATGCTCAATCCCTACGAAGCAACTTCTCAGAACCCTTGATGATAAAATATCCTCCAATTTCAAAAGCACAATGGCCTTTTTCAAGTGAAACCTTTTCTCCACACCCCTGCAATCTGCAATAAGAAGATCCCACCATCATCGGAATCCTCCAAATCGAAACATTCTTCATAGTTTCATCTTGTTCGAGTTCTTGTCCTTTCCTGTTCCACCAGCCCATTCTTGACTTCTCATTATAATTCATAATCGATAGCCCTGTTTTCCTTTACCAATATCTCCACATGCTTCTCATCAATCATCAAATCCACTCTTCAAGTACCTGAAATCAAACGTATTTTCCTGCCAAATAGAACCACATTAGTGCATTAAAACCAACCATTTTCTGAGCTAACAGCTACATTTCCCAACCAAAACGTATCCAAATTGCTTGTTTTTTTAGATGTTGGAAAGCTCTTTCCATGTACTTTCTCTATCCCAAATATGTCACTCAAAGGATTTATGTTGTGTGAGATATCTATCATAGAGAGAAGTTTGGTTTTTTAGTATACTTGTGTGCAGTAGGTGGTCGATTTTGGTCAGTTGAGTTTCTTGACCAAAACTCATCAATTACTTGATTTTTCTAATCAAAACCTGTCCAAATTAAGTAATTTGTAGCTTGTTAGAAAGCTCTCTTTGTCTACTTTGATTGACTAAAGGCACAGGTCCATTTGAGTTTTATAGTGAGAGCAGCAAGCTATCTAAGGCGCAAGTATTTGTTGAAGTGCTAGACATACAAGGGTTCACTACATGTTTTCATTGTGCATGGGACAACTCATTCTCCACATCCATGTGGTATCTATATAAGTTCATAGTAAATATTATAATCTTCATTCCTAGGTTGGTCTTTGCCTTGAATTCTTAGTTTCATTCTTCTAATGCATTCTAAAGCTTCTACATGGGCTTCTTCTCGTATCCTTATCTCTTCTTGCTTGTGTTTCTTAGCCACATTAAGTCTCATCATAATATCCAACTGAAGTAAATTGATAACGTTCTTGTAAATTGATTGCAAATTAAAGCTTGAATGGAGTTCATGCTGAGAAAAATTCAAACCAGTTATGCCATGCATATACAGATATCCAAAACCTTACATGGTCATAGCTCCGGGGTATGAGCAGGTCTCAGGTATCACCATTCGGAATCATCCGTAGTTCTTTCTTCCCACCTTTAATATGTATGCGTGTAACTCCTCTTAATCTAGAGTTGTCCTCCATCTCCAAGAACTTTGAATGTACCAAGGAGACATGAGCGAACGGAGCCGTTGTTACAGAAGTAAGGAATCAATCGTCCTCACTTTTTACTTTTGCGCTTCTCACTGTCTTCTTGCGGCTGCCTTATTTCTTTCATGAAAACATCATGCGCTCGTGCTGCCTTCTTTTGTCGATGAAGACCCCCATAAATGATCTCTATTGAAGGGCATCGACCTCTCGTAGGCAGAGGTATGAGAAGCTAAGGTTCTGTGATTAGCCAAAACACTCCCTGCTGCCCCTGTCTTCTTGCTCTTTGAGACCTTTCCTAACAGTCCAAGCTCTCCCTCCCAGCGTGTGTTATTTTTCCCCTTGTATAGAAACAAGACAGAGCGTACAGAAATGAAGCCGCTGCTCCCCTTTCTTTGCATACACTCTTCACAAACTCTGTGGTTGAACCATTCTCCCTTGCTCTTCAATTTTTTTTTTGCGGAAAACAGAGACTCTGTGGAGATAATAGCAAAGCATCTTCATTCCCATGCTTTCTAGGAACGATCGTCAGCCCTAGGCGGTATCGGCCCCCACCAGAAAAAGTATTCAGGAGTTCTCTTTCCTTTCAGCTCTCGACAGTTTTTTTGCCTTCTCTTCCCCCCATGTGATTTCTTGTGGGCCTTATTCCGCATCTGAAGCCCCCTGATATGTTCTCTTCTTTGAGAAAGTCTCCAGCTCCTGCTATGACTTCCCCCTTTTAACTTGTTGCAAGCTCGGAAGAACTTGTTGCAAGCTGGGAAGTGAAGCGCAGGTAATTCCCCCTTTCCAGCGTGGTGCCGTCATACCAGCATTATTCCCTCCTTCAGCTCGGTGCGCAGTGCCTTCTTTTCCCTCCGAGAGATGCTCTTTGCGGTGTGCTTCCACAACCAGAACTCCCTTCAAGATAAGGGTCTCCCCCGTCGATTACTCTCCACACAGTTCTGCAGCCCCTCCGAAAAATATGAGAAAAAACCCTTTTTTGCTTCCGCCAAAGATAAAGGCATCCAATCTTTTGAAGAAAAAATAGGCCACACACTCTTTGTAGCAAAAACAAAAGAAATTTCCTCCCTTCTGCACACAAAACAGAAAGCTGCCAATTTGTTTTTTATCCTTTGACAATTAAAACAGCCATGCCTTTGGGGTGAGAACAAAGAAATGGCTGAACACCTCCACATCTCTAAATTCTTTTTTGGTGAGGTGTCGAAGATCAAATTCAAGAAATCGGTCAAATGATTGTATTTGATGGTTGACAAGAAAGCATTCCCCCCTTGAAACAAAGCCGCTTCTAATTTCCTCTACACGTCAGTATTTCCTATGTTCTTAGGAGGCTTGTCCATGCTCAATCCCTGCGAAGCAACTTCTCAGAACCCTTGATGATAAAATATCCTCCAATTTCAAAAGCACAATGGCCTTTTTCAAGTGAAACCTTTTCTCCACACCCCTGCAATCTGCAATAAGAAGATCCCACCATCACCGGAATCCTCCAAATCGAAACATTCTTCACAGTTTCTTCTTGTTCGAGTTCTTGTCCTTTCCCGTTCCACCAGCCCATTCTTGACTTCTCATTATAATTCATAATCGATAGCCCTGTTTTCCTTTACCAATATCTCCACATGCTTCTCATCAATCATCAAATCCACTCTTCAAGTACCTGAAATCAAACGTATTTTCCTGCCAAATAGAACCACATTAGTGCATTAAAACCAACCATTTTCTGAGCTAACATACTCCTCTCTTCTTATTTGCAAAGTCGTCCTCGACGAGCCACTCTCACTGCAATATACATTCAGCCATGAACATGTCAGTTATAACTTGGTTGCATACCTTTTCATCGAGCCGTCACTTCCACTAAACCTGCACTCATTGAAGCTATTACAAACCATTCACCTCAAAATGATCCAATACACATATATGCAACTCCATTTCCAACATGCATCAAATTTCTCATGCATTGCATTATGAAAATACTCTCAACCAAAATAACACATTCATACCTTTCCATGTCTTACACATACGACTGTCATTGTGAAGAAAACACGAACAGAAATACTGAAATAAACAACAATAACTGAAATGAATCCAACAGGAGATGCAACATACCCAAAATGCATACCCCATTATCGCATCTACTATTCGCTATGTACAATTATTCCATGACCAGACACTCCCTGAGAATCCCCATCGTCGTCCCACAAAAGCCATCGAGACCCGAGTACAAGTCAAGATCTACATAAAAACCCTGGAGTGTCCCACACACTGGAAAACCCTCGGATAAAGCACACAAGTTATAAAGCAAGACCGTTGCATTACCTTGCTAAAGCCTCATCCATAAGTACATATAGAGTCTCCGTGCCTTCAAGAATGTTGATTCAAAGTGAGCTGATCTGTCACAAGCCATCCCATACCAATCACACAAGTAAATAACGTTCCCTTCCAGGCGATCATCGCCCTCTCCTCTCTCTCTCTCCCCCTTAGGAGTGGGGAATAATTTCATAGGTAAATTTTTATTTATATTCACACGTTGGCCTACGTTGTCACTGGATGCGATTCGTGGACCTGACCACCTGATCAGGTTGATTCCACCCATCTACCAATGCAATGCAGTGCACAACACACAAGCACACAATGATAACACATAACATATATCAGCTAGCCCATGACGAAGCTGGATACGGCTCGTGTTCGTGACTACCCAGCCACGATGGCTCTACCTACCTACCAACCCGTTATGGCGCGTAGCTAAGACATAAACATATACATCCCAAGCCTATGGCGAAACTAGCTGCGGCTCGTGGTCCTAACCACCCGGCTAGGATAAATCCACCCACCTACTAGCCCACCATAGCGCATTGGTACGATCACAGCAACACAAATTTTTTCTTTTCCTTTCTTTTTCTTTTTTTTTCATAGTTAATTAATTTACCCAAGTCCTAAGAATTAGGGAGAGGAAGAAAGGGATTTTTTCCCCACTTTTCCCACACATGCATGCAAACATATACACTCTAGCCTTTGACAGATCAACCACCTCTTCACTCCATTCTCTCAATTACAGATACTACATATGTATTCATCGATTTGACTTTTCACTAGGTAACTACAACCAGCTATGCTTTAGTCCCTCATGTACCTATCCTTAGACGATCTATAATGTGGGTCTCCGGGATGTGTCATGTAGCCTCACATCGTACTCGCATCCCAACGACTTCCCTAGGGCGAGTCAGGCTCAACTTCAGGAGCTCCGTCATCACTTCCTATCGTTAACACATCTGCCCAAGCCCAAGTGATATCGTTTTCTTCTTTAGGCATTTCCCTCGAAGGGTCGAAATAGTAATATCGATCCCCCGCCCATCCTACATGTCGGGTCAGGTATTCCTCAAAACACTCAATATAAAACATAACATCCAAACCCTGGTTTATGAAGCATACCAGCCAGTGCGCTTCCTCCACATCATATTCCGTCTCAAAGTCGTCGACCTCTATGTCCATGCGGGCGAATGTTTGGTCCGAGAAATATATCCTTAGCTCGTACAAATAGAGTTGAGTTATTTGATCTGCCATTTTGTTACTTAGCTCCTAACAGTCTCTGCGCAACACAAGAAAAATAATTAGAAGTCCAAAATTCTTGAGCTAGCAAGGAAGAATATTTATGACACACAAATCATAGCTTACATATGCGCATATATATATATATATATATAACTATACATCTATGTACAAGGAGTCTACTACGTCCTTCTGCTTGGATCTCGTCTGGCTTCTCCTGTCCTAATGCTACTTGAAATATGGTTTAACTCGAAGCGCGTTAACCTTCACGGGAGCACATTCTTCTCCTAAATCCTGAATTTGCATGGAACCATTGGAGTTGAGTTCCACCACCTTAAACGGTCTTGCCCATCTTGTCTGTAACTTCCCCGGGAATTTATAATATTTACTATCATAGAATAGCACTAAATCTCCTTCTTGAATCACATAGGTCTTGAGATTCTTGTCATGCCTCTCCTTACGTCTTCTCTGAATAGCTTCCAGAATTTGTTGTGCAATGAGTCTCTTTTCTTCTAGCTTGACCAGTTGTATGTACCTCTCCTTCAATGACTCTTCCTCTCCCAGCCTAGCCTCGATGGCCACTCTTAATATCGGCACTTCTTTTTCGATGGGAAAGATGGCTTCCTCGCCATATACTAGGGAGAACGGAGTGCTCTTATTCGTCACTCGGTAGGATGTTCGATACGCCCACAAAGCTTCCAAGAGTCTCTCATCCCAGTCTCGCCTATGCACAGCTACTGTCTTTGTCAGAATTTGTTCAAGAACCTTGTTGGTGACCTCCACTTGTCCATTTGCCCTCGGGTAATATGGAGTACTTTTTCTATGTTTAATCTTATATAATTCCATTAATTCTTCGATCAGTTCGTTGACAAAGTACGTTCCTCTATCACTCACTATCTCCAACGGGCATCCGAATCGGGTGATAATTTGTTCATACAAAAATTTCGCTACATCAACAGCTCGGTCAGTCTTCAGAGCTTTAGCCTCTACCCACTTGGTAACATAGTCAGTGCAGACCAGAATATACCTATTGGATCTATGTCTTGAGGGAGGATCAATAGGCCCCACAAAATCAATTCCCCACTTTTCAAAAGGCTTAAGAGCCAGCACCGGCGTAAGAGGAGCTGCATGTGCTAATGTTGGTTTGCCCATTCTTTGGCATTTTGTCGCATTTCTTGCAGTATGTATGAGAGTCTTTGAACAGTGTTGGCCACCAATACCCAACCGATAAGATCTTTCTTGCCGTCAACTCACCAGCAAAATGCCCCCCGCAGGGTTCATCATGCAATGCTCTCAACACTAGGGTTGCTTCTTCTTCCTCGATACACCTCCTATAAATGCTCTCATGGACAAAATATCGATAGAGCTGTCCCCCAATGATGCTATGGTGCTTCGCCAATGCTAACAATTTTTTCTTCTCTCTCTTGCTTGCTCCCGACGGGTATTTAGTGGTGCATAAGAAATTCACCAAGTCGGCATACCAAGGTACTTTAGCATCAACCTGAAATAGATGTCCATCAGGAGCATCATCAGGCACACCAGAGATTGGCTCCTCATTAACAATTCGAGATAAATGGTCGGCCAATATGTGCGCTTTGCCTGGTTTGGTTACCACTGTGAACTGAAATTCTTGTAGGAGTAGCATCCACCTCATCAATCGCCCTGATAGCTCGGGTTTATTAATGATATACTTTAGGGCTTCGTGATCCACATAAAACGTGAAATGCTTTCCCATCAGGTAATGCCGATACTTGTTTACCGCAAAGATCATCGAGAGGCATTCCTTTTCTGTAGTCGTGTAGTTTCTTTCAGTGCTATTCAAGTTTCGACTTGCGTAATAAATAGGGTGGTACAATTTCCTTTCATCGGATTGATATAGCACTGCTCCAACCAAAGTATGAGAAGCATCTGTGTGCACATGAAATTCTTTCGTCCAGTCGGGTGCTACCAAAATCGGTGCATTTATCAATCTCTCTTTGATCAAGTCGAATGCAACTTAACACTCTCCAGTCCATTGGTATTGTTGGTCTTTCCTCAAAAGATTCGTCAATGGTGCTGCTATTGATGCAAAATTGAATATAAATCGTCGATAATAATTAGCATGCCCCAAGAATCCTCTGAGTTGCCACAAGTTTTGAGGAAGTGGAAGTTGTCCAATTTTTTGTACTTTGTCCTCGTCAACCGCGATCCCTTTTTCGGAAATAACATGTCCCAAGAGCAATCCTCTTCGTACTCCAAATGTACACTTTTCAGGATTTAATGCGATGCCTTTTTCAATGCTTCTTCTTAAAATAGCTTCGATCCTCTCCATCATGTTTTCATCATTGCCCCTGATTGCAAAATCATCGAGGAATATCTCCATCCAATCCTGCAAATAGTCTTGATATGCAGCTATCATTGCCCTCTGGAATGTGGCCGGTGCATTGCATAATCCAAATGGCATCACACGATATGCGTATGTGCCCCATTCCGTGGTGAAAGTAGTTTTTTATTGATCCTCTTCATGGATTTGGATCTGGTTGTACCCACTGAAACCATCCAAAAATGAGTACAATTTATGGCCAGCCACTCTGTCCAAGATTTGATCAGTAAACGGCAAGGGGAAGTGATCCTTCTTTGTGCGCTCGTTCAACTTTACGATAATCTATGCAAATACGAATTTTCTTATTTTTCTTCGGAACAACTACAATTGGTGATACCCATTCGCTGGATGCGATGGGATATATGAATCCTGCTTCCAATAACTTAGTCAATTTCGAGTAGACTGGATTTGTCCGCCTAAGTCGTTGACATATTGGTCGGGTGCCTTCTTCCAAATCTATATAATGTTGGCAGATTCGAGGATCAATTCCTCTCAGATCACTGTATGACCATGCAAAGGCCTTGCTGAAATTTTTGAGTGCCAATTTAATGCAATCTCGTACTCCCTCTGGTAGCTCTGACCCCACGCTCAAGAACTTTTCTGGAAAAATTTCCCATTTTTCCACCTGAGCTTCTCGCGAATATTCCTTATTCCTTGATGACGCTGTGATTGGAACGTGCTCTCTGATCACGCATGCATGGTTGGCCACTAAATCATTGTTTTGTTCTGTTTCGATTGGACCAAATTTTTTAGTTCAGCTTTGGCAAGGGCTTCCGACGCTTTAGTCTTACTCTTCGCTTCCTTTTCCGATTCTCGACTTCTCCTTAGAAGCTCTGCTTCTAGCATTCTAACCCTTTCTCTCAACTGTTGTACTTCCATTATCGGAGCTAAATCCAGTTTCAACTCTTCTTTTGAAGTTCCCTTCTCCAGGGATTGAGTAGCTTTATTTTCCTTTGCGTCTATACTCAACATGTAGCACTCAAATTCACTTGTATGTGTCAACCATCCCAGCAACTCGTGGTCTGAGTCATCCTTGTAACATAGTGGATCTTTGTACTCGCCCACTTTCGCATGTTGGAGGTTGGCCAATTGCAGATTAAATCCATCCTGTGAAAGGTCCTTAGAAGTCTCCGTGCGCAGGGCAAATCTTACCCGCGCCACTTCTTGTCTAACCTTTTCCTTCGCTTTTTGCTCCCTTTCCTCAGCTGTTGTCGATTTCTTGCCGGTCAAGTTTGGAGACACTTGAAGTTGTATTCGATCAACCTTTGGTCCAATTGTGATAAATCTTGTACGCCAATCGTGCACACATTTGGCTTGCACCAGTCATGGCCATCCAAGTAGAATCGAGAAGGTGGCCTCTGAGGTCCTTGGTCTTACTATCAGATAATAAACCTTAAACTCTAGACCGCCCACAACTGTGCTTACATTCTTCAAAAGGCCTGCAGGCTTCACTTGTGTTTGATCTGCCATTCTCAAGGACATCGGAGTTTCTTCCATGTGGTTCAGGCCGAAAGCTTTCATCATGTATTCAGTCATAAGGTTGACTGTGGCTCCACTATCTAACTGAGCACCAGGGACTGCATACCCTTTAATCTCGACTGTCACGGCTGGAGCATTCGAATCAATTTGCGTCGTAATACTTTGAATCATACCTTGGACCTCTTTATCTTGTCTCTTTTTATCTCGAGCTTTCCTCGGCTTCTTAATATATTCGTTGTAGAATTGTTTCCTATATGCAGGTGAACATTTCAGCAATGTGCCAATGTCTAGCGTGACTTCCGTGTCCGCGAGCAACTTTACAATGTCCACTTCCTCCAAACTTTGTCTTTCCTTCCTACTCTTAGGAGCCTTCAATCTTTCAGGGAATGGTGCTATGCCTGGCACAAACTCCTTGGTCACTGGTGGAAGAATCTCTATCTCTTCCCCATCCTCAAACTCTTGCTGCTCAGCAAATCCTCCAACTTGGTTTTCTACCTTTCCATGTTCAGCTATCTTCTCTTGGCTTGCTTTTTCGCTTTCGTCTTTTGGATGCTTCTTTAAATACTCTTGAGTCCTTGTGACTACTGCCACAGTTGGCTCTTTATGTGGTTTCTTGGCCTGGTAAGCATCCACAAAGTGCATCGACGAGCTAGAACCTTCTTGAGGGTTCGGTGTCTTGAACACTACTCCGATCGTAGGAACGTGCTCTTGAGCTCTCGATGTGGAATGCATCTGAGTATCAACATAATTCGAGGACCCTACTGGTCCTTTTTCCTTGCCGGCGGTAGCTCTTCGTTTTGGACAATCTTCATCAAAGTGGCCCTCTCCACTACAGTACCTACATAGTGGAGTATAATCAATTGGTTTCTTTTCGTTTGGACATCTAGATTGAGTGTGGCCAAAGCCATGGCACCTCCAACACTGGATTGGACCGTCTCTTCTTTGATCATGTGCGGCTCCTCTTGGATAGTCTCCTCCTTGACCCTGAGCACCATATCCATAAGTAGGTCTGTTTTCCCAACGAGATGTAGGTGGGACACTTTGAGCGGGCAATCCCGTGTAAGGTCTTTCTCTTGTATCTCCCGATTTCATGGTCCTCTCTTCATAGGCTCATCCTCGAAGCTCTCTCCCCTGCAACGACACCAAAATTTGGTGTAGCTCAAGCGTAAGCACCACATCCTTTACTTGTCAATCCGCGGAGACGTGAGGACCGGTATGAAGACCACGAGCAAGTGAGGGCACAAGTGCATGCGTGAAAGCACACAAACATGCACACACATACACACACGCGCACAAGGTAAGATCAAAGAGAGGAACAATGGAAAGCTTCGATTGCAAAAGATTTCTCTTACAAAATCTCTATTCTCTAGCAAGCTAACCTCAAAAATGAGCTCTCTAGCTCTTTTTATAGTTTTTGGACTAGTTTTGGCCCTGTCCAGACCTAGTTAAAAATTGAGCTCCAGGGCTTATTTGAGGGCTCAAATGAAGTCTAAGAATTATGAAAATTGGTAAGATGATACTTCTAATACTCCTCAAGCTCGAGGACTCCTCGGCTTGAACAAAATGGAGTTACAAAAATAGAAAATGGTACTTACAATGGTTTTTAGTGATGAAAATCACTATTTTTATAGGGATTTCTTCTAAAAATTTATCATACACTTCTTGGAGCTCCCTACTTGCTCCTTCTTCTTGTGTGTCCACCTCTTTGATGTGCTCCTATGCTTTGTCCTTGACCTTCAGCTTCAATAGGAACCAAGGTCAAAAAAATGCATTTTCATTGGCTACTCGACGGAACAAAAAGGATACAATTGTTATAACCCTAGAACAAAGGAAGTAAGAGTCTCGTGAGATGTGTTCTTTGATGAATTAAGACCATGGTATGAAGATAAAGGAAAGGAAAAGATTCTTGAAGAAGATTGTGATGATTATGCAGGAACAAATCAAAGAAAAGTTCAACAATCAAGCACAAAGGTTTCAGGTCAAGAGGCATCTACATCAAATGAAGAATGTTCAACATGGAGGGGGAGTCATTCTTTGTCTCCAAATTTAGCTCATATTAGAGCTGAAGAAGCAAGTGCTACTCCAAATAGTGAGATAGATCCAAGTAATGAACAATATGAAGAGGTAATCACTCCGAAGGTAAAGCTGAATAGGTTAAAGAAGCAACTTTCTAAAGGTAATGAAAGAAGATCTTCAAGGACAAGTATCCAACTCAAAGGTTGAGTTATGATAGCTTCATGGCGAAACATTTTGCATACATGATGCACGTTACCAAAGACAAAGAGCCTGAGACATATGAAGAAGCTTGCACACAAAAGGAATGGAAGCAAACTATGAAAGAGGAGATCAAAGCTCTCAAAGATAATCACACATGGGAGCTAGTGCCAAAGAAAGAAGGAATGAAGATTGTTCCAAACAAATGGGTGTTTAAAGTAAAGAGGAATGATGATGGTCCACCAGATAGATATAAAGCTAGATTAGTTGCCAAAGGATTCAAACAAACACAAGGCGTAGATTATGATGAAGCTTTCAACCTTGTTGCAAAGATGGGAACAATTAGAACATTAATAGCAATTGGTGCTTCAAGGAGATTGCCATTATATCAACTTGACATCAAAAATGATTTCCTCAATGGAGAACTACAAAAAGAGGTATACATGAGTCAACTGGTTGGATTCGAAAATGAAAACCATCCATACTTTGTTTGCACGTTGAAAAAGGCACTTTATGGCTTGAAGCAAGCACCAAGAGCATAGAATTAGAGATTGGTAGAGTATCTAACTAAGTCTGGATACAACCCAAGTAGTGCGGATCCTTCATTGTACATGGAGAAGGAAGAAAATAGAGAGTTATATATTTGCATATACGTCGATGACCTCATCATAACAAGAAATGATGTTACAGGGATTAAAGATATCAAAAGGAAGCTTGGTAAGGAGTTTAAAATTTCAAATCTTGGAGAGTTGAAATAGTTTTTAGGAATTGAAGTTGTTTATGGAAAACATGGCATCTACTTGATGCAAAGCAAGTACTTGTTGGATGTTCTTTTCATATTTGGAATGAGTGAATGCAAACCACTCACTCAACCCATGGACACAAATACAAAGATTTGCTCAAATGATGGAGAAATATTGGAAGATGTAATGACATCCAAAAGCATTGTAGGATCATTAATCTATGCAAACATTACAAGACCTGATTTATCTTATGTTTTTGGTGTACTTTCTCAGTTTATGCAAGCCCCCACAAGTGAACATTTAAATTGAGCCAATAGAGTGTTGAGATACATAAAGCATACAGTTAATCATGCTTTGTTTTACAAGTTTGATGAAGAATTGCAGGTAAAAGGCTTTAGCGATGCTGATTGGGCAGGTTTAAAGGAAGAGAGGAGATCAACCTTAGGTTATGTGTTCATGATAGGAAGCAAACCTATCACATGGAGCTCAAAGAAACAATCTACTGTTGCACTTTCATCCATGGAGGCTAAATATAGAGGATTAGCATTTGCCACATGTGAAGCAATATGGATTAAAAAGCTTTTGGTTGAACTTGAAGTGCAAGTTGGAACCATCCCTATATACGGTGATAACATGTCAAGTATTTACCTGGCAAACAATCCTATGTTTCATGCAAGGAGCAAGCACATCGAGCTCCACTACCATTATGTAAGGGAGAAGGTATTGAGAAAATATGTGGAGATAAAGATCATTAGAACCAAAGAGCAGGTTGCAAATATTTTTACAAAGTTCTTGGATGCTTTTAAACTCAAAGGTTTCAAGGATGTGATAAATTTGCAGGACATGGTTGAAGATAACTCCCAAATGAGCTTGAGGGGGAGTGTTGAAGATAAATGTACAAGCTCATTTTCACATGAACTATGTTTGGATAAAGTTACCAAATATAAAGATAAAGAAAAAGGAGAAAAGAAAAAAAGGGGAAAAAATTCTAGTCAAAATTTAGGATGAGTAAAAGATACAATATCTCCATTGTAGTAAGTGGCATGTAGTGGGCAATCAAATGTAAGTGGTGAGTTAAGAAGGAGGCACAAACTTCTTCACATGCTCATTGGTTATAAAAGTGGAGTGGGAGCACATTCTAAACAAGGAGAGAAAGAGGCAAGAGCTCCCAACAGTCGGATCTGTTCATTTTGCCATTTTGTCTTCCCATAGACTCCTTCGAGTTGCACCTCATTTTGTACATAGCTCCGTTGTGAAGCTCATATCTCAGTGTATATGTAACCATTTCTTGTGTTTAAATGCTCATTGGAAAGCTTATCTTGTTTATTTTCCATATTCAAGATATTTTCATCAAAGCAAATATATTCCATGAGATATTAGTCAAAGAGTGAAGTCTAGTGTTTCAGCATACCTATATAGATAGGTAGTCTATTTTGGTCGGCTACATTTCCCAACCAAAACGTATCCAAATTGCTTATTTTTTTAGCATGTTGGAAAGCTCTTTCCATGTACTTTCTCTATCCCAAATATGTCACTCAAAGGATTTATGTTCTGTGAGATATCTATCATAGAGAGAAGTTTGGTTTTTTAGTATACTTGTGTGCAGTAGGTGGTCGATTTTGGGCAGTTGAGTTTCTTGACCAAAACTCATCAATTACTTGATTTTTCTAATCAAAACTTGTCCAAATTAAGTAATTTTTAGCTTGTTAGAAAGCTCTCTTGTTGCTCAGCAAATCCTCCAACTTGGTTTTCTACCTTTCCATGTTCAGCTATCTTCTCTTGGCTTGCTTTTTCGATTTCGTCTTCTGGATGCTTCTTTAAATACTCTTGAGTCCTTGTGACTATTGCCACAGTTGGCTCTTTATGTGGTTTCTTGGCCTGGTAAGCATCCACAAAGTGCATCGACGAGGTAGAACCTTCTTGAGGGTTCGGTGTCTTGAACACTACTCCGTTCGTAGGAACGTGCTCTTGAGCTCTCGATGTGGAATGCATCTGAGTGTCAACATAATTCGAGGACCCTACTGGTCCTTTTTCCTTGCTGGCGGCAGCTCTTCGTTTTGAACAATCTTCATCAAAGTGGCCCTCTCCACTACAGTACCTACATAGTGGAGTATAATCAATTGGTTTCTTTTCGTTTCGACATCTAGATTGAGTATGGCCAAAGCCATGGCATCTCCAACACTGGATTGGACCGTCTCTTCTTTGATCACGTGCAACTCCTCTTGGATAGTCTCCTCCTTGACCCTAAGCACCATATCCATAAGTAGGTCTGTTTTCCCAACGAGATGTAGGTGGGACACTTTGAGCGGGCAATCCCGTGTAAGGTCTTTCTCTTGTATCTCCCGATTTCATGGTCCTCTCTTCATAGGCTCTCTTGTTGTAACATCGGTCCTCTGTGTGATTTGTTCTTCCACAAAAAGTGCAACGCATTCCGGGTGGTGATCTATCTGTGAATACTCTCGAGACTGTAGGGCATTCGGAAGCCAAATGGCCGTAACCATGGCACTTTCCACACCATGTATTTGATCTAAACACTTGATTTGGGTTTGTAGTTACCTCGGGTTTTACTGTGTATGTTTCTTGGGTCATTGTGGCAGCTTTTATAGCTTGTGTGACCAACTCCAATATTCGTTCTTCAGTTAACGAAGGTTTTACCTCGCCTGGCGTGCTAGTGGCAGCTACAAAAGCTGGGGTCCTCAATGCGGGACTTTCTTGGCCAGGATCTTTCATCGGTATGTTTCCTAGGCCTCCCATTGGCTCGTATAAGAGCTCCATCTTCCTCTTTTGACATAAATGTACTTCCTCCCAAAGCCTTGCTTGTTCCTTAGCATCCATTAAAGTTTTCGGTCTTGTCAGGCTGATATGCTGCTGTGCCGTAGGATCTCTCAATCCCGCGATGAATCTTCTCTTCAATGTCTCATCGTTCGGGGCATTCGCGCCCATCTTTCTTACCAACGTTTCCATTCTCTGAATGTAGTTATCGATGCTCTCATTGACTCCCTGTCGCAAGTAATCCATCTGTTGTGCCAATCTATCTTGGAAGCCTTGTCGTCGAAACTTTGCCAAGAAGGCTTCTTTGAGCATTTGATAAGTGCCACGCTCTTGTGGTGTCAGATTCCCATACCAATTGGCTGCCTCATCACGGAGAATAGCCGGAAAAATTCTCAACCTTTGACCCTGGTCAACTACCACATTGGCCTCACAAGTAACCTCAAACAGCTGGATAAAACTATCTGGATCCTCGTCCCAAGCACCTGAGAACTTGGTGAAGTCCCCCAAGTGAACCGAAATCCGCAGAGCCATTTCAAACAGAGGTGTGATGTCAATATCACTTCGATCCTAGAAATTTAGCACACGCGGCCTCAGGATCCCTCCTTCAAACTTTCGTACTTGATTCGCGACTCTCCTACGGGAGTACACGTTTATGGAAGATTTCTTCGAGCCAGTCGAGGTCGACTCAACTTGCGATTCCCACCTCTTCCTTTCTCTTTCAAAGGCTCTTCTCTGAGCGCGTTCCTCTCTTTGAGTTTGTGTTGCTCCTGAGGATGAGCTCCCCTCACTCATGTACTAGATCTGGAGTCCGCAAGCTCGGCCAACATGTGGCGCTAGGCGAACCTATGGCACTCTCTTATAGAGACGTGCCAAGCTATTCCCGGCAAATGCACCAAAATGTTTGATTTCGTAACCCAAGGGCAACTGCCTTACACACACCTATGTTTTGTTAAATTAGCTTGTGCTATGCCACTTTCTTTTACTTTGAGTCCACAATTGCTCTCGAATATCACATATGTATATACCCGCTTCCACTCGCTTTCCCTTTGGTTCTTTTCTTTTCCCTTTTGCACATATGCACGCACACCCGCAATTCCCTCCCTTTCTTCACTCAACCCCCCCCGTCAGGTTCTTGCGCGCTTAGGGGTGCACACAGGGTGCCTAGAAAGTATCTCAACTTGAAAGATGTCAGTAGCTAGGAAGACTTTTCCTTCATAAAAAGATAAACACATATTTTCTTTTGCATATATCAACCATAATACATGTTCTTGATCCGAATCGAGGCAACTCAAAGAGCTTTGTTAATTGATATCTCAATTATCGTGAGATCCCATTTACTTATATAACTGGGTTTGCTTTGTTTACTTCTTGGCGTTACCTTTGTCTGTCCATAGCTCAAGAGAGGAAATGATCGATGTCAAAATTAAGAAAGTATATTGTAATGGATCACAGAATATAATTACTGTAGAACATTTGTTTTGTTTCGTAGCTCTAAGTGGAAGATTACCATTACTGTTCATATAAAAAAAGAAAAATCATTTCAATTCTTTGATTGAACTCCGTGAGAATTTCTATTTCTATTTCATTATCTATCAACAGGGCACCGCAAGGTTTCATGTAAAAGCAAGGGCACGACGTGGGATGATGGAAAATAACTTATTAACCCTTTCTTACATCACTTTGGTTTGTGTCTCTCCTAAAAAACAATCACGTTCAACAATAATCATTGACATTTGCAATCAGGAGATAAGCAAGAAGCATTCGCAATGAGTGCAACTTTAGGAAGAGATTAATCATGAACAGCTCTAGAATGCAAAACACAAATTGTATCATTTATTTATGCATGCATCCCTTTGATATGCTCATCACTATTTTTTTTATTAGAGCACTCATAAGTAAACTATAGGCATAGGCATAAGTCTTCTGATCGTACACTGGAAACGAATGCACATTTAATCTTTATCGTGACTTATAAATGATGTTAATCTTGTGGCTTTGGCATTCTTAGATTATACTTATTATGTATCATTTGGAACTAGAAAACATTTATCACAAAGAGTTTGCGTGCTTTCGCGAATCCAGCAATAAACTAATTAAAACACATTACAACCCTTCAAAATTATGGGCATCAACATATGCGTTCATATGTAAATCTCAGCACAGAGAAACTCATTCAATACACCAAAGATCGGTTCAAAACTTTACAAAGCATTCCCTGTAGTGTACAAACTACACCCAGTAATTGCGTACACTGTGAATATGTTTCTACGTGGAGAAAAAAATCATCCTAATATCCAACTGAAGTAAATTGATAACGTTCTCGTTAATTGATTGCAAATTAAAGCTTGAATGCAGTTCATGCTGAGAAAAATTCAAACCAGTTATGCCATGCATATACAGATATCCAAAACCTTACATGGTCATAGCTCCGGGGTATGAGCAGGTCTCAGGTATCACCATTCGGAATCATCCGTAGTTCTTTCTTCCCACCTTTAATATGTATGCGTGTAACTCCTCTCAATCTGGAGTTGTCCTCCATCTCCAAGAACTTTGAATGTACCAAGGAGACATGAGCGAACGGAGCCGTTGTTACAGAAGTAAGGAATCAATCGTCCTCACTTTTTACTTTTGTGCTTCTCACTGTCTTCCTGCGGCTGCCTTATTTCTTTCATGAAAACATCATGCGCTCGTGCTGCCTTCTTTTGTCGATGAAGACCCCCATAAATGATCTCTGTTGAAGGGCATCGACCTCTCGCAAGCAGAGGTATGAGAAGCTAAGGTTTTGTGATTAGCCAAAACACTCCCTGCTGCCCCTGTCTTCTTGCTCTTTGAGACCTTTCCTAACAATCCAAGCTCTCCCTCCCAGCATGTGTTATTTTTTCCCTTGTATAGAAACAAGACAGAGCGTACAAAAATGAAGCCGCTGCTCCCCTTTCTTTGCATACACTCTTCACAAACTCTGTGGTTGAACCATTCTCCCTTGCTCTTCAATTCTCTTTTTGCGAAAAACAGAGACTCTGTGGAGATAATAGCAAAGCATCTTCATTCCCATGCTTTCCAGGAACGATCGTCAGCCCTAGGCGGTATCGGCCCCCACCAGAAAAAGTATTCAGGATTTCTCTTTCTTTTCAGCTCTCGACACTTTTTTTGCCTTCTCTTCCCCCCATGTGATTTCTTGTGGGCCTTATTCCGCATCTGAAGCCCCCTGATATGTTCTCTTCTTCGGGAAAGTCTCCAGCTCCTGCTATGACTTCCCCCTTTTAACTTGTTGCAAGCTCGGAAGAACTTGTTGCAAGCTGGGAAGTGAAGCGCAGGTAATTCCCCCTTTCCAGCGTGGTGCCGTCATACCAGCATTATTCCCTCCTTCAGCTCGGTGCGCAGTGCCTTCTTTTCCCTCCGAGAGATGCTCTTTTCGGTGTGCTTCCACAACCAGAACTCCCTTCAAGATAAGGGTCTCCCCCGTCGATTACTCTCCACACAGTTCTGCAGCCCCTCCAAGAAATATGAGAAAAAACCCTTTTTTGCTACCGCCAAAGATAAAGGCATCCAATCTTTTGAAGAAAAAATAGGCCACACACTCTTTGTAGCAAAAACAAAAGAAATGTCCTCCCTTCTGCACACAAAACAGAAAGCTGCCAATTTGTTTTTTATCCTCTGACAATTAAAACAACCATGCCTTTGGGGTGAGAACAAAGAAATGGTTGAACACCTCCACATCTCTGAATTCTTTTTTGGTGAGGTGTCGAAGATCAAATTCTAGAAATCAGTCAAACGATTGTATTTGATGGTTGATAAGAAAGCATTCCCCCCTTGAAACAAAGCCGCTTCTAATTTCCTCTGCACGTGAGTATTTCCTATGTTCTTAGGAGGCTTGTCCATGCTCAATCCCTGCGAAGCAACTTCTCAGAACCCTTGATGATAAAATATCCTCCAATTTTAAAAGCACAATGGCCTTTTTCAAGTGAAACATTTTCTCCACACCCCTGCAATCTGCAATAAGAAGATCCCACCATCACTGGAATCCTCCAAATCGAAACATTCTTCACAGTTTCTTCTTGTTCGAGTTCTTGTCCTTTCCCGTTCGGCCAGCCCATTCTTGACTTCTCATTATAATTCATAATCGATAGCCCTATTTTCCTTTACCAATATCTCCACATGCTTCTCATCAATCATCAAATCCACTCTTCAAGTACCTGAAATCAAACGTATTTTCCTGCCAAATAGAAGCACATTAGTGCATTAAAACCAACCATTTTCTGACCTAACAGCTACATTTCCCAACCAAAACGTATCCAAATTGCTTGTTTTTTTAGCATGTTGGAAAGCTCTTTCCATGTACTTTCTCTATCCCAAATATGTCACTCAAAGGATTTATGTTCTGTGAGATATCTATCATAGAGAAAAGTTTGGTTTTTTAGTATACTTGTGTGCAGTAGGTGGTCGATTTTGGTCAGTTGAGTTTCTTGACCAAAACTCATCAATTACTTGATTTTTCTAATCAAAACTTGTCCAAATTAAGTAATTTGTAGCTTGCTAGAAAGCTCTCTTTGTCTACTTTGATTGACTAAAGGCACAGGTCCATTTGAGTTTTGTAGTGAGAGCAGCAAGCTATCTAAGGCGCAAGTATTTGTTGAAGTGCTAGACATACAAGGGTTCACTACATGTTTTCATTGTGCATAGGACAACTCATTCTCCACATCCATGTGGTATCTATATAAGTTCATAGTAAATATTATAATCTTCATTCCTAGGTTGGTCTTTGCCTTGAATTCTTAGTTTCATTCTTCTAATGCATTCTAAAGCTTCTACATGGGCTTCTTCTCGTATCCTTATCTCTTCTTGCTTGTGTTTCTTAGCCACATTAAGTCATCTCAACATCTCTTTTGTTAAAGGCTCCTGATAGGGCTTCACTTGACATCCACTAATGTATTTTTGCAACACATCTCTTTCTAAGGTGGCTAATTGGACTGCTCCACTCGTTGATATGTGATTGATAATCATGGGTCCATAGCCTCTTTTCTCTAATTTTCATACATGTTGCTTCAATGTGTACATTAAAACCAATCTCCTGCTTTCAAGCCTTTATCCTTCATGTGTGCATCAAAATAGTCTTTTTGTTTTTTTTTTTTTGAGTTTATGCATACTTTTGCTCTTAGTCTAATTTCTCCTAATTGTTCTAACTCAAAGATCCTGGATGAGAGCTCACAACCTATCCATTTATGCTCTTGTGTAACTTTAAGTGTGGGAATGAAGAAATCTAATGAAAGCATGACATTTTGGACAAAAAAAACATCTAAAAGGGGATATTATTGAGCAACATTTTGTAGGAAACTTGATATGCCCAAACAACATGATGAACCTATTTGTCCCAATCAGAGCATTTATTATTTACAAGCTATGTCAATACATAGCAAAGGATTGTATTTGTATTCTCGACTTGTCCATTTGCATGTGGGTGATAAGGAGCCGATTTCTTATTGATGACCATGAAATCTTGCAAAAGATATGCAATGACATAATTCCTTGATCAATTACTAATTTGATTAGAAATCCATATCTCATAGATACGTTCTCAAACAATCTATTGCAAAAGTAATGTATTTGACATGTGACCCTTGGCTGGGGGATTCAAGGACCTACAAAATATATTCCCCACTTTGAGAATGCATGTCCTCCCATCATCGATCTCAGTGGCATCTCATCCTTGCAAATTGGATATTGAGTCCTCTAATGCATGTCACACCCTTTCACATAGGTATGTACATCTATATGAAGCATAGGCCACCAAAGACTTGAAAAAAAATGGATTTGATCATTAAGTCCAAAATTTCCTCGTTCAACACCTTGGTGTGTGGTTTCTAAGATCTTCAAGTATTCAATTTCATGTACACACTATCTAAGATATCCATCATATCCACATTTGTATAGATTATCTCCAATGAGTGAGTAGTCTTGCGCCTCTTGCTCTAGACTTCTTTGCATGCTAAAGTCATCTCTCGAGGAAATGTTTTCATCCTCCAAAAATCAACCAAGGGACTACTCCAATCCGATATAAGTGATACTTGATACAAAGCTGCATGTTCAATAGCGGGTTTGTTAATACACATTGGATAGTCCTTGAATAGCCTATAGATGTCCACTTCTATCATTGGCCAATACATGCCTAATCTTTTTAGAGTCTATAGGGTTCTGTGTTTAGAATGGTGTTTCCCTAGTGCACCTACATGTTCGTCCACACAAATAGCTAAGATTCCTTGATTTCTTTGCTTGCATATACTTCATTCCATTATATGGTATCTCTCTTACCTAACAATTTCCTTGTACTTTGTTCTAGTCATTGGGTTTTTAGGTACAAATGTGAGGATAGACGCTAGTGTTTTAGCTCAGCTTGGGACTACTTCCAAGTTGAGCAAGTAAGCATTAGGAAGTTCTTTTGATATTCCTTTCCATGATTCTCCTAAAGTGAGTCTAGAAAGGTGATCTACCCTAAGATGAGTCTTTCCCTTCCTTACGACTACAAAATCATATTCCATTAGCAAGAGAAACCATCTTACTAATCATTACTTGTATTGCAAGGCATGTTCACTAAATAAAGTAATGCCTTATGGTTCATGAAGAATTTATACTTATTTGCAAGTAAATAGTGTCTAAAGTTCTTAAACACATATACCGTGCTAAATGATTCTCTCTTTGTGGTTGTGTAATTCAATTTTGTTGCATTCAATTGTTTATTTGCATAGCTAATTAGAAGTTCAATGTTCCCTTTACCTATGGATTGTGCTAACACACATCCAATAGAAAAATTAGAAGCATCCATGTGAGTGTGGAATGGCTTGTTCCAATCTGGCATTGTCAAAGTTGGGTGTGATCATAATCGACTTTTTAGTTCATTAATAGATTTCTAGATACCCCATTATGTGGCAAAATCCATCTTATGTTGATCTTTTGGGTCTATGGCTACTTGGTTCTAACCTAAAAAACACATGTGGAGAGGGTTATTCCTTCTAGCAATCATATGGGTTTCTCATTATGTCCATCTCCCATTTGCAACTTCATTCTTCTCGATCTTAAAGCTAGCTGGCCACAACGTTTCTATAGGGAGGTGGTGGAAATGTCAACTCCTACTCCTAAATATAAGATTGCCTTTGTTGTATAACCCTGGTATGTGATGTGTAGACACTTGCCTCATATCTCTTATCTTATCTATAGGTATCTCTAGTACCATCTTTTGAAATCCCAAATGAGAGTGGAAATTAGTGACTTTTGGTAGTTGGTTTGCTACATGCTTCCACAACTTGGTTTTAATCCTTAGTAGCTCTCTGAAGTGATGTGGCATTGCACTTTAGTGTTTTTAACTACATTAGTATTCCTTGGTAGAACTAATTCATCATTTCTAACCATGATTATGAGGTCCCTCACTTGAATGGACGTAGATTCCTAAGGGCCAGTGAAGTGTGGCCATTCTTGCAAGGAATTGGATTGAAAGCCTATTCTTACACTCGATTGCACGTTCTCTTGTTCCCCATATATACAGGGAATGTCCCTAAGGCAGTGATCTTGAAGACCATCCACATCTTGGATTGGAGGAGGATTGTCTCTCTCCGTGGCCCATTTCTCCTCTTGTATCTCTCATAAGAACCCTTGGGAGTAACAATTTATTGGTAGGGAATTCTATCATCCATAGAATTAGGAGCATAAGCTTCCTCTGGAGGTGGCTTATCCTTTCACTTCCTTTATTCTAAGCATGTGGTGTAGATAAATTCTTGAGTTTAGCTACCAACTACTCTAATCTCTCCAAAATTCCTTCAAAATGTACTTTTGGTTTGAATGAGTTTGTCTGATTGAAAATACGACTTGCATCCAACATAGTCTGAGCTAGTTCTATCATTTTTGCATAAAGCTTAATCCTTTCAATCTGTGAATTTGCATGGAGATAGGATTTATCCAACTCAACTTCATTTGTTCCTTACTTGAAGCTGAACCTACTAGGCCTTGAACATCATGTCCGAGTCCTCTAGGGTAGGAACTGTTAAGATTGATCCTTCTCTAGGTTGTGGTGGGATGAATGGCAGGGTTTGACAGTGCATTTGAGATGAAAGTTCTACTATTTTTGTTTTTGTTTATCTAAGGATTTCTTCTAATTCACTTAGTTTCCTAGCCCATTGTCTCTTCATTCTTTCTTGATTATCCTTCCAAGATCTCGTTCTCATTTTAACTATGCTCTCTAACTCACTCTCCTCTAGCTTCTTTTCTTGATCTATGTCTAGGGTCTTCTCTAGAGCTTGTGCTCTAGTGAATACCTGTAAAGGGGTGATATTCATCACATATCCATTAGGTTTTACCACCAAGCCAATGAAATTGGAGTAATCTTTTGGGCATTGGATGGGTTTCTAGGACAATCTTGGAGAAGATCTTCCTTTCCACAATCGGGACAAAAACCTTGGATCACTTGTCCAAGCCTCCATAGCCTAGTGGTTGATGCTTTGAATCTCTAGGAGGAATTCCTAAGTTCAAATCGTGGCTAGATATAAACATGAGTTCCCCAAATTGGGTGCCTCTACGTTATGAGGTTGAGTGTGTGTGCCTTTCCAATTCATTGTACTCACAAAAAAAAACCTTGGATCACTATGGGTTGAGGTTTCCCTGCTGGAGGAAGCAGACAATCACATATGAAGTTGTCTCCTTGACATCTATAGCATGGTCCTCTAGGGGCTTGAGGTCTCATTTGTCTCAATTGGGGCTTGGAGTTTGGTTTTCTATACATTACATTGGAAATATTCAGGCTCCAAATTAGGTTCCATCACTGGTGGGCCATATTGATAGATCTCATTATGCTCCAATGATTCTGTGTAGTAAGCTTGTGGCCTATCTACATGGGCAGAGTCAAAACTTTGAGCATTCAGATCACTCTCTCATATCATTGGGGATGTTGAGACTATGGCTCTCTTTAAGTTTTCATCTACTGTAGTGTATTTGACTGATATCACTTTCGTAGAGGGTGATGGCTACAAACCTAACACATGTTGATGTCTCTATTATGCTTGATAGTGTTGTTGGCATGATTTTTGTGGCCTATAGTATGGTTATGATTGGTATTGGTTTTGGTATCTATCAGGCTATTGATATGGTTGTTGGTAGTTTATCCTACCTAAACGTTTATTATATAGACAATCTTGTGTGGCATGATTTGTGTATTTTCTCTCAATGGTGTAGTATTGGGCATTTAGGTTTCTTGAATTTTGAGTCATCAAGGGGCATATATTAGCCACGTGGTCTCCTGACCATTTAGGGGTTTGTCTAATGGCCTCTCCTAACTTTCGAGACACTTGTTTTGCTAATTCATCTATTGAGGTTGAGGGTTTGGATGTGAGGCTAGTAGAATAGTCTGAACTCTTATAAAGTTTAGAAAGTTCTAACTCTTCACCCAAATTATCCTCTATATTAATACATGTTTGTATGCATTTCTGTATGGTTTGGGATTCCTTAACATAGAGATATGACCTTAGATTTGCACTCAATAGGCCATCAAAAAACAGGGAAATTTGCTTAGCTTGAGTAGGTAGCTCTAGGGTGGGACATCTTTCAATGTATTGTCTAAACCTACATCCTACTAATCTCATAGTTTCTTGTGGTGTTTGCTTAAAGCTATGAATTAATGACGATTATCATGTCTGATGCCACTCTTGGAGGACTCTCTTATGAATGCCTCTAGCAACTCGTTAATATCTCTTAATTGTCCTTGATGCAAGGATTGAGAACACATCAAGGCTATATTCTTTAATGTAGTCCAAGAGCATTGTATTGACTGAAAAAGTCTTTCACCTGTTCATCTCTTAAGACTTGCTTGTATTTTGCCACAAGATCATAGGGGTCTCATGTGCTGTCAAAGTAATTTTTTCATGGACTTCACTAGTTGAATGGATCTCAAAATTCTAGGGTGTTCTCTTGGTCTAGGTAGAGGGAACTCATCCATGCCTCTTTTGTGCCTATGTCCTCTAGATCTTTCTTATTCCACTCTATCAATATCTACTCTTGATCTTTCTTTTCCTAAAGGATTTTCAAAACTTAACTCTTCTCACCCTCTGCACTTCTCCTTTTGACTACTTAAGACATGAGAGGATCTGGCTCCATGCCAACTACAAGAATCACTAGACCTGTGTAGAGAAAAAATTGGTTCATCCTTCCATGTGTAGGCATGTCTCCTATGTTCCATGACTAAAAACATCCTTTTTGAAGTGTTATCCAAGTATATGACTTTTTGGGACATCATGGTCCTTCAATCCATATATGATTACTCTGGCCATTTCACTAGGTTTGTCTGTCTTTAATCTCCAAGACACTTCATCTTTCTCTCTATTCAAGAATAGTTCTATGTTTTTATTATCGTGGGGAACCCACTCCAGTTTTATGATTTTGGATATAATTGACTTGCATCTTGGTGTTCTAGGCTCTCCTCTCGAGTTTTCTTGATCCAAGTCTCCTATTTAAGACTTAGGGATGACCATTCCAAACTCATATGTCCTATCAGGTAAGCTACATACCACATAATTGGACAATTGATTGGGATTTCTAAGTTGGACAATTGATTATCTCAAACTATCCTCATAGATGGGAGCACCTAAGTGGTTGGTTCAAATATATTCTCATTGCATCTTGTAGGGACCTTCTCGGTTTTCTAAGTATGCTAGACCTAAACTTCCTATAGGTCTCTCCATGTTAAAAGATATTTCAGAATCACTTGTGACTAGGCTTTAAATAAAGGGGAAATCACTTAACTGTTGTGCCCATGACCTAGTAGTACGGTTGACACTAGTTTTAGAGGATCTGATGCTTTATCTATCTGCTCTTCTTAGGTGTCTACCTCACCTAAGGTTCATATGACTCCACTTCTTATCCAATGTCCAAGTACAACAACTTTGCAATGTCCTTTTGTATAAAATACTTGTTTGTTTTAAGTTCTTTTTGGTGTAAAATCTTGTCTATATAGTGTCATCATCATCACTTGTTCCAATTCTAACCCTAATTGATCCATACACCTATGCATATTTAGCCTAAGCTAAAAATTGATTGAGGTGCTTGAAAGATTCTTCCAACCTAGATTCACATGCTCTTGAAATAACTTTAATGCCTAGGATGCTTGTTCCCAAGCTTGCATTGCACTGATGTCTTTCTTGAACACACAATTAGCTCCAAATTCCTCTCAAATTCCCAAACATTAGACTCAAATGACTAAAATTTGACAAAGAACAAAAATGGTCAAAACTATTGTCTATCAGGATAGATGGTGCTTGTCATGATATACAATGTCTATGGTGGATGGTTGCCCTTCGTGATAGATGGGCCTATCACTATAGACAATATCCATCACCAATGATCTATCGTAATCTTTTTCTATCACAATAGATGGTTCTATTACGATAGATCTATCACAATAGATGACCTCTATTGTGGGGCCTTGTTTGTTGTGATAGATTATTCTATCATGATAAAAGTATCTATTGTGTATTGTCTATCGTGGGACTTGGTCTGCCCTAATAAACACACCTATCTTGATAGATGATCTGTCACGTGAGTCTGTCTATCATGATTGATGAAGTCTATCATGATAAGCAGGGTCTATCATACCTTTTTGTCTATCATGATAGATCATTTCTAGTATGATAGATGGAAAAAATAGGAGATTTTTTTACTGTGATTTGTGTTTTGGAATGCTCATGAAGTGTTAGCCATTGTTCCTATGATGAAAATGCAAAATACCAAAATTTTCTATCTATCACGATAGATAGAGTCATCATCTCCAGTTGTGCCCAAGACTTTGTCATATGTGATGGAGCTATTGACGGTATCAATCTCTAAAAAAATGCTCAAAAAAGACACAAAAGCAATGATCAAAGTAGCTCTCTCTTGCTCTCTCACACATGGAATGAGGTGGGAGATGGAGATATGACCAAGAAGCTGAAATTTTTGCGAGGAAGGAGATGAAGGTAGGAGGTGAGTAGAGATGGTGATGGAGATGAAAAAAGCAAGAAAGATAGAAAATTTACCTACTTACTATGATTCCAATGTCAAGAATCTACATCTTATCCTCACATGCTCATTCTTGAATCACACTCTCCTAAAACGATGTCAAATTTGATGTCACTCTAGCATAATGGGAATACCAACATAAGGAGATCTCCTTTGTAAATGTCAATCTCTAGAGATGTGAGAATGGTATGGCAATGGTGAGCAAGAGGAATGCAGAAGTGAGTGAGTGAGAAGTGCACTAGCATGCACACACACACAAATGTGCACACAAGGTAGGACAAAAGAGTAGAACAATTGAAACTTTCAATCAAGATCTCTTAGTACAAAGTTTCATAAAAAATCCATCCTCAAAAGTGAGCTCTCTAGCTCCTTTTATAGTTTTCGACTAGTTTTGGACTAGTTTAGACTTAGTGTCTAGTCTAGTGGAAAAGTAGGTTCCTAAGTTAAGTTGAAGGCTCAAATGAGCTCTAAAAATTATGAAAATTGTTACATGGGCTCTTTTGAAACTCCTTGAGGAGTCCTCAGCTTGTACAAAATAGAATCTAAATTATAAAAACTGAGTATTTACAATGAGATGTAGTGATGAAAATCATTGTTGATTAGATGATTGATTTGAAAAAAAAGGCTACACCTTTTCATTGCCTGATTTGCATTGAATACCTTGTCTACTTAATCCTATGCTTGATCTTTTTCACTCTTGCTATACTTCTTGTCTAAGGCTTTCTTGTCAATTGAGCCTTGAATGCTAACAACCATGAAGTAAAGATAATTCCCAAATGAAGGTGACTGCATAGGACCACAAACATGACCATGAACAAGATGAAATTTATGTGCAGTTCTATCTAAAACATCTTTGTGGAAAGAAGAATGCTACATTTTATCCAATACAACCCTCAAGGACATGCTTAGAAGGTGTGTGGAGTTTGGGTAGAGAGGATTCCATTTTAGATTTTGGAAAACAAAGTAAACTAGCAAAATCTAGATGACCGAAATGTGCATGCCAAAGTTTTGCCTATAAAATAGAGAAGAATCTTGAACTACACATGTTGAATCATGGTTAGATTTTTCATGATATATATGAGCTTATACAACCCAAAACATAAAATTCTAGAAGCAATGATAACATCCCCATTTGAGAGATCATCAACTGCATATCTATCATCAACAAATTTAACATCCAAAACAATCTTGGCTAGTTGTGAAGCTCATAATAGATTTTTCTTGATCCTTGGCATGTTTAATGCATCTGATAATGTGAAAGAACGACCATTAGCATTAGTGAGAATGATGTTTCCATGTACTATAAAAAGATAAGGGGAGTTGTTAGGACATGTGATAACATTCCCTATATGAGCAGGCTCAAGTAAAGTAAAGAAACTACATGATAAGATAAATGTTTGGTTGCCCCACTATCAAAGTACCAATGATCCGAGTCTACTATAGAGATACATTGCCCATGAGAAGATGGATCATATATACATTGAGTATTAAGAACCCATTGTAGATTTTAAAAAAGGTTAGTAGACTTTGTTGTCGGTGTAGATGCCTCTGTAACAACCATTCCAACCTCTTTTGTTTTAGCCTCCTTTGCAACGAATTGAGGAAAAATCTTAATGAAATGATCTTTTGCCTTATATTACTAGCAAGACTATTTCTGCATTTGTTTTCTTCTTGTCATCTTTGTCTTCTTTATTGAATGTGCATCATTAACAAATTTCTATTACTAGTAGAGGGGCCCCATTCACTTGCGCTCTTCTAACTAGCTAAGAAAGCTTGATCTACAACACACATGATTGACTTATTTTGCCTAGATTGATCTTCCCACAACAAAATAAATTCTAAATCCACTGAAATATTAAGGCATTCGGATTTCCTTTCATCATCAAACAAAGAGTAGAAGCAAAATTTTGATAAGATTCTAGAAAACCATTAAGAACAATCTACACAAGGGAACTACCTAAAAAGATTTCATTGAATCCTTAATCTTTGTCAAAAAAATGTCCATTAAATCTCCTTTATTCATATGCTTACTCCCCAAATGATTTGGAGGTAAGAACACGAGCCTCATTTTTTTCTTCGTATAGCATTTTATCCGAAGCATGTCTTTCTATTTTGCAAGATGTGTACCTAAGTCAAGAAGACTCAAGGACTTGTGCCAAAGAGACTAAATCTCATTTGCCACACAAGTGCGTATAGTGGGGAATTGACACACTCTTATTTGTCAATCCGATGAACAGACCTAACCAAGTGTATGAGACATGTGCACACATGATGGGAAATGAAGTGGTTCAGCTTATATGCATGAGAAAAAACTAATCCACCTTTCTAACTCACTCAAATATTGAAAGTGTCTGTCGGGATACCACTTACAATAGTTTTCACTAAATCCAAGATTTCTCCTAGCTCCAAACTTTGAATATGGCCAATAGTGGGTTCATTTTGAAGCTCTTGACGAGACACATCTATTGGAGGTGGTTTCACTCGATTCTGACAACTATCCTTCAAGTTATGACCAAAATAGTGACTAGCAAGAAACACCCACACTCACTCCACAACTTCTACTAGCTCACACACACACTACAGTAGCTCAAAAACAGTGAGGAGGGGTAGACAATAGTCCTACACACATTCCAAGCATCACACACACATAGAAGATCAAAGAGAAGATGAAAAACTGCAAGAAAGAAGTAATTTCGAAAATCAAGAGCTCTCCTTCTTCACAATGGCAAAAAGTCTCTACAAAGAGTCACAAAGTGACTTATATACATGTGCCCTAAAAATGGTCCTTTCACACAAGAGACCAGCACTTTATTTGCTAAAAGGTGAATTTTCTACTAATTTACAAGGGATATATTACAATGATTTGGGATTATGCATCTAGAGGACTCCTCTAGTGCATTTACATGGCTTGAGGGAATTTCCTAAGACTTTGAAGAAGAAAAATATACCCATTACTTTTGAAAATTTTGGGGCTCCTCTTTTGTGCCTCTTTAATCTGCAACACTCTCCCCCTCTTTGTCTGTGTCGTCCCTTGACAGGCTTTTGCTTCTCATTTGTAGCTCGTCTAAGAGTTCTGAATACATGCACCCAGTGGTCGAAGCAGCAACAAGAATTGTCAGACAATTGGTTATCTTATCGGAGGTATGTCCTTTGCTTCTGTTTTCCCCTTGGTATTCCGTACATCACAAATCTGGGTTGCTGCATTCAGTCGGGCTGCCACGCACGCCACTAGTGACTAAGAATGTATTGTTCTTAGTCACCCGCTTCAACTTCTCAACCTCTACCTCTTTCTAACTTTTGGTCTTCTGATTTTTCTTTATCTTCACACATCTGACCCTGTTGTATTGCTTTAAGCCTGTTCATTTTCTGCCATCGCATGCTATCAGCAGGAGGATTATTACCTGCCAAGTATTGTCTTGCACTTCGTCATGGACTTCCCATGAAATGTCTTGGTTGTTGATATTCTTTAATTCCATTCCTCAGGACCTAGATGTTTCGCATTGTTGCCTGATGCGTGCCCCTGCGGAGCTTTGGGCAGAGGGTGGATCTTTTGCTTTATGATCTTCATTCTTTATTGAGTAGTTTTGGTCTTTGATTTTCTTCTTTTTCTCTTCTTATTTGATTCCCTTTCACACTTCCCTCCTCCTGAACTTTGTCGTCCCCGATAGGCTTTTTATGGTGACATGAGTACGTTTGAATGGCGGTTTGCTCTTGTTGATTAAGCAAGTTGGCATGACATATCATAAACTCTTTCCACTAGGTTGACTTCACTCCATCCTCTGGTGCTTGTTGATGATCCGAAAAGAAACTTGTTTCATAAGCCACCAGTCTTGCATTAAGATTTGAAGTCATCTTTACAAAAATTTTTGAATCAATTTTGAAGAATCCAGTGAAAAATGCTTCTTCAAATGTCTGCATATACGTGCTCGGCAAAAACATAAGCCTTGAATAGTATGCCATAAGGGTTAATCTACTAGGGATAGTTGAAAGATTGAAAACGAGTGCTTCAGATCCTTGTGTAATGCCGATGAAGTTCAAAAATGTATATTTCGCATGCTGGAAGACTTTAATAATAGTGAGTAGCATGCTGAAAATCTTATTCCTCATTTTGACTACTAAATCCGGTACAGTCGCATATCGAGCAATCCAAAATTCCATGGTTTTTACCATATATTCTTCCATTGGTAGGTAATTATGTGGTGGGTTGGGTAACAGCAGATAATTCAGTCATTGATTATTTATGCTACCCTGGCGCTGTCCTTCCCAAAATTCTGACCAGGAGCATCTGTGGGGTACTGGACAAAAGGATGGGTTTACTTGAAGCACATATGGCAATGCTTCCCATTGTACCCGCAGTGTAGGATTCTTCTCCAAAATTTTGCGCCTCCATATAGAATCAACCTTTTCGAATTCTTCTTGAGTATATTTGAATGTATTATTGCTGAATTGGAGGTTGTTGTCAGGCTCCTTATGTGTCATTGTCTTTATATATTGCCGTGTTTGCTCTTTCAGGAGGCCATATGGTACATTAAAAGGCTTTAATACCTGTTCCAAATTTTTTCTCTCAATTTGAGCTTCCTTCAATATCTTGATGATTTGATCTTCAAATTCTGTGGTAAGCTTGGACACGAGTAGTGCCCTCTCATCTCGGCTCAGTTCTGCAATATCCCGATGATTACGTTCAGATTGGATCTCTGTGTCCTCCCTTATCGGGGAATGATGTAAGGGGGGAGAGAGAGAACGTACCTCAATCTCCTCAGTAGCCGCTATGGATTTTGGAACTACTGGTGTCCCCTCTGTTGATTTCTGCTCTAGTCGCTCTTATAGCTGCTTTATCATATCATCCTTTTGCTTGATTTCTTCATTGGCCTTAGCAATCGTTTCCTTGTTCTTTAGAATTTATTTTGCTATGATCGCGATTTGATCAGCGTCTTCTTTACATTGCACTAAATATTGATTTTCAGCTTTTTTCTAGTTTGTCCTTAGAGCCGCGGTATCATCCGTATATCTCTTTTCCCATTCAGCAATGACTGCTTGCTCCTGCTTGAGCTGATCTTCATACCTAGCCATTTTCTCCTCTATTTCCTTGATGTCCTTTTCTGGCCTTTCCTGAACCTCTATGGGCTGATCACTCAGAAGAGCTGTCATTAGCTCCTTGTTTTTGTTCCTTAGGTTTTCTGCCTCATCCATGTATATCTTGATTTGTGATTCCAATATTTTGCTTTTTGCAGTTATCCACGTCTTCTCGGCCTCGCTAGCCTCATATTTCTTCTGTAACTCTTGTAGTTGTTCTTTTAACTTCTCATTTTCTGTCTCTAAAGTTTTGAACTGTTGTTTGACCTCTTGAACTTGATTTTCTTTAAGTGTTATTTGCTCTCTTGCTAGCTCTAATTGTGTGGACAGGTGCTTACCCATCTCATGAAGCTCATGCTTTTCCTGCATCGCTTTGTCATAGTCCTCATCAGCCTCAAGCATCATTTGTTGCCTATCCATAGCTGTTCTGATCATATCTTGCACCACAGGCTTGAGCTGAGCGACATCGACATTCAACCGCGTCTTTGGAATACTTGGAGCTTCACCTGTTTGGACATCCTTTCCATGCTCCACATGGATAGTTTCGTTATGTGGTTGTCTGATTTGAAGTTGTACCTCTGGTTCTTTTCTTTCTTCGTCTAGGTCGACAACTTTAGTGGCACTCCCTTGAAATGTAACATCCATGGGGGAGATTTCTACCACAACCATTATTGGAGTGAAGGGTTCTGATTCTTCCACCGAAGCTTCTTTTGGTTCTTGCTTTGGATTCTTGATTGACCTCTCTCCTGTAATTGTTGTCTCTTTGATTTGAATTTTGGAAGTCTCATTTATTCTGATGAAATGTGTCCCTTCTTGGTTTGCCTCCTTGCCTGCGGTGTCTTGAGTGGGGTTGATGGGGTTGGCATTCGTCTTTATGCCCCCTTCGTCTGCATTGTAATTCACTTCATTTAACTCTTTCCATTGTCCATCATCTTTGGATTCACTTCGAATGTCCGTATTTGATAGGGATGTGTCAGGCTCTTCGTGTATGTCTGAAGAGGAGCTTCAATTGACCAACCCTAATTCTCGATATTGATGTACTTTGGTTAACCTCTTTTTTGCGCCCATGTCTTGTTGGGTCTGCTGGTAATGGTGCCCTTGCACTGGTAGATTAACTTGCCCTTCTGTATATTGGTGTGTGTCTTCCAGGGCTTTAGTTAAGTCTTCTTCTGTAATTGGTCTTTGCTCTTCAATTCTTGTCTTTGGGAGTACGTGTGCCCTTTTTGTGGCTGGAACTTCTTCTTCTACTTGCTTTACCTCCCTTAATCTCTTTGTACCTCTCATTTTGGGTTGAGAGCTAGTTTCTACCTCCTCAACAATCTTGACTCCTTTTTTTTTTGGGACTGTGGCGACCTTGGCATACTTAGCCATAGCAGTCAATGATGGCATTTCTTGGAGGTGCTCTCTAATACCTAAGGCATGGTAGATCAATATGGTTAGAGATACATTGTCGTTCACGAACTTCTTGTTATTCCATTGCTTCTTCATCTCGAATAGCCGTTCCTGTATGTATGGAGTCAGATTAATTTGATTTCCAATATGTTTGATAGCATGTGATAGTAGTTGAACAATTATCTTTTGAGGAGCAGTGTATCGATGCATATTAGGGAAGCAAAAGTGTTGATGAATGAGTCTGACTTCTTCTTCTATGTCAACTCTATTGATGTCAGTGAATGTTCTGGTCTTTGCCCCTCGACTTTCTTCCTTCAAGACATTAATTATGTCCTTCTCCCATCTGAAAGCTTCTTTAATCAATTCATGTGTAAATTGACTGACTACCCATTCACCTACTCCATCCATGACTCTAGCTTCTGGCACCAATGGATCATGTAGTGCTGGCTGTAATGTATTCATCACTTGCGTGCATCTTTGAAAGTCGGGTTTATAGATCGGTAATTCCAAATATTTGTGTATACCCGCTTTCTTCATGATGTCAATTGTAGACGGAAGCTCATGCACCACTTTAAAATCTTGGGACATTACCAGGAATTGATGGTCTGTCTCCATGATTTTGATGGTCACCAGGAAGAGATACTCCCCAGCCGGTTGATCTTCTCTAAACCAGTGTCCCTTTGCTTTAGTCACGCTTTGTGGAGGGAATTCCATCACCTCTTCCTGAATCGTTGCTTCAAAATCTTTAGAAGCCATCTGCACTTGTAATGAAAAGTGCATTAGCTTCAATAGAAAATATAGTGAGATATCTTACATTGTGTGATGCATTGTAGTGACATGTTGTCATTTCGTCACTCTGTTTCCCTTGCTTGTATAAGTGAGATATCTTACAACATATCTTTATTTCTTTTCTGAAAGAAAACAAGGATTAGTATAGCCGAGGCATTTATTTATGTACATAGTAGGTCCATTCCTAAGGAAGTTGAAGCTATGACCTATTCCCCATTGGAGGATGTGCACCACTAATTTTATTATGTACATCAAGTGCCAAATGCCTAGCCGCGTAATGTGGCCCTATTATGCATACTTTAGGTGCATTCGATACTTCATGAGTGCAATTGGAATCTTCGTTGTTCTAGTGTTCCATTCCTCACAGTCGCTTTGGTTTCCAAACTCATTTCGTGTTCGATTTGATGGGCCGTGTCTTTTCTTTGGTTCCTCGAGCTGCATGTTTCACTTTTGTTTCTTCCGTTGTCCTAGTGTTAGAGATCTTTCTCTTCTTGTTTCTATGACGAGTCTTTCTTGGTTTCATTGTTCGAACGTGTAAGTGTAATGCATCCTCCTGTTTGCTTATCTCTTGATTGGCAACTTGTCTGACCTTCTTGGGAATCCATATCTGTTGTCCTACCTTCTGAGCTTCAATCAAGGGCCTAGGAAGCCATACCTGCAAAAGTCGTTTTGGCTCGGATTTCAGTAAAGAAGAACGCTTGCCCTCTATTTTCTCCTCATGAGCTGGTGTTGCGATCTCTGATTTTTGCACTTGATCCTTGCGTACCCATTTGAATCTGACCTTTCCTGGGGGCGAGTATTTAATTGTGGTTTTCCAAATTGGTGATCCTTCTATCGTGTGAGAAACTCTCAGAGTGTTGATCTCCTTGGTGTCTTGCCATTCACCAATTGAATAGGATGAATTCACTTCTTCCTTGGACATGTTAGGGTTTGAACTTTCTGCTTCTTCCAGACTTGCTTCTGAGGGATTGGGGCTGGAATCATGTTGTAAGTGCTCTTCTTTGAGTTCTTCCGCACTCTTGATGGCTTCTGGTTTCTATGCGGGCTTCTCCCTTAATAGGCTAAAAATTTCCTTGTGCCCTATCTGGGTTGAAATATAGCCTTGTGCTAGGTGGATGCTTACTTCATTCTCAATGATCCAATCCTATCCTAGAATCAAGTCTTCTATTAAGTCTTTGTCTTTGCACACTAAGACTCGTTGTTCCATGGAAGAATTTCCTAGGTGAAGGGACACTATTGCTTCTCCAATGCATGCTATGACTTGACCTCCAATTCCTATCATATGAGCTTTCATGGAAGTCATAATCGTTTGAAGATCTCGTATGATCGTATTTTGTATGCATCTAAGTCCTGCTCCTGAGTCTATCAAGGCATCTATCAACTAGTACTCTATCTTGCCAATCCCTAAGTTTAAGTAGGGTTTAGATATGCTATGGTTCTGTCCATTGGAATGATGGACTTGGTAATTGGCCATAGGAATAGGCTCTTCACCTAGTAAGTATCGTTCGTCTCTTTGTCTAATCCACTCTTTCTATTTCTCAATGCATTCTAGGGCTTCTTGCCGTGCCTCTTCTCTAATCCTCTCTTCCTCTTTCTTCCTATTTTGCGCACCTACGAGTCGTGCTAACATTTGATCCGTCAATGGCTCTGTTTCACTCTACATCCATTTATGTAGTTAGGAAGAATGTCTCCATCCAGAGTGGCTAGATTAACTGCTCCACTCGTCGAGATCCTATTAATGATTAGGGGTCCATATCCGCGTTTTTGTAACTTCTTGGCATGTTGCTTCAAGGTGTAAACCAGGACTAGGTCTCCTTCCTTTAGTCCTTTGTCTTTTATGTGGGCATCATAATATGCCTTTTGCCTTCTCTTGGCCGCATAGATCCCTGCGACAGCCTGCAACCGAGTTTCATGCAGCTTCTCTATTTGGTATAGTTGTTGGGATAATTCATGTACCGTCCATTCATGCTGCTGGGCTACTCTCAAGGTGGGTATCAAAAAATCAATTGGTAGAATTGCATTCTGTCCATATACTAGATTGAATGGGGTAGTTCCAATGACAGTCTTGTACATGACTCGGAAGGCCCAAATTGCATGATGCAATTGTTTTTCCTAGTTAGACCTACCATTATTGACAATCTTTGTCAATACTGTGCATAACACCTTATTGGAACTTTCTGCTTGACCATTGGCTTGAGGATGGTATGGGGTTGATTTTTTATGGATCACTAAAAACTCATTCATTAGAGACTCTATCACCTCATTAATGAAGTGCATTCCTCGGTCACTCACAATCTCAATTGGTAGTCCGAAATGAGTGAATATATGCTCAAAAAGAAACTTAGCAGTGGTTTGAGCATCGTTCCTTCTAGTAGCCTTTGCCTCTACCCATTTGGTCAAATAATCGGTGGCTACTATGATATACTCGGCATGTGACCCTTTGGCCGATGGGTTAATGGGTCCTATGAAATCTATACCCCATTTAGAAAATGCTCTAGCGCAAACCATAGGTCTCAATGGCATGTCATCACTTCGAATCAGGTATTTAGCCCTTTGGCATGTCTCCCAGCTTCGTACATAGGTCTTCGCATCCATATGCAAAGTTGGCCACCACAAGCCCGCAAAGAGGATCATTTTTACGGTTCTATCGGCTGAAAAATGACCTCTTATCGCACTTGCATGTGCCATCTCTAATACGGGTAAATATTCTCCTTCATGCACACATAGCTGTAATTGGTTGTCTTTTCCTCTCCTAAACAAGTGTCTTCCCATGAGTACATAATCCTTGCTCATTTCTTCTACGGATCGTTTTCTTGCCAAGCTAACTCCTTCCTCATGTTCCCTTGTCTTCAGGAATCTGACCAGTGTTTTGCTCCAATTGGGTGCTATTGTTGAGAAAGGTATGGAGGTATGATTCTCAGGAATAGTCTCCTGGCATCCTGCACAGTTACTTACATATTCCTGGACATCCTTACGCATGTCAGGCCAGTATACTCCTAATCGTTTTAATTCCCTTATAGTTCCATGAGTCCCTGCATGTGTTCTCCATTTGTTCACATGAGCTTGTTCAATCAGCATCCTTTGCTCTTCCTCCTCAACGCATCTCAGCAGAACGCCATTGGGTTCCTTACAGTATGCACTTCCCACAATAATGTGCAAGTTCCTTGATTGCTGAATCTCCTTTTTACTCTCTTTATTGATTGAGTGTTGTGAGCCATGAGTGAGTATCGGAATTAGTCTCTCTTCCCACTTTGAACACACTTCTAGATTAAACAAATAAGTGCCCAACAATTCGTCTGGTACTCCACTTGGTGGTTCTCCGTGTGTTAACCTAGAAAGGTGATCTGCTCTTACATGGGTATTTCCCTTTTTCACTATTACTTCGAAGTCAAATTCCATCAATAGTAGAAACCATCTTACCAATCTTCTCATGTTGCAGGGCTTATTGACTAAGTACAATAAAGCCTGATGGTCTATGAAGAACTTGAATTTGTTGGCTAAGAGATATTGTCTAAATTTCTTCACTACATAGACCATTCCTAATCCCTCTCGCTCCATAGTTGTATAGTTCCTCTCAGCTTGATTCAATTGTCTACTCGCATAGGCAATTCGGTGATCTAACTTCCATTCATCGGCTGGCTGGGCTAAGATACATCCTATAGCGTAATTAGAAGCGTCCACATGAATATGAAATGGCTTGTTCCAATTTGGTGTTTTCAGAATGGGAGGTGTGCTAAGTCGCTTCTTTAACTCATTGAATGCCTTCTCACATTCCTCTGTCCATGTGAATTGAGTTAAAATTCCATACAAGGGTTTGGCGATTATGGCATACATGTGGATAAATCGACGGTAGTATCCACAATGTCCCATAAATGCGTGCACCTCTTTCACATTCTTAGGTCTAGGAAGCTCCAAAATAACCTTGATTTTGTCTTCATCTGTGGATATTCCATTTCTGGAGACTATGTGTCCTAAGAGCTTCCCTTGTCTTACCATGAAGACACACCTCTCTGGGTTGAGGCAGACTCTATACTGTCGGCATTTATTAAATATCTTCTACAATTCAGGAATGTGGTCTTGTCTTTGGTTTGAATATGTACATAGGTCATCTACGTACACTTTCATGCTTTTCTTCAGGAATTCTTTGAAAACATGACACATCAATCGTTGGAAAGTAGTAGGCATATTAGTGAGTCCAAAAGGCATCACTCGGAAAGCATAGACTCCCCATTCAGTCGCGAATGCGGTCTTATGTTGATCCTGAGTAGCAATAGCTACTTGGTTGTATCTAGAGAATCCATCTAAGAAGCTATAGACTTCTTTTCCTGCAACTCTTTCCAATAGATGGTCTGTAATGGGTAAAGGGTAGCTGTCACATATAGTGGCTGCATTGACCTTTTTCAAGTTAATGCAAACTCTCAATTTTCCATTCTTCTTAGGCACAACTACTAATGGCGATACCCACTCGGTATGTTCTATTTCATATATGAATCCTGCCGCTAGTAGCTTGTCTATTTCTTCTTTAATTTTAGCCGCATAGACCTCATTGTATGTATAAGGGCATTGTTTCGATGGTTTTGCCTCAGCCATCATTGGTATTCTATGAGAGCAAATCGAGGGTTCCACACCCTTGATATCCTTATATGTCCATGCGAATACATCTCGATATTCTCGGATCAATTGTATTAATTCTTCTTCCTCCTCAATTTACACATCTTTACCTATGTATGTACATCTTTCTTCTCCATCTTCCACTGTTACTATGATCTTTTTTGTTTGTTCTTTGTTGTCGTACGCTTCTCCTTCTCAAGCCTCTCTCTTATGCATTTGAATGGCTATCTTTCTCGATCTTTTAAAATGCTCTGGAACCTCAAAAAGATATGGATTTGGTCCAATTTTACTCATTCTTTCCTCTTGCTCTCGTACTATGGGGATGGCTTCTATTGCCAGGATCGTGGGTGGTTCCTGCTTATCTTTAGTTCGAATGGTGTCTAGATAGCTTTCCTCTAAATCAAATTCCGGTTCCATTTCTATACTCTCATATTCCTCTTTCCACTCTTTTTCTAAGATTTCCCCAGCTTCTACTTCTTGAAGGACAACCATGTACAAATTTACATCATAGCCTTCTTCATCTATGCACTCATTCATAGTTAAGACTTCCTCATTCACACATACATCCAAGGTGGCTAAGATTTCCATCCATCCATGTGCTTCAAAGGTTTCATTAGGAAAGATTTGAGGCATGTACCTTGGGTCCTCTACCGATCGATAGTTAGGATGTTCGATTGGCCACATCAGCCTTTTATTGTCCTCCTTCTTGGCTTCTTTACACATCCATAATTGGGCATCCTCATATTCCATGATTGATCGCTTGATCCAGCACTATGAATAGATAGGTCATCTCCCTCCTTGTGTATGGAATTCCACTGTAGTGGGGGTACATCTCGATATGCAAACGTATGCAAGTTCATCTTGGTGATATTTCCTTGATGTTGCAGGTATAATGAATCTTGTCCCTAGTCTTGCATTACCCGCATTTGTCTCATGAAAGGTCGTCCTAATATCATTTCGTAATTGTTAGCCTTTTCGAACTTACAAATGGCTAATGTGTGCTCAAATTCAACTCCACAGGTGGTTAATTTGACCCTTTATAATATTCCTAAGGGTTTCTCCACATGATCGTCTGCTCATTGGAGCTTCATGCGTGTGGGCCATAAGGCAGGCTTTCCCCATTTCTCCCAAATCTCCTTGGTGGCAATTCCTACTCCTTCCCCTGTGTCCAGTATAGCCTTGGTCATGTACCCATTGTAAGTAACAGGTAGACATGTATTACCTTCGTCTCCTTCAGTAAATTCTCCCACCTTATCTATTGGGATTTGTATCTTAGATGGGTTTTCTTTTCCCTTGTTTTCCTTTTCATCCTTCTCCTGCCCTAATTCTAGTTGACCTGCTAATTGTTGCCATAACTGCAGTTTAACTCGAAGTAATTCTTCCACAATCAATTTGCATTGTACTTTCGTCTTCTTAAGTTCCGTTAGATTGTGTGAATTCTTATCTGAGTTTCCTTTTCCTTTTCCCTGTACTGTGGGCGCTCGGATTATCATGGATTCCTTTTCGTATTCTCCCATGTAATTTGGTAAGGTTGAAATGCTCTGCGCTTCTTCTCTATGTTGGTCTAGTCTTGATACTTCCTCATATAATTCTTCCATGTTGGGATTTGGTTGATAAGCTTCCACATCTAATTCCTCAAAGGGAGGCTTAGTCTCTTCAATCCTCTTCCACTGTTCTTCTCGGATTCTATTCCATAATTCTCTTGGCCAGTCAGCCTCCAAGTCGAGTATTGTTGACATAGGTTCATCCTGGGTTTTCACTCGCTCACCCTTGTCATCCTTCTCTTTGAGTTCTTTATCCTTGGCTTTGACACACTCCTTGTATTGCTCCTCTGCTATCCTTGTCTCTCGAAGGGCTGGGATAGTCTTTTCTAGGGTTGCTTGTGCTACCTCTATAAGTTTTCTACATATTGCAAGCCTCTCTTTTTCTAATTCTCCTTGTGGATAAAGTTTTTCACGTTGTTCCACATTTGGTCTAGTCTTAATTCTAGCTTGGTAAGCTTTCAGCCACATTTCTAAATCGTCCGATTTTGGGTCTGCTAGAAATGATCCTGGTTTCTCTACTCCTCGGATAAGCGGTGGAATGGGAACTTCCTCCCACATCTCTGGTTCTTTATGCTCTTTCTTGTTTCTACTTTGTTTCTTATTGTCTTGACTCTTGTTTTTCATCCATTTATCTTTGAGCTTCTCTCTTTTTTCCTTCCATTTTTGCGCTTTTATGTTCTGGGTACTCTCACGTGGGTCTTCAGAATCTTCTACTATTTGAATTTTGGGACTTACTGTTCTATTGTTTTCTTGTTCCCGTTTTGGTTGTTTTCCTTTTTGTTCTTTCGTTTGAGCTCGGGTAATGGCCTTTGAAGGCACGGTGTGTTCCTTATCTCCTCCAGGTGCTTCTATCACTTCGATTACATTAATAGGTGCAGTGTCTTGGACTTTGGTTGGATTCTTAGGGCAATCTCTGAAAAAGATGTTCCTTTCCGCAATCATTGCAATATCCTTCCCAAGTCCTAGGGGGTGGTGGATTGTAAGACCGAGGACATTCTCTAATAAAATGATCTCCTCTGCATCTATAACATGGTCCTCTCGGCACAGGCGGTCTAATGGGTGGTCTCACGGATGGTTGTGCTTTAGGTGCAGTGTACATTAATGTTGCCACCTCTGGTCCATAAGCCTGATCGTAGCCTTCATATCCATAGTATGCAGAATCATATGCTGGTTCATACTCGAACATATTGGTGTCATAGGGATAGTACTCTCCCTGAGATTGCTCGTAACCTGAGTTTGTTGATTCCATGTTGGTCATAGGGGATGCTGGTACAATGGCTCGTTCTAAGTTTTCCTCTGGTTGGGCATACTTAATAGGTACCACATGTTGAGGATGTGGAGGTTGTGGTCCTAACAACAGTTGAGGGTTTCCAAATTGTTTTGGTTCATATGGCCTGGAAGCTCCTACTGGTGTTGGGTAGGAATTGTATTTGGGCGTATCTCTACTTGGCTCTCTAGGTGGATATCCATATGGTCGATACTGAGGTGGTTGGAGGGGCCATGCCTGCCTATTGACTGGGTAGTTTTCTGTGGTGTGATTGGTGTATTTTTGTTCGATGTGGTTAGTACAATGTGGCTCCTTGATGGGGTTGGCTGATATGTTTGAGGTACACCAGTTCCTCCTAGAACACACAGGTGTGTGGGGTGATCTCCTCCACATAGACTACATCTCCGTAACATGGGCACTCTTAAGACTGGGTGTTGGTAAGTTCTCTGTCCTTGGAATCCTAGTTTATTTGCCACTAGCTCCGCTAATTCCTCCACATTACTGGAATTGGAAGTAATCGTACTCCGAGAGTCTTCTGATTTAGTGGGGCTGGGGGTGCTCTTGAGATCCTCAGCTAGATTGTCCTCTAGGTCAATACACACTTGAAGACACTCACTCAAGGTTTGTAACCTCTTCATGTAAACTAGCGTTCTCAACGTTCCATTTGTTAGTCCATCCAAAAATAATGATATCATTTTTTGTTGAGTGGGTCTCTTTGTAGCTGGACATCTATCAACATACTGGTTGAATCTTCGAGCGGTCGTTTTCACTGTTTCATTAGGGTTCTGTTTAAAGGTATGGATTAAAGACGTAGAGTTGTGTTTAATCCCTCTCTTAGTGAATTCCCCAATGAATACTTGAAAGAATTGCTCCATATTTCCAAATTGGTTGGGATCTAATGGTTGGAACCAAGTCAGAGCCATTCCTGTGAGGAAGTGATCATAGGGTTCTCCCAATCCATCATAATAATTCCTCACACATTTGGCCACATGAATAGGTCTCAATCTTCTCATTGGTTCTGGCTATCTAGGCATTATAGGGAAGGCGGGGATTGCTGGTCTAACTGGGGGGCATTCCCGGCTGTACTCCTATTGGTGGTGGTGGACTTACTGATGGTCGGTACTGATTTCCTACTCCAGGGTGGGTCTGATTGTGTGTTTGCACTCCCAGAGTCACAAATTGTACATGAGTTCAGTTCGGAACACTCCGTTGGCTAGTTTGTCCCGACATGGTGTGCTCTGCCTCTTGTTGGGTTCCGAAGGGGTTCTGAGATGTGGTTGTCTGCTCTCTCTGAGGGAATACAGGCAATCCCATGTATTTTAGTCGAGCCCTATCTAAGGCATCTACCAGCCAATACCTTCTCTTATTTTTGTCTAGGTATGTTATTCTAGTCTCGTCTTCCAAATCCTTTAGCTCATAAAATGTCATCGGGCTTTCTTCTCTTCCTTAGGCTAGTGAGTCTGTTTGAAGCAACAAGTCCATCCCATGGATCAAATAGACTTCCAATAGGTAGTCATGCTAAGGTATCAAGTCTCTTCTCAAGACTCGTGTCACCTGGGACTTGCCTCTAGGAGTCGTTACTAACTCCTCAGGGTTTGGTCTCCCTGAGTTTTCCTGTCCCCCTAACTCTCCCCTCTCATTGATCAAATCAGGGTATTTAGTCACTATGTATATGTGACCCAACTTGTCCACCTATGCTCCTCCTTCATACTTAACAGCCGGTCTGGGCACAATTGTTGCATCCATGGAAGTCACCATCCTAATGTTGGGATGTTCCCCGGAAACGGCACCAAAAACGTGTGTACCTAAGTCAAGAAGACTTAAGGACTTGTGCCAAAGAGACTAAATCTCATTTGCCACACAAGTGCGTATAGTGGGGAATTGACACACGCTTATTTGTCAATCTGATGAACAGACCTAACCAAGTGTATGAGGACATGTGCACATGTGATGGGAAATGAAGTGGTTCAGCTTATATGCATGAGAAAAAACTAATCCACCTCTCTAACTCACTCAAATACTAAAAGTGTATGTCGTGATACCACTTACAACAGTTTTCACTAAATCGAGGATTTCTCCTAGCTCCGAACTCCAAATATGGCCAATAATGGGTTCATTTCGAAGCTCTCGACGAGATGCATCTAATGGAGTACTCGATTCTGATAATTGTGCTTCATGTTATGATCAAAACAGTGAATGGTGGGAAACACCCCACTCACTCCACAACTTCTATTAGCTGACACACACACTATAGTAGCTCAAAAACAGTGGGGAGGGGTAGACAACAGTCCTACACACACATTCCAAGCATCATACACACATAGAAGATAAAAGAGAAGATGAAAATCTACAAGAAAGAAGTAATTTCGAAAATCAGGAGCTCTCCTTCTTCACAATGGCAAAAAGTCTCTACAAAGAGTCACAAAGTGACTTATATACATGTGCCCTAAAAAAGGTCCTTTCACACAAGAGACCGGCGCTTTATTTGCTAAAAGGTGAATTTTCTACTAATTTACAAGGGATATATTACAATGATTTGGGATTATGCATCTACAGGACTCCTCTAGTGCATTTACACGGCTTGAGGGAATTTCCTAAGACTTTGAAGAAGAAAAATATGCCCATTACTTTTGAAAATTTTGGGGCTCCTCTTTTGTGCCTCTTTACTCTACAACACAAGAGTAGTGTGAAGGATAGTAAAATGTATGATGGAAAAAGCTATAAATGCATATATATGAGCATCTTTGCCATCCCATTAGATTTTCTCTATGGTAGATGGAAGAAAAACCTCAATAGGACAAGAAATTGAAGATCATCATCTTCAACACCACGTGCATCACCTGCAATCATTGCATTTGTAGTGGTAGAGGATGAACTTCAACACCTCGCAAAATATTCCATAAGCCTTTTGCTACCAATACATGATGCATCATGTATGCCCACAATGATTAATCAGAACCATCCACCTTATCCTCAATAACAAACATATAGAATACATTGTTTCTTTTATCCATGACCAGTGACTAAATACCTAGATGCAAAAAGTTGACTTTCACTCTCAAGGAGTTGAACATAAATATCCAATCAACCTCTACTAGACATGTAGAAAACTTTGAAGGCTTGTATTGGTAAACCAAAAATCATATATATGTTTGGCACAAAAGGATAAACGCTCTTGCACAATAGCTCCAATAGTGTATTTGGAGACTATGATTGAAATGATGTCGATAATGCCCTAGAGAAAGTGTAAACCTACTCTGATACGAAAGGACTTTTGGAGCACACAAATAGCACAAGGAAGAAGAAGAAGAAGCTTTGAGAAAAACACAACACAATTGTATTATCAACCAAATGTACAAAGATAAGTGACCTATTAGGGTTATATGTGTATATACAAGATAGGGGAAAACCTCCTAAAGAGGGAAAAAAGTGCCATTGTGGTTGTTACATCTATGGGATTTGTACTCATGAACTCCTAATTAGGATATTGATGGGCTAACCACTTGCCCCAAAATCCATGGTTGACTATTACTTCCTAATCCTCCCTCTTAGCACATCATTCAATCATCTTGTATCGATCACTTTATGACATTTTTCCCCCCTTGGTGAATCATTGTCCTCAATCATTGGATCCTCAACTCCCTGGGGCCCTCTAATTGATGTCCAATGTTGTTGTTCCACAACACAACAAGGACTACTAAGAAATAATCAAAACCACCATCGAAGCCAACAAGGAGGTGAGAGATGCACATAACCACCCAACCAACTCCACTCACATATATACGTGAAGGCCAAGGGGAAATGTGAGGAGATTCCCAAGTGTCCCCCTCTACATGGATTCTAATCCAAGGCCTTCAAACCTTGGAAGTCACATGAAATCACATGGCTCTCACATGGATCCTAAAGGATTTGTCCCAAGCTTGTACATACAAATCGAAAGGCTTGAGAGGCCTTCCTAAGGGTTAAATAGCGTAACCTTAGGAAATATCAGTCCTAAGGATGAAAAGCATTCAATTGGGATTAAATAAATCAAAATAGCTAAAGGGTTAAAACCATAGTCTTAAAGAAACCTTCCCAAGGGTTTCTCAATAAACTCCAAGGGTTCTCCAAGCAACTTTGGACCTATCATTTTTGGCTTGGACTTATCTTTATACAACATTCTTCCCCCATTTAAAATTTTCATCCTTGAAAATGTGTGTAGGTATAATATGTGGAGTATTCCCTCATGCCCTAGGATTAGTCTCTTCGATCATAGTCTTCATATATCTAATTCACCTCTTCATGAAAGGAGATTTGATCCCATACTATATTTGAAAAGAGAAGAATCCACTAGTGGGCTAATCCCTACCCAAATCATTCTAAACACCTGTTGAAGTTAGAGGTTTTCGAAAGAACACAAACAACGCAAGGAAGAAGAAGAAGAAGCTTGGACGACAACACAACACTTAGTGAATTACAAAGTGAATTAACTGATTAGGGTTATCGGCATATATACACTCTAGGGGAAAAAACCTTCGAAGAGGGAAAAAAGTTTCCAGGTGGTCCTAAGTGTGTTTACCCACATCGCTACCATAATTTATCAATGAATCCCCCTTAGGAGTAACATGGTAAACAAAGTGTTGGCACTCATGTATAAGATAGTTCCAAGGTATGTGAAAAGAGATCAATCCAACAAAAGGAAGTAAGCCCAAAGCTTTGTGGAAAGCTTCAAAATTCTCCATAGGCAAAGCCTTTGTGAAAACATCTGGAACATTCTCTTGTGTAGGGACATATGCCAAATGTTTATCTCCAACAGAGAACCTCTCCCTGACATAATGATAGTGCAATGAGCTTTATGTGAACATGGAACACACGGTTCCATGCAACTGCCAATGTTCTTTGTCTATCAGTGAAGATGGTGGTGGAAAAAGATTGACCAACACCCAAATCAACCAAAAGGCATTTGAGCCACTCAAAATTAACAACCATTGTGAAAGATGTCTTATACTCATCCTCACAACTAGAATTGGCCGCAATAGGTTGCTTCTTCCTCAACCAAGATATGCACAAGCTGCCAGTCATGAAGCAAAAACCACTAATGGACACACATTTCATAGAAACTAGTTCGTTTTGAGTAGAGAAAAATATATAAATCTTGTGGTAATGATCCCCCCTTGGGACAAAAAAAATCCAAGTAGTTGGGTACTACTCAAGTAGTGAAACATGCACTTAACGGCTTGCCAATGCTTCACACATGGGCAATTCATAAACTTGCTCATTTGAGAGACAACAAACTTGATATCAAGCCAAGTTATGCATAAGTTATTCAACCATCCAACACCTGTTGATAGAGAATAACATCAAATGCATCTTAGCATCATGAAGACTCAGCCATAAACATGTTTCCATAGGAGTAGCAATAGGTTTGCAAGCTTCAAGGACAAAATGCTACAATAATGTGTTAGAACACAAATCTTTCCCCCAACAACTTGCATAAACAAAATGTCCAAATAATGATGCAACTAACCCAACTTAAAATCATCAATATGCTTCTCATTAGGACCAAAAAGCAGCATGCCATCAACATACAGAACAATGATAAAAAATAGATTGTCTGCACACTTAACATATAAGGTGCTCTTAATTGGATTGTTCTCAAAACCATGTGCAATCAAGTAGGAATGTATCTTTTCATACCAAGCATGTGGTGCTTGCTTCAAACCATATAATGCCTTTTTCAACTAGCACACTTTGTTTTCATGCCCTTCTGCACAAAACCACAAGCCGAAAATACATACACTTCTTCATGTAAGTCACCATTTAAAAATGCAATTTTAATGTCCAATTGATGTACACTCCAACCATGATGAGCTTCAAGTGCATAGATGCTACGAACAGTGGTCATTCAGCATGTGGGTGCATCAGGCTTACGTTTGAGCTTCTATACCCATTTAGTGACAATGGCCTTTTGGCCTAGAGGAAAATCATGTAGAGACCAAGTACTATTCTTCATAGTAGCATCATATCTTATTGCATAGCAGACATCCAAGTTTTTAAATTTTGTGCTTCATCTCCTGAGGATTTGGTGTCCTAAATACAACTCCAATCGTAGGAACTTGCTCTTGAACCTTAGGAATGGGATGCACTTGGACCTCAACATAGTTCGAGGGCTCCACTGGCCCTTTTCCCTTGTTGATGTGAGCTCTTCTTTTTGGACAATCTTCATTGAAGTGCCTCTCTCCACTATAGTATCTCCATATTGGAGTGTAGTCAACCGTTTTCTTTTCATTTGGCAGACTCATGTTATGTGCCCATCACCTCTGCATTTCCAACACTGAATTGGAGTCCTTCTCTGCCCCTATGCTCCTCTTCCAGGATAGCCACCTCCTTGACCATGAGCACCATGCCCATAAGTCTGTCTATTCTCCCAACGAGGTGTGTGGTACACTTTGAGCAGGCAAGCCTTTATATGGATGCTCTCTTACATTTCCTAATTCCATTGTTCGTCTTTCATAATAAATCTTCTAAATAATAATCTTTGATTTTTTCAAGTACATAAATCTAAAAAATGCTACGATCTATTGGATACACCTCTGAGTATGTCAAAGGCAATGTAATAAACCTCAAAAAACATTAGAACTTTCTCTTTTTATCGAAATTTGAAGGAAAGACATACCAAAACTTAGGGACAAAACCATAAACATTTATAAACTTATGAAGAAAGCTTACAAAAGGTGTGAATTGAAACCATTGTTAAATTGAAAAGCTCATCAAGGAATTTTTTAATGGCTATGTAGGAAACTTGTATACATACAAGTTCTCAAAGAAAAACGTTTAGAAATTATGAAGCCTTAATCTTCCTTTTAAACATTTGAGGAAAATAGACTAATATGGCATACAATTTTTTTGTAATGGTTTGAAACTTCTTTGACCATGTTCATTATTTATGAATGATTCTTTTAACTATTTAAAACTTCTACTCCAACAATATCTTGCTTGATCTCTCCTTATTTCTTGTATGTGTCTATGCTATTAGCTTTTTGTTGCAAGGAATATGCACAAAATTCTTCTCTCCTATTTTCTTCATGGACTTTCTTTGTGTTTGAGAGAGAGTGGCCCAGGTCCTCGATCATTGTGATGTACTTTATTATTCTCTCTTGAGAGAATACATTTCTTTTTGTCCATGACCCTCTCTCTATTCTCTATATGGGTCAATTTCTATACAAAAAGTGGCTTATTATCCTTCGACTTGCATGAATGCATATATCTACACTAGTGGATGTTTAATGTGTGTGTGTGTATATGTATGTATGTATGTATGTATGTATGTATGTATGTATGTATGTATGTATGTATGTATGTATGTATGTATGTATGTATGTATGTATGTATGTATGTATGTATGTATGTATGTATGTATGTATGTATGTATGTATGTATGTATGTATGTATGTATGTATATATATATATATATATATATATATAGAGAGAGAGAGAGAGAGAGAGAGAGATAAGAGGGAGGGAGGGCGAGAGAGAGAGAGAGAGAAATTCAAAGACTCCCACATGCATGCACATATTTGAATAAATAATACCTTCTTGCATCTCCATGGGTTTCCATAGTTTGAGAGAAGTGTGCTAACTCCATTCTTAAAATAAAATGTAAAATCCCTTGACCTAACTAATTTAGCAAGTTTGCACTCTAGTGGACAATAAGTGATTCGAACCACACTAGTCAATGTTATTCAACCAAGAAATAACCATCTCTCCTAAGCCTTGATCATGACCAATTGAAGTAGAGAATGCATGAGAATCCATTTCGATTGTGAAAGTGATTGTAGCATGGATGAAGCAGAATTCAAACAAGTTATCAATGCTGACCATGTAACAAATTGGTTCACACAATTCAGAGTTTTTATCTTAAAGTTATAAAACAAATGTCTAGCGTGATCACACCTACCAAGGTCAAAGACTTTTGCAATATTGTTAAGCTCTAGTAAGTGGTTATTAGTGAATTCACTAAAATGAGGGTTAAACATGATACTATCCCCCAAGTTGAAAACTTCAAGAAGCTCTTGTCAAGTCGATTTGAGATGCAGCTAAGATATTCAGATTGTACTTATCATGATGTAGCTCAAAAGATTTTCCATTTAAAACTAAATTAATCCCCCACTTCTATGATGGGCTCTTGATCATGAAGTTGAGAACATTGGTATATCTAACTATGCCCACAAATCTAGTCAAATGTATCAAAATTTGTATTCGTCTTTATGATGACAATTGTCATCTTATCTGCCCACCAATTGTTCCTACCAAAGTTCCAAAGGTTTCTTCTCTTTTACTTAAAGAAATAGTTGAAATAGTCTTGAATGCGCTAGAATGAAGAGGAAGAAGAGCCTCTACTACCCTAGTGGTTATGCAACCCTAGGAGAAATCAATAGCTTGGCAAGGAATTTTGCTAAGTTCTTGCATAGAGGCACCTCAAGGCATAGATTACAACTATTTTCTACCTCATCTAGGGTGTATACATGCACGAAGGCCCAATTGGAAGCACAGTCCTAATGATCAAGCAACACTAGAAGGTGATCCTAGGCATCCACTACAAAAGCTTCCCAAGTCCAAGTGAAAGAGGACAAGAAGATCAAAGAATTCACATCCTAACCACACTCATAAGGCTTTTTCAAGAACATCTTCTAGTACACTAATGCACATCTAGGTTCCCAAGAACGTTTCTCAAGCCTAAGCTCACAAATGTTCCATGTGGATTCCAAATATCCACTTGGCTCAACTCAGGCTAAGTTTTCACCCATGAAATCATGAGGAAAAGGAAGGTCTAAGGCTCATAATAACTCTTCCATACATAGAGTTCACAACACAACACAATGTATTTGGGTAATAAAAAAGTAGTATTGTTTCAACAGAATGAGGATCAATTTTGGATTCATAAGATCCAGTCTACTACAATGACATGTGAAGGCCACCAATTAGATAAGCACAAGAAAAGGCACTAACATGGCAACAAAAAAATCCATACCAAAGAACACAATGGAAATCACTATGACAAGATAGAAGGAAGCCTAGGCATACCATGCAAATTTGGGTCCCAAATTTCCAAAGCCATTCATCGAATGAATTCAGCTATATTTAGAGGTTGAAGCAGATGACTCCTCAAATGCAAAGAAGAAATACTCAGTTTCTCCCATACATCCAAGAGCTCCTAAGCGAATCAAGGAAACCCAGATACCTAAGCCCTAGATTCATGTCAAAAGAGGAGCCAAAGACTTTTGGAGGCCTGGAACAAACAAAAATCAGCCCTCTTAGTTCAAGCCTTCTGAGGAAACACAATGACCAAGAGCACAAAAAAGTAAGGTGGCTCCTACATAGACGCAAGATCTCTAGTGGCTTCCCAAGCTCAAACAACCCTCAATGCAACAATGCACAAAGTCTTTTATGACTCACCAAATATGGGTTATCAAGAAAACCATTTTCCACCTTGACACCAATCATACCTGAAACTTTAGAATTCACAATGGATAAAGAACTTCTATCATATCTCGAGATGCTACTATAGAGAAAAACAAGCCTCTTTGTGTACGAGCCATGTATTAAATGCAAAAAATTGTCTTTTGCAAACATTCTCATACAAATTGCACTTCAAGTATTAGGGCCATATTACATGGGCTTGCATCAAACAGAATTTTGATCTACCTTCCATGAGAGTTACACATTGTCATGTGCAGTAATATAACACTTGCATATTTTGTATATTTTTTCCTATTAATGTTTTGTTTCACTTGATCATTCATCAAAAGATTAAGAAATTAACAATGTCGTATTTGAATAGCTCACAAAGATTAAAAAAGGCTCTAAATTGTGAGGCTTTCACCATATTCAAACACAAAATTGTAGCTTGAAGTTGGTGAGTGCCTTTGTCAAATCATAGACACTTTTATTAGGATAACTAGGGCACAAAATAAAGGAAATCACATTGCTTTTCATGGAATAATTTATTTGGGTTGGTTATGGCCTATCAAGGATCTGTTCTTTAAATAGCTAGCTATTATTTTTTAATGTGTATTTAGAAGTACTTTTGTTTTATGTTTCCACTTTCCAAATCATAAATACACATAGATTGCATGATCATTATCGAAGAAAATTAGAAAGCACCACTAAAGTTCTCTAAATGGAAACCATGTCATGCAACATAAACAATCTTTCCAAGCTTGCACTATCAATGCTTTTGTCACAATAGTTCTTGGAGTGAACCTCCTCTTATGAGGAGAGTGCCACATGGCACTTATGGGTATTTATTACCACCTTGGGCGTGGCTGGGAGGACAGAAGAACGCAAGACTATGTGTGGGGTAACATGAAGAATCGTACATGACCGTAGGCGGTAGCAAAATGGACGATGCAATCATTGACAGCTATCGCGATCGCTTCGCGATCGGCATCAAAAAGAGGGTTACCAACATCGGTATCAGAGCCACGCATTTGTTGATGCAGGCACCAAGAATCGAACTCTGGTCTATTGATTGATTAAGTCCATGAGCTATCCAACATGACATAGCTTGTGATGCAAGGGAATCTCATTTATTTTATTAGATAGTCATCTATGAACCCTCTTCCCGTCACCCTTGGAAGAGGAGGAGAGATGGATCCCCTTCCCTCCCTCCCTCAAGATCTGTTGGGTAATTACCCAAATTATTGGGAGTAGATTTGGTGGCGGAATATCATATTTCGGAGCATCGTGAGTGTTTTTCCCCAAAGTGGTGGGAGTATACATCAACAAAAGATACGAGAGCGGAAGGAGGTGGGATAAGAATCTCAAACCTATGTGAAAAGGATGTTCTTTATATAAAGAGTACTCCTTGACATCTTCAATCACATCGAACTACCACTATTAGAGAAGTAGTTAAGGAAGGAGCCAAGAAGGTTGGGCTTCCATGCCTACTTTGCTTCATTGGATGTCTATACATCAGATGCCCACACATGGATGTGAGAGGGATGAGACAATCATCAAGGAAACAAGGAGCAATCAAAGATGATAGTTTCCTCTACGTGATTTAGCAAGGGTTTATGAACTCAAATTCCAGGTTTGAGTATTTTTAAATTTTTGTAGAATCTTTATTTTTGAGAAGGGCAAAGAAACCTTTGCAACCAAGCTCTTGGAGGGAAATCACATGTATAGAGAGTTTGAGATATATACTCTCATTTTAATTCAAGGATTCCCTCAAAATATAACAAAATACAACTTGAAAATAACTCCAAAATAGCCTACTTTCATGTTTTTTCATATAAATTTCAAGAGGCTATTTTGGATAAGTATCCAATGCGGGAAAGGGAAATAAAGAGGGATTTTTCTTAGTTTGGTAGGAAAAATCATGCATACCTATAGTCTAGTATATTGGCTTCCATATAAGATTAAGAAATCCAAAATATACCTCAGTTTGGTGGGAGTTTGAAGCTCCACAAGACCCCCTTCCATCATAGGTGAGAAAAAATTTCAGCACCTGAATCGAAGAAATTCCCATTTTGGAAGAGGAAAAAAGAGGTGCAATAGTTACGTATGGATGGGAAAAGGTATATATACTGAGAGTATGTTAAATGCAATTTATAGGGGAATCATTAGATTCATTAAAATGATAAGTTAAGGAGGAATTTTGTATCTTCAAAGACCCCCTTTGCACACTTTTTAAAAATATTTCAAATGTTAATTTTTATCAAACTCCACTTTCGAGAGTAATAAAAAAGACCATTTAAGAGGCTTCCCATGGATTAGTGCACACATACATGAGATATGGTGTATGAAATGCCATGGAGAAGAGAAAAAACAAGAGAAATGCACATTAAGAGTGGATTAGGAACTTGCTAAAAGCTCCCATTTAAGTTCTTGCATAAAAGCAAAAATCTTGATTTAGGCCTCTTTTGGGGAGTGAATTAGCATGCACGAAGGGAGGATTTAGTAAAGTGAAAATAGGCCCAAGCATCCTCATATATTTCTCTCTGAGATTATGGAGAGAATTTTAAGATTTACTTGATGGAAGAATGTTTTTGGGCACCCCAAAAATCACATTTTCACACTTTTTCCAGCCCCTCCAACAATCCACTAGTTTGGCATGTCCCGCTTGGAAAGGCCATATCTTGGGCTAGAAAACTCCAAATTGGACGTGCTATGGCTTGTTTCAAAGAGCGCTTTCACTTTAGGAAAATAAATTTTGGAAATTATGTAGTTTTGCAGGTTTGTACAGGTCTGCAAAGTCTGAACAATTTTTGGCAACTACCTTCCGAGCGCCATATCTTACAAACTAGGAAGGCGATTGAAGTAATTTCACTTCGAGTCACTTGCACATGATGTATATTTCAGTTTATGATTATTTTGGAGGTCCTAAAATGGTTTTTTCATGTCTAAAGAGGCATTACAAATGTATTTTTTTGGTAAATTTGTATTATTTTGGTAATCATCTGACCATGCTTTATGTTTTGGGAAGTGATCCGATGTTTTCGGACACTTCAAAGTTTATATTAGGACCTGAGGAGGAAGGTGTTGAGGTCTCAAAGCTCATCGAGAAGGATTGGATGTATGTAATTCCAATACCAAATCATTCAGGGACGTATGCTTTATTCTTTCAGGCATCTAACTTTATTTTATGGCATGTTCTGTATGTACATGCATAGATTGGATTGCATACATCAAATGTTGATCATTGTTTAAATTCTAAAAGTATGGATCAATAGGCGAGAAGTACACTTTTTGATTGTTTGCAGGAAAGATGATTGTAGGAACTACATGGTTATGCAACAAAGAGAATTGTTGCTAGCATTTGATTTTATGTTTTTGCAGGTTATGGAGTCCATGTATTAGTTTATGGCGTGCATGCCATGGGCCTGTCAAGCTCTATATTGTTGGATGGCCTATGTGCCATTGAGTTTATGGTTAAAATTTTTTGGGATTCCATTTCCTTGGGGAAATGTTGCCGAATTTTTTCCCATCTCATGGTGTTATATACGCACTTTCTTTTAGGTAAGAATGTTGAGGCATGGTAACATGCCTTTTCTGCAAACATCAGTAAGGTGTTAGCATGTTTGTAAGCATGTATTTGATGAACTTAGGACCATCATAATAGTAGAGATAAGGCAACTTTAGTAGCAATAGGATCCCTACATATAATCCTTATGGATTTAGACCATAGGATTGCTAAGGGAAGGAGCTACACCTTCGCCATTAGTAATGTGCACAAGCAATCCTATAGATTATAGGAAGTTGCATACAAGCATGGGAGATATAGTTCTGATAATCTCCAAGGTAGTGAAGATTTACTTATCTTCACAAGAGTCTCATTGTATGATTAAGAGACTATGGGGTATTATGAGGAATACCCAAAGGGTGACTAGTTTCACTCATGCACATCACTTGACCAAGTAGTGAAGCATTTCTGCTACACTACTAAGGAAACCAATTAGATGGGATCACACAGATAGGTTTCATGAGATAGCATCGATGGGTGCTTATGTGATTCGAGTGATGGTTAGGAAGGCCATAGGTATGGCACTAGCTCTATGACTTAGAGCATAGATCCCTTAGTTAGAAATAGTTGGGGTACCCAATACATATATGTATATCAAGATCTATAGAGAGGTACTCATACCTTGTCTTAGTACCTAGGAACAAGTTAGTTGGAATAAGAAAGGGATATCCATTGTCACATATTATCACATGTTGACTAGAACCAAACTAACTAATTTGAGGATATGGGACTCATTTGAATCCACCAACATGATTGTAGGATGTGGGATTCATTAGAGTCCACCTATATGTTCCATCATATATATATGGAATATATATATTTGATTTAGTGTAGGTATGACACCGTGAATTGGAAGAAGGTTCCACTGGTATAGGATGGTGGAAACGACTTCCATTTGAGCACTCTTCTTCTATGGCCAAGAAGAAAAGGACTCATCATTCATCATGTCTCACTAGATCAGAGGAGAGCTCTTAGTAGACATCTCCTTAGGATTAGGAGTTATCCTTCATAGCTTAGGGAAGATTTATTCTTCCACTAGAGAATGTGATAGGTGATTTTATCACCATTGGTATCACATTCTCATTTTGCGTTTTTCAAGAAGGATAATTCCATTAGTTTGATTGGATCATATAGATCTATGCATAGAGTATGGTTGGAAGAGATAGTTCTTCAGTATGGATACACATGTGCTTATGGTATCATGTCATATCATTGCTGACCATTTTAGCATACGACTTTGACCCTTATAAGGAATCTATTTTTCTCCACTCTTCATTATATACACCTTCATTAGTTATGGGGGATTTGTTCTCCACCTTAATAGGATTCTATATAATGAGGGATTATGCATCAGGCATGGAAGAGAGGAGCAAATGAATTCATAAAGAGATCAAGGAGAGGTCTCACTTTAGCTTAGAGTCTCACTTTACCTCCGATTCCTTGAGAGAGAGAGAGAGAGAAAAGGAAAGGAAAATATGATTTCTTCATAGGAGAAGAATAGAGCATATTTTCCTTTAGACAGAGGAGGTGTTTAGAAAACATCTCTTAGTTTATATTTCAGAAGGAATTCATTTACTCTACTTTTCAATATAACTTTCCTTCACATGGGAGTCTCTTTCTCCACTATTTTTGGAGGGAAATATGGAGAACTTATGTACATGTTCTCAGGTTATGAGTGGAGTAAATGGATTCAACAGAATCTTTTTCAACGGGAAAGGGAAAGTGGAATAGGTTCCACTAATAGAATTCTTTTCCTGAAAAGAGATTACATAGAGAGAGAGAGAGTTTCACTTTCTCATTTTGGTTGTATAGATAGAAGTGGCACTCTTCTATCAAAGACAAAAGGGAGATCAGTTAATCATGATGGTTAAATTGATTTTCACCTGGAGACTCTTGAGAGAAGTAGTTATGTTTATTTCTAGTGATGGTCATTGACTAGATGAGATGATCTAGTTATTGACATTAGTGAGACTAGAATTAGATTGATGATACCTCTCTAACCTATTGGGGTACCAAACTTTTAGTTGATGTTACATCATGAGCATGATGTGTAAACATCACTTACAATGGATACGGAGGGATTATCTGAATCTCAAAGGGAATTTTTTTGCATTCATATGGCAAACTAAATGGAAGAGAAAATTTTAGAGTTTGCACTAGTGCCAATAGATGCTCTTCCGATAGAACTTCGTCCAATGGTAAAGGATGACAAACCATAGACTTCTTGGTTGGTGAAATGTAGAGATTTCATTTCACTACCAAGAGCTTCTTATATATGAGCTACATGATGGAATTGCATAGTCACAAGGTAGTTTAAGGGAAACTATTACTTGTGAGCACACTCAAGGTTAGGAAGACCTGGAGTGGTATGAGGGCAATCTATCATTTCGTCCTAGATGGGTTTGTAGTCACTTGTTATGGGACTTTGTTCTATATTCTAGAGGATTATATGGTTTATTATCTCCATTATGATATGGTCAAGACTATAAGCTTGGCACTTTTACAGTTGCTTTACATACTATTGCTCCAAGGAGGATACATCATATGGACTTAGGTCATTCTGATGATATTATATGTTATGGGAGTGATAATTTGGAAGTTGAGTGCATATGGGAGATAGTAGGCACCACTCAAATGGTTTCCCACCTTTGACATGATCTCATATGAGACTTCTTAAGGGGAAGAATACGGGGAAAAAACACACAGAGGGACCATGTACTTAGAGTACATGGGGTTCAGGGGAGTCCGAGCACTTTCTTCTACCATTACGGACATTTCACCTACATTTTCTAGGACGAAAATGCTTTCAAGGGGAAGGAAATGTCACAATAGTTCTTGGAGTGAACCTCCTCTTATGAGGAGAGTGTCACATGGCACTTATGGGTATTTATTACCACCTTGGGTAGAAGAGAAGATAGATGTGTGAGTCGAAGATAACTCTCTCTTATATATATATTATATGCTTGGGCGTGGATGGGAGGACAGAAGAATGCAAGACTCTGTGTGGGGTAACATCAAGAATTGTACATGACTGTAGGTGGTGGCACAATGGATGACGCAATCATTGACAGCTACCACGATCGGCATCAAAAAGAGGGTTACCAATAGCTTTTTAGTACAAGCTCTATAGCACCACAAGAACCACCATCATCATCATCATCAATAGAGGTATTTTGAGGTAAAAAAGGAGGGCCTTTAATAGGAGAGAGACAAAAGAGCATGGATAATAGGATGAAGGCCAACATAACATTGGATATTTTTCAAGAATAATATGAAAATATATTAATTGGACTAGAAATATGGATAATTTTAAGGGGAAAGTGATTCAAGTGTGGCGAGGTGGAAGTTTTTGGTGTGTTTTTGAAAGGGCTCTTTTGTAGGCTCCCATGTAGATAATTTTGAAATTTCTTGGTCGTCTTACCTGTGAACCTTTTTCCTTGAGCATGTCCTTTAATTCTCAGTACATCAGTTCGGGATGCTCTACAAGCTCCATGGCATCCTCCTTTAGGCCTTGCACACTTGCAACATCTACATTCTCTTTTACCTAGGTGTTGATGCATTCATGAAGACAAACCGCAAGCATGGGGTAAGTGTTTTCAAATGGTAATGGAAGGGCACGATTATTGGCTTTAGGATCCATAGAGGCAAAAAACAATATTAAAGAAATCTTGGTGCAACATAAATACATGCACAATGAGCTTGTTGTGGACACCGAGCATGATACAGGGTTATCACCTTGTAGATCAAATTATGACTATGATATATTGCTTCATTTAATCTTATATTGCTTACTTAAAGACTAGAGTTGTGTCCTTGATGTTTTCAAAGTTGTTCTTATGACTTGACTAAGTTTATAATAGAGAAATATGTTTTTAATATCCATTTATCTTTTGTACATGTGTATCCTTCCTCATATGAGGAGTGGCATCCTGATCAATGTATTATTGGTGTCATAGGTGTACTCCATGACCATCTAGACAATGTGCAATATGAACATTGAGCTAGATCTAGCCTTGTAGAGCAAGGGTTTTTCTGCTATGATCACTTCGATTAGCTTGTGGATGAGGCTTACATAAAGGGGTATCTTCGGGAGTCCCTTTATAAAAAAAGTGTAGTAGAATCGCATGGTCAGTGCCTGACATCACTATGATGGAGGAAACCCATAGTAGGTTATGTTGGAGCAAGTCTATGACAAGCCTAAGTATTGGCTTGAGTCCCACAAAGTCATAAAAGAAGCTTTAAAATGAAGACTATGTAAAGTTCACTTGTGAACTACCTCTTGTAACTTTTGAAGAGTTTACTTAATGTAAAAGTAAGAGAATCTTAAGTGGTTGAGTCCACTTGATCAAGAATGGAAAGAGGAGCCACGAATTCGTGATTTGTGGTAGGTAGAGAATCAAATCAATCATTGATTGATTGGAGAGTGATTGAGGGAAGTTAGCCTCCCAAACTCAACTATAAATAGATGGCAGTTTTAGTCGTGGCTAGAGAAACCTATGTGAAGACCTCCAAGAGCTGAGCTTTATGCCATATCAAGGTGTGATTACAAGGCACACATATGTATCAGTAAGTCATTGTATTGTACAAGCAATATACTTTCATTTTCATGATTATTTGAGTTCATCTTTCCATGTTCTTGTGAAGTGTACTACTCACTACCATTACTCTCAGTTTTCTCAGTCAGCTTGCAGAGATGTTTTCTCTGAGCTTGGTGCATCATTTTCCGTGATTTAACTTGGTAAAGTTAGCTCTATAAGTCTACTATATGCTCACAAATTTTCATGTCATTTGGATGTTGCAATCTTCAGTTATGTTCATTTGAAGTCAACAGGGTCTATTCATCTTCACTTCTCTGTCAGGTACCCGACTTTTTCACTCATCTTGCTAACCTTTTGTGCCATACTTCCAATTCTGTGAGTGTCTGACTACCATAATTAAAGAGAGCAATGTTTCTAGTGTCCTGTAACTCAAATGTGAACAATCTACCTGTCTTTTCACCTTTTGCAATTCTTCTGAATCCTTGACTTGGATCTTCAACAAATGCTCCTGCTTTTGTGAACCTGACTTGCAACCCTTTCTCTACTATCTGCCCAACACTTATCAAATTCTTTGTAATGGTAGGGACATAGAGTACCTTACTGAGTAGGTTGATGTTTCTATCAGGTGCTTTGACATTGCCTATTTTCTCCACAGGATGTTTTGTATCATCTCCTGTTTGTACCTCATGCTTATTCCTTGGATCTTCTAAATCTGATAGGAGTGCCACATTTCCTGCCACATGATTTGAACAACCTGAATCTATGTAGAAAACATGCTCATCAGATTTACCTTGTGGCATAGCCATGTTCATGATCAATAATGAATCCTCTTTGTTTGAGTCTTCTGTGTAGTTATTGTAGTCTCTCCTTCCTTTGTAGCCTCCTTGATAGTTTGAATGATTGTAGTTGTTGTAGTTGCCATGGTAGTTGTTGAACCTTCCTCTTGAGTAGCCATAACTTCCTCTATTGTATCCTCTGCCTCTTTGATTCCTGGAATTCCTAAAGCAATTTTCAGTTGTATGATTAGTTAATCCACAAATAGAACATGAGTTGGAGTCTTCGGATCTCCCCTTGCCTTGTCTACCTCCTCTTCCTCTACCTCTGCCATGTCTTCCTCTACCTGCATAGTTAGCTTGATATGTACCTGCTTCATCATCCACTTTCTTTGCCTTTCCTTTGTTATCTTTAGACTTGCTTTTATCCGTGTATAAAGCTGAAGATTGATTACCTCTAGAGCTTTCTCCATTTTTGATAAGCTTTGCCTCTTGAGTAAGTAGTTGTCCAATGAGTGTGTTGAAATCAGGTACATGCATGTCCATGTACAAATCCATAGCTGTGGTGAATGCTTCCCACTTATCATCTGCCTTCAAGCCATTGATGACCTGCCTTACAATTTGCTCTTCATCTATTACCTCTCCAATGCTTCCCAACTGATCCGCTATGTCCTTGAGCTTTGTGACAAAATCAGTCACATTTTGTTTGGGAGCCTTCTTGAGAGTTGTGAACTCCAGCCATAGTTGATGCTTCCTAGCTTTGGTACTTGAAGAAAAGAAAGCTTCAAGTGCATCCCACACTTCCTGAGATGTCTTACAACTTCTAATGTGAGGCAACAAAAAATCTGAGATAGAGTTGAGGAGATAAGACCTTGCAAGTGCATCCTTGGAGCACCATGTGCTCAATCTTTCTTGCTCTTCTTGTGTTGGTTGACTTTTGTTCTTGAAACTTGGCATAACTTCATCTCCAGCCACATAACCATATAAACTTCTACCTTGGAGATAAGCTTCCATTCTTAATGACCAAGCTGAGTAATTACCTCTATCCAATTTGTCAATTGATGAAGGAAATCCATCTGCCATGTTGTCCAACCTTGCTCTGATACCACTGTGAAGAGATGGATAGGTATGTGCTTGAAGATGAAGAGGTGTTGCAAAATCCTTGATCTACACCAGCCAAATGAACTCCATGAGTATATGGTGGGCCCTTTTAGCTTGCCAATGGATGTATTAGACACCCTATGTACCTTGGAAGATCACTCTCAGAAAGATAGATCAAAACAGATAAGTTGGAGTTAGCTCAGAGGTGAAAACTTGCTATTCTTGGTTCATACACATGTCCAGTGTTTTACATAATTCTCTGAGCACAGCAGTAATTCTCTGAGCACACTGGTGTTTTACATAGCAGTAATGTGCTATGTAAAACACCAGTGTTTTACATAGCACAGGACATAAACCAAGAGGAGCCATCATCATTTGAAGAGGCCAAAGCAAAAACAGAATGGAAGCATGCAATGAAGGAAGAGATTGAAGCACTTGAGGAAAACAACACTTGGGATTTGGTGCCCAAGACTTCATCCATGAAGGTAATAGGCTCAAGATGGGTCTATAAACTCAAGAAGAATTCTGATGGTTCCATTAACAGGTATAAGGCAAGGCTTGTAGCAAAAGGCTTTGCACAAACTCAGGGAATTGATTATGAGGAGACCTTCTCTCCTGTGGCAAAGATGCCTACTATTAGGGTTTTGCTTAGTATTGCCTCTTCCAAGAATTGGAAGATACTTCAACTAGATGTAAAGAATGCATTCTTGAATGGTTGGATAACAGAAGAGGTATATATGGCACAACCACCTGGTTTTGAGAACCAAGCTTATCCTGAATATGTGTGTAAACTTAACAAAGCATTGTATGGTCTCAAGCAAGCTCCAAGAGCTTGGAATTTCAGGCTTGTTTCATTCTTGCAGGACAAAGGCTTTCAACCAAGCAAGGCAGATCCTTCACTCTTTATTAAAAAGAGTAATTTCGAGGTCATCTACCTATGTGTATATGTAGATGATATTATATTGACAGGAAATGATGCAGATGGTATGAAGAAGATCAAAGATCAGATGAGAGAAGAGTTCAAGATAAGTGATTTGGGTTCACTTACCTACTTCCTAGGTTTGGAAGTTGTCTACAAAGATCATGGTTTGTTTCTCACTCAAAGAAAGTACATTAAGGACATGTTGGCAAAATTCAAGATGCAAGATTGTAAGATTGCAGGTACTCCAATGGAGGTCAATCACAAATTGAGCTCACATGAAGGTGAACTCATAGAGGACATCACATCATATCAAAGTCTAGTGGGTAGTCTCAACTATGCCACATTGATAAGAGTAGATATATGTTACAGTGTGAGTGTGCTAAGCCAATTTATGCACACACCAAGGAAACCACATATGGATGCTGCCAAAAGGATTCTCAAGTATCTCAAAGGAACCATAAATGAAGGACTTTTTATCCTTATGTATCTGATTTAGGTTTGAAGCTATTTTCTGATGCAGATTGGGCTGGCTCCAAGGAAGATAGAAGGAGCACTTCAGGTTATCTTACCTTTGCAGGTTCAAAGCTTATTTCATGGTCATCCAAGAAGCAACCCACAGTTGCTCTCTCTTCTACTGAAGCTGAATATAGAGGTCTTGCCATAGCTACACAAGAAGCTATGTGGATGAAGACATTATTCAAAGATCTTGGATTGGAGTTTGGAACTCCAACTATTTTTTGTGACAATATGAGTTCTATTCACTTGGCTGCTAATCCTATTTTTCATGCAAGGACTAAACATATTGAAGTTCATTATCACTATGTACGAGAGAAGGTTCTAAGCAAAGAGATTCAAATATCATATGTGTCCACTCATCAACAATGTGCAGATATTCTAACCAAAGCATTGGATGGTACAAAGCTTTGCAAATTCAAGGCTATGATTGGTTTGTAGGTAATCTTGGAAGATTGAAGACCTCAAGCATACTTGGCTTGAGGGGGAGCTGTTGGAGCAAGTCTATGACAAGCCTAAGTATTGGCTTGAGTCCCACAAAGTCATAAAAGAAGCTTTAAAATGAAGACTATGTAAAGTTCACTTGTGAACTACCTCTTGTAACTTTTGAAGAGTTTACTTAATGTAAAAGTAAGAGAATCTTAAGTGGTTGAGTCCACTTGATCAAGAATGGAAAGAGGAGCCACGAATTCGTGATTTGTGGTAGGTAGAGAATCAAATCAATCATTGATTGATTGGAGAGTGATTGAGGGAAGTTAGCCTCCCAAACTCAACTATAAATAGATGGCAGTTTTAGTCGTGGCTAGAGAGACCTATGTGAAGACCTCCAAGAGCTGAGCTTTATGCCATATCAAGGTGTGATTACAAGGCACACATATGTATCAGTAAGTCATTGTATTGTACAAGCAATATACTTTCATTTTCATGATTATTTGAGTTCATCTTTCCATGTTCTTGTGAAGTGTACTACTCACTACCATTACTCTCAGTTTTCTCAGTCAGCCTGCAGAGATGTTTTCTCTGAGCTTGGTGCATCATTTTCCGTGATTTAACTTGGTAAAGTTAGCTCTATAAGTCTACTATATGCTCACAAATTTTCATGTCATTTGGATGTTGCAATCTTCAGTTATGTTCATTTGAAGTCAACAGGGTCTGTTCATCTTCACTTCTCTGTCAGGTACCCGACTTTTTCACTCATCTTGCTAACCTTTTGTGCCATACTTCCAATTCTGTGAGTGTCTGACTACCATAATTAAAGAGATATCTCAGGATTCAATGATGCAATAACAATGAAACTTTGTAGATATGAAGTAGATAGTATGATGATTCTATAGCACTTCAAATGATCAACCATGCACTAAGAACAAGCTCTAAAAAGATCAATGTTATGAGATAGTCATAGTAGAGAAGTGAGATAAAGATATGATCAATGTATATGAGATAAAGATATGATCAATGTATATGCATTAAATCACAAAGTAATACAATGTCATTGGCAAGGTTAAATTCCACAATGTGAGGGTAGTGAAGTTTCTATGAGATGAGCACACTAATCACTTAAGTCCCTCTATAAATGATCTCATAGTCGGGGCTACTACGTGAATCTTTTTTATCTACTTTTATAGTTGAGTTTTGGAGTCAACCTTTGAATTCAAACTCAAATGCTCACCAAAAAGTGAGTCCTAAACTATAGGATATATTCTCTCATCAATCATCTACCAAGTATGTTGAGATTTGATTCCTCCTAACTCCTGGTGAAAGTAGTGCATTAAGTATAAGAACTTTTATGAAGATAAAAGGTAATGTGACTTTTACTAGGGAGTGATCATATATGACTTTTACAAGGGAGTGATCATCTTATTGCATAGCAGACATCCAAGTTTTTAAATTTTGTGCTTCATCTCCTGAGGATTTGGTGTCCTAAATACGACTCCAATCGTAGGAACTTGCTCTTGAACCTTAGGAATGGGATGCACTTGGACCTCAACATAGTTCGAGGGCTCCACTGGCCCTTTTCCCTTGCTGATGTGAGCTCTTCTTTTTGGACAATCTTCATTGAAGTGCCTCTCTCCACTATAGTATCTCCATATTGGAGTGTAGTCAACCGTTTTCTTTTCATTTGGCAGACTCATGTTATGTGCCCATCACCTCTGCATTTCCAACACTGAATTGGAGTCCTTCTCTGCCCCTATGCTCCTCTTCCAGGATAGCCACCTCCTTGACCATGAGCACCATGCCCATAAGTCTGTCTATTCTCCCAACGAGGTGTGTGGTACACTTTGAGCAGGCAAGCCTTTATATGGATGCTCTCTTACATTTCCTAATTCCATTGTTCGTCTTTCATAATAAATCTTCTAGATAATAATCTTTGATTTTTTCGAGTACATAAATCTAAAAAATGCTACGATCTATTGGATACACCTCTGAGTATGTCAAAGGCAATGTAATAAACCTCAAAAAACATTAGAACTTTCTCTTTTTATCGAAATTTGAAGGAAAGACATACCAAAACTTAGGGACAAAACCATAAACATTTATAAACTTATGAAGAAAGCTTTCAAAAGGTGTGAATTGAAACCATTGTTAAATTGAAAAGCTCATCAAGGAATTTTTTAATGGCTATGTAGGAAACTTGTATACATACAAGTTCTCAAAGAAAAACGTTTAGAAATTATGAAGCCTTAATCTTCCTTTTAAACATTTGAGGAAAATAGACTAATATGGCATACAATTTTTTTGTAATGGTTTGAAACTTCTTTGACCATGTTCATTATTTATGAATGATTCTTTTAACTATTTAAAACTTCTACTCCAACAATATCTTGCTTGATCTCTCCTTATTTCTTGTATGTGTCTATGCTATTAGCTTTTTGTTGCAAGGAATATGCACAAAATTCTTCTCTCCTATTTTCTTCATGGACTTTCTTTGTGTTTGAGAGAGAGTGGCCCAGGTCCTCGATCATTGTGATGTACTTTATTATTCTCTCTTGAGAGAATACATTTCTTTATGTCCATGACCCTCTCTCTATTCTCTATATGGGTCAATTTCTATACAAAAAGTGGCTTATTATCCTTCGACTTGCATGAATGCATATATCTACACTAGTGGATGTTTAATGTGTGTGTGTGTATATGTATGTATGTATGTATGTATGTATGTATGTATGTATGTATGTATGTATGTATGTATGTATGTATGTATGTATGTATGTATGTATGTATGTATGTATGTATGTATGTATGTATGTATGTATGTATGTATGTATGTATGTATGTATGTATGTATGTATGTATGTATGTATGTATGTATGTATGTATGTATGTATGTATGTATGTATGTATGTATGTATGTATGTATGTATGTATGTATGTATGTATGTATGTATGTATGTATGTATGTATGTATGTATGTATGTATGTATGTATGTATGTATGTATGTATGTATATATATATATATATATATATATATATATATATATATATATATATATATATATAGAGAGAGAGAGAGAGAGAGAGAGAGATAAGAGGGAGGAAGGGCGAGAGAGAGAGAGAGAGAGAAATTCAAAGACTCCCACATGCATGCACATATTTGAATAAATAATACCTTCTTGCATCTCCATGGGTTTCCATAGTTTGAGAGAAGTGTGCTAATGCCCACAAATCTAGTCAAATGTATCAAAATTTGTATTCGTCTTTATGATGACAATTGTCATCTTATCTGCCCACCAATTGTTCCTACCAAAGTTCCAAAGGTTTCTTCTCTTTTACTTAAAGAAATAGTTGAAATAGTCTTGAATGCGCTAGAATGAAGAGGAAGAAGAGCCTCTACTACCCTAGTGGTTATGCAACCCTAGGAGAAATCAATTGCTTGGCAAGGAATTTTGCTAAGTTCTTGCATAGAGGCACCTCAAGGCATAGATTACAACTATTTTCTACCTCATCTAGGGTGTATACATGCACGAAGGCCCAATTGGAAGCACAGTCCTAATGATCAAGCAACACTAGAAGGTGATCCTAGGCATCCACTACAAAAGCTTCCCAAGTCCAAGTGAAAGAGGACAAGAAGATCAAAGAATTCACATCCTAACCACACTCATAAGGCTTTTTCAAGAACATCTTCTAGTACACTAATGCACATCTAGGTTCCCAAGAACGTTTCTCAAGCCTAAGCTCACAAATGTTCCATGTGGATTCCAAATATCCACTTGGCTCAACTCAGGCTAAGTTTTCACCCATGAAATCATATATGACTTTTACAAGGGAGTGATCATATATGACTTTTACAAGGGAGTGATCATCTTATTGCATAGCAGACATCCAAGTTTTAAATTTTGTGCTTCATCTCCTGAGGATTTGGTGTCCTAAATACAACTCCAATCGTAGGAACTTGCTCTTGAACCTTAGGAATGGGATGCACTTGGACCTCAACATAGTTCGAGGGCTCCACTGGCCCTTTTCCCTTGCTGATGTGAGCATGGGGTAAGTGTTTTCAAATGGTAATGGAAGGGCACGATTATTGGCTTTAGGATCCATAGAGGCAAAAAACAATATTAAAGAAATCTTGGTGCAACATAAATGCATGCACAATGAGCTTGTTGTGGACACCGAGCATGATACAGGGTTATCACCTTGTAGATCAAATTATGACTATGATATATTGCTTCATTTAATCTTATATTGCTTACTTAAAGACTAGAGTTGTGTCCTTGATGTTTTCAAAGTTGTTCTTATGACTTGACTAAGTTTATAATAGAGAAATATGTTTTTAATATCCATTTATCTTTTGTACATGTGTATCCTTCCTCATATGAGGAGTGGCATCCTGATCAATGTATTATTGGTGTCATAGGTGTACTCCATGACCATCTAGACAATGTGCAATATGAACATTGAGCTAGATCTAGCCTTGTAGAGCAAGGGTTTTTCTGCTATGATCACTTCGATTAGCTTGTGGATGAGGCTTACATAAAGGGGTATCTTCGGGAGTCCCTTTATAAAAAAAGTGTAGTAGAATCGCACACTAATCACTTAAGTCGGGGATGATCTCAAGTCCCTCTATAAATGATCTCATAGTCGGGGCTACTACGTGAATCTTTTTTATCTACTTTTATAGTTGAGTTTTGGAGTCAACCTTTGAATTCAAACTCAAATGCCCACCAAAAAGTGAGTCCTAAACTATAGGATATATTCTCTCATCAATCATCTACCAAGTATGTTGAGATTTGATTCCTCCTAACTCCTGGTGAAAGTAGTGCATTAAGTATAAGAACTTTTATGAAGATAAAAGGTAATGTGACTTTTACAAGGGAGTGATCATATATGACTACATGAAATTCATGTTAGTTATCCAAGTATCTAGGCTTGGTCTCTTTGCACCAACAGCTCCCCTTCAAGCCTAACATGCTTGGTCTTCATTCCTCCTTGATTATCTAGAATCTAATCATTATCTTGAACCTATTCATCTTACTTCCATCCAAAGACTTTGTAAGTATATGTTGAGCCCATACAAGTCATATTGGTCAAAGTCAACCACAATCAAAGTCAACTACAATCAAAGTCAAAATGTCAAAGTCAAATTGATCAAAGTCAACAAAGTCAAGGTTAAAGTCAACAAGTGCAAAGTCAAAGTGCTAAAGTGCAAGTGTCAAAGTGCACAGGTAGTGCACAATTAATTGTCCACAAAGGGTAAATTGGAGAAAGTGGGTTGCAGGTTGCAGAGGTATTTTCTCTAATTTCCCTAAGGTTCAAAGTGTTTTTAAAGTGTTTTGGAAGGTTCAGGTGAACCCTTCCTTATGTGCACATTTGAAGAGTTAAAAGGAAAATGTGAAGGTATGTGAAGTGGCAGCGTACGCAGAAGTGAAGATATGGCCCCCCAATTAAAATTTTTGGTTTTAGTCTAAAGTCACTACAGGACAAAACAGGGAGTTGTTAGCTGCCACTTGTGAAGACAATCTTGGGACATCAAAGTGAGCACCAAGATACTCTTGCAGTTAGGAGCGTACGTGAATCGACACACTCAAATCAAGGCAAGGACTATTCTTGGGAATTCTAGTGTAAGCAAGAGAAGCATAGTCGAAGTGGAGCAAGAGAGGGAAGTGCAAGAGACACACAGTGTGCGACGTAGAGAAGTGAAGTGCAAGGTGTGCATGAAGAGTGACCAAGGAAGTGTGCAGAGGAGTGCTAAGCTTGTCCCCCAAGGATCCCAAGGTCTTACTGAAGTGTGTGCGCGCCGACAGAAGGTATCCATCCCTCCCCCTTGGTGGAAGCCTGGTGCAAGGTGTGCACAAGAGTAGGCTTGTAGAAGGTGGAGGTTTGGTGCAGAGGAGGCCGGCAACAACAAGTCCCTTGGGTATTTGGTATTTTGTAATTGAGCACTTTGTGGGTTTTTGCACAGAAGCATTGGTTGTATTGTGCTTCAACCTTGTATCTGTCTTACTGTAATCAATCGACAGAGGCTTCCAGTGTGTATTTTCTCTTCTGGTCTTCCCCTTTTCTCCTACAAACACTTAAATCCCTTCTTGTCTAAGAATCCCCCAACAGTATATATGCACATTGCAATTGAGTTGATACATAGGACAATTGAATGTCCTTGCTAAGCAATTTTTTCTTACATAATGATAGTGCACTTCAATGTGCTTAGTCCTTGCATGATACAGAGGATTAGTAGCTAGATGAAGTGAACTAGTGTTGTCTCCAAAAATCATTAGAGTGTAGGAATGTAACCCCAAATTTGTGTAGACCTGTTTGAGCCACATAGCCTTTTGTGTTGCATTTGATAAGCCTCTATATTTTTCCTCTATAATGACAATGCCACAGTTAGTTGCTTCTTTGATGACCATGATATTAGCTTTGAACCTGCAAAGGACAAGTATCCTGAGGTGCTCCTCCTATCATCCTTGGAGCCAGCCCAATTTGCATAAGAATACATTTGTATGTCCAAATCAAATGTGAATGGGTAAAACAACCCTTTTACAGGGAATACTGTTACATGCGCCAACAAGTCCACCTATCCTGTTATGGGAGTTGGTAAGATCATTTTGACTACTATTGATGGTAGTTCTTCACTTTGTTACATGCTTTGTTTATGCCAGGGATCAAGAAAAACCTGTTATCAGTTTTTGCATTAGCCAAGATTGGCTTGTTTGTGAAATTTGTTGATGACAGTTGTACAGTTCATGATATGTCAAATGGCGACGTCATTATTGCTTATGGCATTTTATGTCGTGGGTTGTATAAGCTCATAGACTATGAAAGATATGTAAATGATTTGGCATGTGTAGTACATGATTCTCAGGCTATGTCAGATGCAAAGCTTTGGCATTGTTCGTTGTTAACCTTTGGAGTTGTCCTCTCCAATCATTATAGCATAAAGGATTAACTAGCACATCATCAAATTGTCAATCCAAGAAGTATGCAAAGACCATAGCCCCTTCTAGTTAATGGAATCCAAGAATGAGAGGAAACGTGATTGATTTTTGAGAAATTAGTGAAGATGAAGATGGAAAAATAGGGTTTAGAATATCTTGAGCTATACAAAAGCATTTCCAATGATCTTTGTGCATAAAGTGTGTCATTTTCTCTGTAGATTAAAAATATAAAAATTTAGATTTCAATTTGTATCACACAAATGAGACAATCACGATTCTATAAAAATTGAGAATTTCCATTTCCAACATTAATCTCTTGCAACACTTCACTCAATATACTGATAATAACCTCTCTTCATACACTTCACTTCGAAATACACAAGAAAAGATCACAAATTCCATAGATTTCACAAGAGAAAGACTCAAAAAATCAAGAAGACACTCAAGGGAAGTAGAAACATGATTTTCTTGCAAGAATCTCTTCACATTACTTGAGTAGCATGAGTAATAGTAGCAACAACCTTTACAAAGTAGAAGAAATTGTCCTTTATACTTTTTCAAGTGTCCCTTTTCACACTTGAAATTTGGTCCTTCTACTTTCCAATCTAAAAATATGCTACTCGAGAGCTTCTAAAAGTTCTAAGAAAAATATATATGATTCAACTATACATGAGGAAGACTCTTCCTCATTTTCACATCATTTGGGTAATTATTACTACATAAAAATGTCAAATTACAAGAAATTTCCTTCAAAAATGCTTCTTCCAACATTCTTCCCCTCCTAAACTTCTTGGCTCCTGATAAAAAAATTGATCTAACAAAATTTTGTTGTGAGTCCACTTCACTTCCTCTTTCTCCGATAGACTTGTGGCAGCAAGTCATGACTCTTTCTTTCTATGATATTCAAACTGTTCACCATTTCAAACAAAGGTTTTCTCCATTGAACTGCAGCTTCTAGTCTATCTATCACATCCTTCTTCAGGTACTCTGTGTATGCAGCTTCATATGCAATGAGTCTTGACTTTGTGATTACTGAAAAATTACCAAAAATCTATGATTCTCTTTCAAAAAAGCCATAATCAAAGGTATCCTCAAAAATTTTAAGGTAGTGGTTGCCTAAGAATACTACTCTACTATAATAGGCCATTAAGCAAATTCTATCTGGTGTTTCGCTCAGATCAAAAAGTAAAGCATCCGAGGGTGAATTAAATCCTATGTAATTGAGGGTTCTCACATCTGTGTCTGTAAAAGTTTCTATACATGCTACTATAAGCCAAATAATTTTGACTACTAATATACAAGCGGGGTCATTTACATCTTTATATGCAGATATGACAGATTTAGCAGTACCAATCATTTATTTTTTGGTTGGCCAAAATCCTGCTTTAGGTCCTACAATCTTCGAGAAGTTCAACCATTTTGCTGGAATTTGTCCTTCATTTCTTCTTTCCCAAAAAACTAATCAATCCCTCCTTCTAGCTACTGGGCAATATGTTGGATTTATCTTTAATTGCAACAGTGCCTCTTTCCATATTTTCCTGCAGTCCTTGTTGGAATCTAACCACTTATTTCTCCACCTTGGGTTGGCTTTTTCAAACAGCTCTTTGGTGACATTAATGTCCTCTTCATACTCCAGATACATATTAGGTGGTAGACCAACTCTTGCAGTCTAGTTATTTTTAATACTTTCAAGATCATACAAAATGGAATTCCAAGGCCATCTGTTGCCCAATAATGTTGATCTGGATTCACCCCATTTTCTACAGAAAATTTTACAATCTGAGTTTCATATTCATCATGCATCTTTCTAGTGAATTTCATCCTTCATTCTCTATTTGTCAAGAGCATCTATACAAAGTCATCTGAATAATCTTCAATGCTCCTTTCTTCTTGTTCATGTGAATCTTATGGTGGTGAAGATCTTCTACTATCTTCCACAAGTTCTTGCTCCTTTGTTTGCATCCTCACTACCTGTTCTTCATTCGTTTTGTGTTGGACTTCAATACTTCTCCTTTAATTATGTCACCTCCATCAGTAGACTTTTGTTTTGACTCATCAACAACTCTTTCTCTAAACTCCATTGACTTCTTTCCTTTTCTATGTCCAAATACAGCTTATATTTTCTCATAGCATTTGCAACATGCACACTAACTTGTTTCTCTAATTCTTTGGTTTCTTTAAGCTCTTCCTGAAGTTTTTCAATTTCTTTACTCATTTTTTCCATCTCTTCCTGATTCATCTGAGTAGGTTGACTTTCTGCTTTCATCTGTCCCTCTTCCATAAATAGTTTGTTTATCTCTTCATTGGCTTTGGCAATAAACTGATATGAATTCTGAAGTATTCTGAATTTTCTTTCCATTTTCCTTAGCTCACTTTCCACTTTATTACTATGTTCCATCTGTTTAGCAAATTTATCTTCAAGAAACTAAATTTTGTTTTGATTCTGTATTTCCTGTGCCTCTAATGAGAATAAGCTTTTTTTCATAGCTTCATTCTTTTCTTGCAATGCTCTGATTTGATCCTCAAGCTGTTCTTTCTCTTTCTTTTGTTCTTCAATGATCTTACTTCCCTTTACAAACTCAGACTCAGTTACCATACCTGATATGATCATGTTTTTGCTAGAGGACCGGAATTGCTCTAGGTTACTCATAATAATTTGCATGCAGATCTGATATCTTTGGGTATCCTTTCAAGGCCAATCTCCAGGTCTAGTTGTTTTATTTCTATTTTCTTTTCTTTTTTCAGATCATCCTTCTCTTCATCCTCTTCTTCATAATGTCTCCTAATCCATTTCCTTTTTAGCTTCTATTTCCTTCTCTGCTACTTTCACTTCTTCCACTTTTCCCGTCATCTACACCTTTTGAATATGCTCATTAGTCTTTAATTCTTCTTCATGGATCACTTCTTCATGGAACACTTTTCATTCTAGCTTCTGATGAACCTCGTTTTCAGTTGGATCATCCCATTCCTGCTCATTTCCTCCTATCACTTGATCATCTATTTCCATCTGGTCTGCTCCATATTCCACTCCTTGATCATCCTGATCTATTTGCTCTTCTTGATGTCCAAAGTTTGGAAGTACTTCTTCTATTTTCTTGTTTACTTCTTCCTCTGTCTCTTGGTTATTCTTCATGATGATCTTTGAACTCTTCCCTCTCCTGGATTTTTAGCTTCTACTTTATCTCTATCTTTATTTTCTTTACTTAACTATTGACAATAGGGCTTGTTGTTGTAGTATGCCCTTGGGAGCCTAGACCCACACCACCTTGCATGGAAGCAAGAAGGAAGGCTCAAGAATGACTCTCCTTTCATCCACCCCATTCTCCAACATGTTCAAGCCATTGGCCATCAGCCCGCATCTATGCCACATGCTTGAAAACATGGAGAGATGGGAGTCAAGGATCCTAGTCACAACAGTTACAACACTCTACTTACACACATAGGAAATGCTAGCATGCACACACACCTCACTATCTCACACTCCAAGACTAAATACATATATGCACAAAGCCTTAAGAGAAAAGAGAGCTCTTCCATTGAAAGGATTTTACATGAGAGCACGACCAAAAGCTCCCCCCTTTACAAAAATGAGCCTCTATATATAGGCTAAACACAATTCCCCATGTGCTCCTTTTGACTAGTCAAAAAGGAGCACATGCTTTCTAACTAACATATCTTTTGATATCTTGGAAAATATTCCCAAATCAAGGGAATGGAGGCGTGGGAATTTGGATGTGGGTTTTCTCCTACATTTGCAAAAAAAAGGATTTATTTACAAGTCTCCACACCATAGTGTTGGAGAATTTATCAAAAAGTGCTTAGGAGGGTGTTCACATGTGCACACCTCCAATATACTTAAGAGTGGTAGTTTTATGAGTACTAGAGGGTTCCTTTGCATAAAAGAAATTGTGGGCAACCCTTATAACCCAACACCCTCATCCCCCTAGACTTTGTCATCCTCGACAAAGCTAAGATAAGAGGGGCATACATTGTAGAACTCGTCCAAGTTTGGGTCTTCAAGTCTTCAAATCAGAAGCTCTTCAAGTCTTCACGTTTTCAATGTTGAGCGACACACAATCCCCTTGGGGGGCAGTCAGCCCAACCATGTACATAGCAGCCTCTGTTGCCAAATATGCAACAATTCTCCTGAGCAAGTCTTTAGAGGACCTGAAAACTGCAAGTCCTAAAGCTTCATGTGCATACACAACCATTGCAAATAAGGCAAAGCAAGAAAGGGTACATCTTAGGATAGCAGTCCTAACATCAAAGTTGTGCCAAGCTTCCCACAGGATGGTTGGGCAAGTGGACAAAATCCCTAAAATAGGGCAGTAACACATTGAAGTAGTTCAAGTCCAATATCTAACAATACACCCTGAGTAAAAATTAGATTGATAGGGCACTACCAGCTTTGGCATCCATCAAGCTTCCTTCATCCCTGACCAAATGAGCACGCACCATCATAACAGAGTAGAGGACTCATTTCTGAGAATGTGAGAAGCAAATATCTGAGCAAAGCAACAACATATAATGTAGATCATCTTCTCCAAATGGGGGCAAGGGCAACAGTCACAATCCCTACTTGGGGTAGTCACAAAAGCAATCCAATCCCTTGCGTCAACCAATAGTAGTTGTTGAACTTCAAACATTAATAAAGGACAAAAAGAGCAGTCCATTTGATGCAATGTCACCTCCCTGCTAGAATTCAGCAAATGTGTGGCATTGGAAGAGCAACCTGCAACAAAGTGATTGTAAGACCAATTAATAGGCTTTGAGGCCCAGGAGCCACCTCATTCCATTCTTTGCACAATAGTAATGGGGTCAACCACATCTCAGGAGTGTGACCTTTGTTAGATAGATCAGTTCTTATCCTGTAGCAAAAGAGGTTCAGGCACCCAAATTAGTTTTTGATGAAGTTCCAGCTTTGTTGATTGGGGCACTCGCATCATTCATAGCCAGCTTCAAATTGCAGCCTAGTTCTATCCCTGCACTAGAAACATAGCAGCTGCCCACATGGCTTCATCAAACCTGGTTGCTACAAAATGTTGTGAGAGCCCAAGAGTAAATGTTTGGTATATCTGATATGGAGGATGCTGCATTTATTCCTTCCAAAACATAATCCAGTGCATCACAGCAGATCCATCCTTTTCTGAAGCTCCGACCATCCTGACAAGATCTAGCAATTCAGTATTGATCAAATTGACTTATGCACCAGAATCTATCAAAACCCTAATTTGTTCATTATGGAAATTCATTGTAATCATAGGTAAGTGTTCGCTTACCTTACCTGAAGGTTTCTCACGCATGAAAGATTCCCTTATTTCTTTGGACTTCCTCATTCTTTCCCTAGCTTCTTGTTGAGCTTCATACCTAATGTTTTCCTCTTCTTTCTTTTTATTTTGAGCTTGATGTATTCTTCTCCATTCTTGAGCTGTCAATGGGAGATTATATCTCTGTATTCTACATCCACTTATGAATTTGGCATGATTTCTCCATCTATATTGGCTAATTGGACAACTCCACTGTTTCTTATCTGACTGATAATGTAAGGTCCATGTCCTCTTTTTTGAAGTTTCGTCTGGTGTTCTTTCAAAGTGTATGCTAAGACTAAGTCTCCAACTTGCAAGTCCTTATCCTTGATATGAATATCATGATATGATTTTTGCCCCTTTTTATATGCATAGATGCTCATGATAGCTTGAAGTCTTGAAGCTCAAAGTTTCTCTAACTCCAGCACTCTTTTAGATAGTTCATGTCCATTCCACTGTAATTGATTTCCCACCTTCAATGTAGGTATGAGAAATTATAATGGCAAAACTGCATTTTTCCATACACCAAGTTAAATGGTGTTGTACCAATAGCAGTCTTATATGCCACTCTATATGCCCATAGAGCATGATTAAGTTGCAAATCCCAGTCAGTCGTGCTTGTGTTCACTAGTTTGGACAAGACAGTGCAGAGTACTTTGTTAGTACTTTTTTGCTAATCCATTTGCTTGAGGATGATAAGGGGCCGATTTTCTATGACTAATCATGAAATGATCAGTTATGTTCTCAATTACTTGATTTAGGAAATGAGTTCCTCTATCACTTACCAACTCAATTGGTACACCAAACCTGGTGATAATATTCTCATAAAGAAATCTTGCAGTAGTATGAGCATCATTTCTTCTTATAACCTTAGCTTATGCCCGCTTGGTGAGGTAATCAGTAGTTACAATTATATATTGTGCATGAGTGTTTAGCAGGAGGATGAATGGTTCCAATGAAGTCCAATCCCCATTTGCTAAATGCTCTTGCTAAAATGAGTGATATCAATGGCATATCATCTCTTTTACTAGGTTGACTTGTTCTTTGGCATATGTCACAGCTTTTCACATATGTCCTTGCATCAAGAAAGAGAGTTGGCCACCAAAATCTAGAGTAGAGTATGAGTTTAGCAATTCTCTCACTTGAAAAGTGACCTCCTGCTACTCCAGATTGTCTATCTCTAGCATTTCCACATACTTACCTTTAGGAACACAAATCCTCAAATATCCATTTGCTCCTTTCTTGTACAACTGGTTTCCTATCAAATGATACTCCTTGGTCATTTCCTTTAAATTTCTAGAGTCTACACTAACTTTTCCTTGCTCAAGTGGTTGGTCATTTCTCAACTCCTCAACTATGTGTTCACTCCAATCTAGGTTTTCTTGAAACTAGTACAAAGTTACAATATCTATGTGTTTCAAAGATTGACATTTAGGACAATTAGAAACATCTCTCTCCACATCTTGAGTCTTTGTGGGCCAATGGACACCCATTCTAGCAAGATTATTTAGAGTGACAACTATAGAAGCATGAGTACATGGATTCCAACAGTGAGCTTTCTCAAAATTTCTTGGTTGCTCATCATTTAGAGTACAATACCCCAATATAGCAATGTGGTTCACATGATATAAGTGTCCAACAAGTATTACAAAGTTTCTACTTTGTAATACAAGATGTGTGGTATTATTGTGTGTTCTACATGGTCCAATAGTTAACAAAGGTACCAAAGTCATTGCCCAATTGGGAATGCTTTCTAGTTTGAACAGATATGCATCTAGTAAATCATCATCCAGAGGTGAATCTTGTTCTTTGGTTTGTATCCTAGACAAGTGATCTGCTCTTAAATGTGTTTTCCCTTGTCTCACAACTACTTCAAAATCAAATTCCATCAATAGTAAGAACCATCTTACTATTCTGCCAGTGTGAGAAGGTTTATTCACCAAGTCAAACAAAGCTTGGTGATCTACAAAGAATTTAAACTTGTTGGCTAGAAGATAATGCTTGTATTTCTTTATAGCAAATATCATTCCAAGTCCTTCCCTCTCCGTGTTCATATAATTTCTTTCAGCTAAGTTCAAATGCTTGCTAGCATAAGCAATTGGAAAATCCAATTTGCTTCCATCTATAGGTTGTGCTAGAACACATCCTAAGGCAAAATTTGAAGCATCAACATGGAAGATCTGATCGCACTCTGTGGTTTTCAAAATAGGTGTTGTCACCAAACAAGTTTTTAGGGTTTCAAAGGCTTGGTCACACTCTTGGGTCCACTCAAATTTTGTAATTAGTGCATAAAGAGGTTTTGCAATATCTACAAACTTATGCACAAATTTTCTATATGTCCATAGTGTCCCATAAAAGTTTGGAGTTTTTTTACATTGGTTGGATTTGGTAGGTCCACAATAGCTTTACTCTTTCTCTCATCAGTGGATATTCCATTTCTAGAAACTATGTGACCTAACATTCTCCCCTACCTAACAAAGAAAACACATTTCTCAGGATTCAAACATACTCTATAAGTTCTACATGTCTTGAATATGTTTTCCAAGTCATGCAAGTGATTTTGTCTTTTCAATGAAAAGGTACAAAGATCATCAACATAAATTTCCATCATGGTTATAAGAAACTCTTTGAACACATGACACACCAACCTTTGAAAGGTTGCTGGTACATTGGTTAGTCCAAAGGGCATAACCCTAAATGCATATATTCCTCGTTCAATGGAGAATGCAGTTCTATGTTGATCTTCCAAGACAATAGGTACAACAATGTGTGTGTGTGTTATGTGTGTGTATATATGTGTGTGTGTGTGTGCAATGTGCATGCATGCATAGATAGGCACATACATACATACATACATACATACATACATACATACATACATACATACATACATACATACATACATACATACATACATACATAAATAAATACATACACACACGTGTGTGTGTGTGTATTTATGTGTGTGTATGTATGTGTATGTGTATGTGTGTGTACCCTCCCCTTTCTCCCCCTCCCTCCCCCCCGATGGGGGGAGGGGTGTGTGTGTGTGTGTGTGTGTGTGTGTGTGGGTGTGTGGGTGTGTGGTGGTGGTGGTGGGGGGGGGGGGGGGGGGGGGGGGGGGGGGAGAGAGAGAGAGAGAGAGAGAGAGAGAGAGAGAGAGAGAGAGTGTGTGCATGCGCACGTGCACATTCACTATTGTAGGGCACAATTTCATAGCAAACTCGGAAGGCACATGTCAATCAAGAGGTAATTGACTCATTTTCATGATGTTAAGTTAAATCCACCACCTAGGATCTTTGGATGTCCCTCAACACTTGAACATGGTGACTGGCTCAAATCTCTAGCCTTTTGCTTCTCCTTTTGTTCTTTCAACTTCTTCTCATAGAACTTCTGTTTGACCAAGTCAAGCTCTGCATTCAATCTCTTGATTTCACCCTTCAATTCCTTTACTTGACCCTGTATCAAGTAAGAATAGCGCATGAAACTAGAATTAAGTATTATAGGCATTATCTTCACTTCAATGGTTTCATGATACCCTTTCCTGTTCTTTTTATTATCCATATAAAAGAACCTTCTCCCCACCTATCAAACAAAGACATTTATCAATTGAAAATCATTACTGTTCATAAAAATGTGGTTGTGCACCTCAAAGCATAGTCAAAATCCACTTCACTATGCAACCATGTGCATCAACCAATACAACTATACCACAGGTTTTCACTTCAGAACTTAGCACCCTGTCAGAAGCCTCAATGGTCAAGACTAAACAACGGAATCAACTTCAAAGAGTCAACGACATGCTGGCTCCACTATCAAACATATAACCATCCGAGTGGTAAACATATAATAAGACTGAGGACAACCAACTGCCAATGGCATGGCACAATGGTTGTATTTGATGCACGAAGGTTTCTCACATGACAGAACAGATAAATAAGGATCCATCTTCATTGAGATGGAGAATGTTGTTTGGCATTGAGATGAAGTTGGGACTTGGGAAACAGTTTTCTGTTGAATGCTGAAAGACAATTATATTGCCTGGATTGTGTTCCTTTCCCTGCTGCAAACTCAGAAGGTAGGATTTTCACAAAATTTTAAGAAGTCAAAATCATCACTGAATTCTGATTTCCACTGCCCTAAAAGTGGTATTATCATACCTTCTTCACAGAATTGCAGTCACAGATTGGTTTCTACTTCCAACTGTTGTGCAGCTGTTTGTTCTGTGATAAGCAACTTAAGTTCTGGGTCTCTGGACTTAAATGGTGTATTGTGCACATGCATCAAGATGTTCTAACAATGTAAATCTCCTCCATCTAACATGCATAAAACATAACGGTGTCAAGGGAGGGAGCACTGTCACCTGGCACATGCGCAATTCAGATGTCATAGCCTGCATCTGATGTGTCTTCTCTCGTAAAGTTTTTGCATACATCCCAAGTTGCTCTGACACTTCTGGGCCTGGCTGTCGAGCCAAGATCTTTCTCAACTCAGCATAAAGTTTCTCCTTCTCTTGAATCAGGAGGTCCTTTTCAACAACCTTATCAAACACATCGGACATTATTTAAAATCATGAATATACTATGTGTGCATATCCACCAAAGTTTCATAGATTTTGCAAAAATTCTGTTATGCTGACATATGTATCACATTATAAAGCATCTCATTATCTGTACATTTATGGGCATAATATGCTTATGTGTAGCTATATCAAATTTCAATCGAACATGGTTGTGTGATATTACAGCACAATGAGAAGCATGTCACAGCACATATTTGCACAAACAAGGACACATTTAATCACATCTGCAAGCCTGTGTTTGCATATGCATTTGCATTTACACACAGAAAAACAACCCAAAAAAAAAGGGTACACGTGTAATCATAAACATATTAAAAAGATCACATCTAAGAAGAACATGGAAAATCCCAACAATTGCATTCAGAAACACATTCCCAAATCAAAAGCCTTAAATCAAGCATGAAATTTCATTGACAAATCACCTCAGCAAGAAAAAAGAGATTAGAAGCAAGAAGGGATATACATAAAAACTTAAGGAGGCAGTTTGACACTAGATAATTCTTCATATAAAGGGAATCGTGCTCACACACATCACTACTAAAATAGCAAACCCCCCCCCCCCCCCCCCCCCCAAAAGGTCAACTACCAAGCTAACTTAACTCTGAACAATCTACAAATGAAATTATTAAAATAGCAACACCCCCCCTAGAGGTCAACTACCAAGCTATCATAACTCTGAACAATCTACAAATGAAATTAAGCCCAAAGTAATGTAGAGTGATGCTCTCATGTAATAAGGGAGTGCAGAGCTATGTGGACTCTAAACAATCCGCAAAAGCAAGTAAACCCAAAGCTTTGCAAAAAGCTTGGAAGTTCTCATGTGCACGAGCCTTTAGTTTTAGCAAAAAGGTTTGCAAAATCAGCCTATGTATGCACATAAGCCAAGTTGATAACTCCACCAAAGATTCTTCCCCCTCACATAATGACAGTGCACCTCAACATGCTTTGGGCAAACATGGAACATTGTGTTTTTTATGGCTATCAATGTGCCATAGTTCAAAAGGGCAGTTCTAAAACATGATTTAAATCCTTCAATTGTCTAAGCTACATATAAAATCACAATTCTTCTTTTATCTTACATATATATGCATATGTACACATATGTCACATACATACATCATGCATGTCACATTGTACATACGTATTATATACACACATTTCCATTTTTCTAAGAACCTAGAACCTACTCATGAGTATACTCTATTATGTATATACTATACACATTAGAATTTAGCAATTACATATTATATATGTTACTACAAAGTATAATGCATTACAAGTTACAAGTTTCCTATTAATTTCTAACACCATGATTCATAATCATAATATATTGATAGGACATTCACACAAGCAATTATGAGCATGCAAATTTGCAATGATGCCGATGGTCCAAGGAAAAAGGGGAGGAGGGAGGAGAGGGGGGGGGGGGGGGGGGGGGGGGGGGGGGGGGGGGTGGATTTCACGTTTAAATCTTTTAAAACATCCAACATAAATGTTTTTGATTTTGGAAATAGCTGTTTTGAACTATGCAGTGCGCTGTAGCTAATACCAACACTCAAATCAGCCATAAGGAATCTGAACCACAAACATTCAACAATAGTTGCGAAAGCTCTGTGTGTGTGTGTGTGTGGGGTGTGTGTGTGTGTGTGTGTGTGTGTGTGTGTGTGTGTGTGTGTGTGTGTGTGTGTGTGTGTGTGTGTGTGTGTGTGTGTGTGTGTGTGCGCGCGTGTGTGTGTGCGCGCGCGCGCATGCGTGCGCCCGTGTGTGTGCACACGTGTGTGTGTGTGTGTGTGTGTGTGTGTGTGTGTGTGTGTGTGTGTGTGTGTGTGTGTGTGTGTGTGTGTGTGCGCGCGCGCGCGCGCATGCGTGCGCCCGTGTGTGTGCACACGTGTGTGTGTGTGTGTGTGTGTGTGTGTGTGTGTGTGTGTGTGTGTGTGTGTGTTGTGTGTGTGTGTGTTGTGTGTGTGTGTGTGTGTGTGTGTGTGTGTGTGTGTGTGTGTGTGTGTTTGTTTTTTGGGGTGTGTGTGTGTGTGTGTGTGTGTGTGTGTGTGTGTGTGTGTGTGTGTGTTTTGGGGGGGTGGAGGTGTGTGTGTGAGTGGGGTGGGGGAAGAGGGGGGGACTCTAAAGAATATAAAAAACGAGATTGAATTCTTTAAAACATACAAAGATTAAAAATGTTTTTTATTTCGGGCAAAAATCATGATTCTTTTGAACTATGCACTACCTCTCATTTTTAATAAAGATGGTGATTGCAAATACCAACACCCAAGCAGGCCACAGTCAGTGGCCCTTTTTCTCTCCTCCATGACCTGTTTTCTCTCCTCCTTAGGTAGCTCTATACAAATAGAGCCACTCACCTAGCTTTCAAGCCTCTATATGAGCAAGGGCTTTGCATTCTTTCAAGAACACAGAGAGTACATGCGTTGTTGTTGGGCTAGTGATTTGCCTACTTTATCGACAGCAAGCAAATAGCTCACGTGGATTTATGACACAAGAGGATTGGCCACATACACCTTTGAAAACTGAAGAATATGCAAAGAAGAGGTGTGGTAAGTGGTCTTCCAAATTTTCATTCTCAATCTATGCAACATTTATGTGAAGCATGTCGATTCAGGAAGCTAGCAAGCCTTCCATTCAAGAAGAGTACGCGAAGGAGCAGATTTCCATTGAACCTCATTCACACTAACGTATGGGAACCAACCAAGTAGACCTCATTGGGAGCGAATAGGTGATTTGTCATTTTCATTGATGTCTATACAAGAATGACATGGCCATATTGTATGAAGTCAAAGGCTGAAGTATTTAATCACTTTGTCGGAAAGGAGATGGATATGAACATGAAAATTCTTTGATCAGATGGAGGGGGAGAATACTTCTCCAATGAGTTTTCATTTTCTAAATCGTAATGGCATCAAAGGCAATATACATGTAGGTATACACCTCACCAAAATGGGGTTGTGGAGAGAAAAAATCAGCACATAGCTGAAGTGGCTACAACGCTCAACGAGATAAATATGCCCAATTGTTGTTGGGCAAATGCAACGAGTACAGTCATCTACATCATGAGTAGGTGCCCCACTTCAAGAGTTTATGCTTCGAGTCAATATGAAGCATAGTATAGTAAGAAACAGGACCTATAATCTCAAGATTTTCGATGCGTATGTTATATGCATGTGCCTTATTAATATCAATTGAGGTATAAAGTCAGCGCAAAATTTGAAAGGTGTATATTCATTGGGTATTCAAGTGAGAAAAAGGACTTTAAATGATATGATCCTAAAACCAAAGGCCTCAGAGTGCCTAGAGATGTCATTGTATGGTACGAAAGATTCATTCAAGTTCAAGACATACACGATGATGAGAGAAGACATTTAGAAGACCTAGAAAGTGTAGCAATTTCTAGTCCTTCAACTTTGAGGACATCGAGGGCAACAATAATCTCATGGAAATGGAGATTAAGACGCAAGCATACTCAAATGGAAAATCCTCTACAAAAATAAAAGACAAGCAAAAAGAAGATGATCAAAATTGATCCATTGATAGAGATGGATAGTAGGTATAAAGGAGAGTTTGAAAAGATCGAGAATCCATGTGTAAAGACCTCAAAAGCAAGGAGGAAAAGGTTCATTCCACTCCCTCAAGATAAAATTCAATAAGAGAAAAGTATCCAATTCAAAGGTTAACTTATGAATCTTTCATTGCCAAACATTATGCATACATGAGTCAAAGTAGTTGAATGTGAAGAGCCTAGTTGTTTTGAGGATGCAAGCAAGCATGAAGAATGAACCAAGCCATGCAAGGGAAAGCACTCAAAAAGAGCCAAACTTGGTCATTGGTGCCCAAGACCAAGGACATGAATGTAATAGATAACAAATGGGTATACAAGGTAGAGGAATTCAGATGGTATAAAGCTAGGTTAATAACCAAGGATTTTATAAAAACCTATGGCACTGATTTTGAGGAGACTTTCAATCCTATAGCAAGGACGCTTTTACCTCTTTTTGAGCTTTTAGCTCCTCCACCTCTTGTCAAAGATGTGTAATATTGTCTTCTCGTGAATTCTTCTCTTCTTGGAGGGTTTTCTGTAGTTTCAGCACCTCCAACTCCCTTCCTAAGCTTGCCACTGCATCCTAGCGAGATTCTTCTTGATATGCGTCCCTTCCTTCAAAATGTTGGCATGCCTCTTCACTCCTAGTAGTAGTCCCTTCAAAATCCTGTAGTGTTGCATCTGCTCTTAGTAGTTCTCTTAGTTTTTGTTGAGATGATTTTAGGAGAGCCTTTTCCATCCACTTCTTAACTAAGAAATCTCCACGTTGAGCAAGAAGTCTTGCTACTAAAGACTTTAGTCATTAGCTCAAGGAATGATTCTCTTGGCTCAAGCTTAAGATTCTCTAAGTGGTCAAGGATTCTTTCAGTGGAATTACTTGGCCCGAAGGTATTGGTGAAAGTTGTCCGCAAGGCCTCCCATGTTGCGAAATGTCCCTCAGCATATTGGCTAAACCATTGATTAGCAATGCTCTCCAAAGTAGCCGGAAAGAGAGCAAGAAAGGCATCTTGTCAATTCTAGAGCCCCCTGCTCTTGCACAAGGATAAAAATCTCACATATGGTCATCTAGGTCCTTGTGGGAAGCTCCTTTGAAGGTTGGGAACTTTATGACAATTCAAGATAGAAGAGCCATCTGTCATCTTTTTTGTGTTGTTGTTGTGGGCAAGTACTTCCTCCGACGATGAAGATGAAGATGAAGATGAAGACCCAGCCAGAAGTGGTACAGGGTTGGGAGGTACCCAAGGACGAGTATAGTGAATAGCCCTTTTGTGGTAGCCTTTGATCGGTGTTTTCACAAGACTCGGAGATCCTCCTTTATGGAATCGACATGAGTCATAGATTATGCCTTCTCTATATGAACTCAAAGATAGGATGCAAATTTGGACTAAAATACTTGACCAAAATGGAATTAGAACTTGGACGAGTCACAAAAGCATTACTCTATTCGCATAAAACACGAAAGCATACAAGATAAGTAGGCGGTACAATCACAATGGAAGCAACAGTGGTTAATTAGCCTCTTCTTGCAATTAGAATCCACTTATATTGCAATTAGACTCCACTTACATTGAGAATGTACGAATTTATAGGTGTACCAATAAAAAAATGTAGGGCCCTATTTTAAGCTATATAGCCATCGTGGTTCCATGAGCTCTAATGGTTTTGTGCATGTTGTCCTTCCTTATCCACACGAGAGCTTCTCTCATACCAATGTTGGATCCTTCGTGCTCGACAGTCAAGACACATTCACAAACAATAGGAGGGAAGACATCAAACTCAACTCCCATCTGTACAGCCAATATGGGCTCAACCTCGAGCCTAGGAGCCTGCGGTCAAGTGGGCAGCCACCTCCAAGGGCCGGGTGTCCCATACCAATAGCCCCCATCAATACAGATGACGAGGCCCTGCCAAAGGGCCAAGAGTCCGAGTTCCCCATGCGAGGAATGTCTCACAAATGAACCCATGGGTCCTACTCATGTGAGGAGGTGGCCAAGTTCACACTGGGTGCCGGTTCATATTTGGTTAGACACTTTAACTACAAGCGCCCATCCACGTATCCTTTAGTTTTGGGGATGTAACACGTGGCCTTGATTGTTGCTTTGGTGTCTTTTGAGGTGAGGTTCCCTCGAGAAGGTGTTTGGGATGTCCTAAGAGGTAGATATCTTCAAGAGAAGAGGTTGCAAGAGTGGTGTTGCGTGAAGGGAATGTTGAAGAAGTCAAGGGTGTTGCCTTAAGGGGAGGCTGAAGAAGTGATGGGTGTTTTTGCTAGGAAGAAGAGGATGAAGAGATGTGATGCCTTCATGTCCCCTGGAAGAGGTGACAAGTGGCATGCCCCGAAGAAGGTAGGTGTAGTAGGGAGTGGTGATGCTCAAAGAGGACGTTCAAGAAGGGGGGAAGAGAGATGTAGTAAAGGTGGATCAGGTGCATCGTTGGTAATTGTACTCGTACGGATATATCCGTACATACCTACCGATCCCTACGTACCTTACGATTTCGTACTTTTACTTTCAAAACCTGACCAGGCCTCAACGGATCCTCATTTCCTTAATTGTCGCATGCGTAGAGCTTCAGATCTCATAAACATTTTGATGCATTTTACTCATAAACATGATGTTTATCATGTTAAAGATGAAATATATAATCTTTAGCTCCCAAAAAAAAAAAACTCCTACCTTATGGAAGTCAATGTATTTTTGGTAGATTTCAAGCAAATCACATTTTTGGACTTAGCATTTTTGTACAGTTTGGGTAAAACTTTTTTAGGCTAAATAGATAGAGCTTGGTGAGAGCTATCTAGTGGTATGCTTCATTTCTTCATCAGAGGTCAGAACAAGGAGATAATCCAAACCCTAATTCTGCTCAAAATGGAGGAAAAGCAGATTATGAAGACCAAACTTTAAAAAGCTAAGTTATATTGTCAATTGGATCCAAAAGCAAACAAATTAGGCCGATCAAATTTAAAGCAAAAGCATATTTTTTATCCAATCGCAATTTTAAAAGAAAAGCAAACTTATTGCGATCAATTTTAAAAAAACAGCGATAGGAGTTTTTCGCAACAACGATCAGCTTTTTGAGATATTTTTTCGCAAGATTTTGTTGGAGACTACACTACCATATAAACACCATGTTGGGCACACTCTTGGACATAACACAAGCCAGCTCTTGGAGTTCTGAAGCTTTGGAGGTGCAGTTTTAGTGAAGGAGAGGCTACTCTCTTGGAGCAAGAGGTCTTCTACAAGGTGGTGGCAGCTATCTTTTGTAAGTTAACCTTATATTCTGTTTTTAGGGTTTCTGTACCCTAAATTCAGAATTAGGGTTTGCTGATTTTCAGATTTGTTGCACTATTTTGTGAGAATTAGGTTCGCTTCATTGCTCATTCACTTCACACACACTCAGATTATAACAGCATAATCTGAATTTTGTATCATCATCTTCTTGGCTATTCTTCCATTACTGAGTGCAATGCATCATATGGTTGAGTAGTACTCCCATGTTGTAATTTGGACATCTATTTTTTAGTGAGTAAGCATCCAACTTACGTTCCCTATCCTTGTCTCAAGATTTCTTTCTTTCTATCTCTCACTTATCATCTTAATTAATTAAGTGTGTATGCTCAAAGGTTTTTTGTATTGGAACAATCCTAGGGCCCCAAATTCCAACCCTTGGTATCATAGCATAATTGACATACACACTTAGTTAAGATGAGTGAGATTAGAATTGAGATTGAAGACAAGTTGGATGGATCTTCTAATTATCTCATGTGGAGTTCTATGATGATGAATATATTAATGACAAAGGATTTATGGAGTATCGTCAATGGATCCTTAACAAGACCCAGACGAGAAGGCGAAGAAGGGGCTACAGCAGCTTCAAGAGGTACTGGAATTACTATTACAGAACCACCTGAAGAAGAGGTAACCACTTCTACATCCAGAGTCACAGGTAGGTCTTTATCTACAGTTCCTCCTACTGAAGATCAGGCAAGGTGGGATGCTAGAGATGCTTTAACACTCTCATTCATAGCAACGAGTGTCAAGAAGCATATTCTACCACGTATCAGATCTTGCAAAAGTTCTAGACAAGCTTGGATTGAAGCTTGAGAATCTTTTTTAGAGCAGAAATCCTGCTAGGAAAGCTCACTTGAGGAGACAACTAGCAAATACAAGGATGAAGGCTGGTGAGTCAATTCAAACCCACATTACGAGACTCGTTGACTTGAGAGATAACTTCTAAATGTAGGAGTTGAGATATCTGATGAAGAAACGGTAAATACGCTGATTAATTCACTTCCTATCTCATATCGATCTTTCATAACCACTCTTACACTTACCACAAGAGATAGAGAGGTTACATTTGAAGAATTAGAATTCTTGTTACTTCAAGATGAAGATAAGTTGAAGGGAATGGAAGAGAACGAAGAAGCACTTTTATCTTCATCAAAGGGTAAAAAGAAGAAGAAGGAAAAAAAGGAAAAACAATCCAACATGGAAAGTAAGTCCCTTTCACCTTCTACTTCAGATTTTGTTTCTACTACATCTAAAGAGAAGTCTTCTAAGAAGAGGGAAGTAATATGTTATTACTGCAAGAAACCTGGACATTTTAAGTCAGCGTGTTATAAAAGGATTACAGCAGAAAAGCAAAAGGCATCAGGTAATGTTGTAGAAAATGATAAAAAAGGGAAATCTCAAGGTGATTCTTATGCCTGTATCACCATTGAGGAAGTAGCTTTTGATCAAGCAGCTTTAAAAGTTCTTTCAGCAAGTCCTTGGATATTTGACTCAGGTGCTACAAAGCATATGACAGGTTGCAGAGCTGTATTTTCTTCTCTTTCCTATTCTACATGTAGAAGAGTTACTATTGCAGATGGCAATGATTTGGATGTTGTAGGAATAGGTACAGTAATCCTAAAGTCAAGAGAAGGTGGTAATTTTCAGATTTCAAATGTTCTATATGTACCTGAAATGAAGAAGAATCTGCTATCTATATCTGCATTTTTAGGTGATGGTTTCAAAGTTGTATTTGAGAGAGATCTTTGAAAGATCTTATCACACAAAGAAGAAAAGTGTATTTTACAAGGTGAGCATAGAGGAGGGATTTTTGTTTTGTCAAAAATCAGTCAGGCATATGCGGTCAAATCTTCGTCGCCGGTGGAAGATATGAAGCTATGGCATGAAAGATTTGGACATTTAAGTTTTGGAGCTCTCAAGAGTATCAAAGACAGAGGTATGGTTGAGAGTTTACCCTCATTCAAGCTACCAGATGATTCAGATAAATATGAAGGTTGTTTTGAAGGTAAGATGCATAGATTATCTTTCAAGAAGCATGGTCATATTACAGCTACCAGGAAATTGCAGATTATTCATTCAGATGTGAATGGACCTATGAGAACCGACTCTGTTCAGGGTTTCAGGTATTTTGTTCTATTCGTTGATGATTTCACGAGATACTCATGGATCTATGGTCTTAAGTTGAAGTCAGAAGTATTTCCTATGTTCAAGAAGTTTGTAGCTATGGTTGAAAATGAAAGTCAGGAAACTATCTAGATTCTTAGAAGTGATAGAGGTGGAGAATACTTGTCAAATGAGTTCCAGACATTTCTTGATGACAAAGGTATTACTCGACACCTTACTATTGCTTATACTCCTCAGCAGAATAGTGTTGCAGAAAGAAAGAATAGAGTACTTGTTGAGATGATGCGGAGCATGATGGCATCCAAAAAGCTTTCACCAAAATTCTGGTTTGATCCAGTACATGCACCTAATCACATTTTGAACATGTCATCTACAAAAGCTTTAAAGGTAATCACACCTTATGAAGCTTATTATGGTAGGAAACCTGATGTGATTTACTTCACTGTGTTTGGTTCACTTTCTTATGTACATATTGAGAAAAAGGAGTGAGTGCACCACATCATATGGTTGAGTAGTAGTGCCATGTTGTAATTTGGACACTTTCTTAGTGAGTGCACCACATCATATGGTTCACTTTCTTAGTGAGTGCACCACATCATATGGTTGAGTAGTAGTGCCATGTTGTAATTTGGACATCTACTTTTTAGTGAGTAAGCATCCAGCTTACGTTCCCTATCCTTGTCTCAAGATCTCATTCTTTCTATCACTCACTTAACATCTTAATTAATTAAGTGTGTATGCTCAAAGGTTTTTTGTATTGGAACGATCATGGGGCCCCAAATTCCAATAAAAAGGTGGCACCCAAAATAGCAAGGATATAGCTTTTAGAGAAAAGGTGGTAGATGCCACCTAAATAATGGATGCCAAAAAAAAAAACGCATCTTATCCGAGAATCGTCAAGTGAGGGATATCGAAATGAAGGATCGCCCAATGTAATAAGTTCCCAAGAAAATCGATTTGCATACCATGTTTGATAGGAAGCACATAGTGGGATCGCCTAAGTGTGAAGCCAAAAGAAGTGGAATTGCCCAATTGGTAGGTCCCCGGACATGATGAGATCGCTCAAGGGGCAAGTAGACTATGATGGTCGAGGCACCTGAGGATCGGGATTGGCCTATGCATGAGTAATGGGGGCCTAAGGGTGAGGAGGGGTGATGTGAAGGTCACCCAATCTCAACCACACCTTCGCCATCACCAATTAGTAGTCCAAACGCATGCATATGACAGTCTATATGCACTTACCTAGGGTGTTGGAAGAAGCCTATATTGAGCTCGCCCTAATGGGAGGGGCTAGCCAAGGTAAGGTCTCCTTTACTTCTTGGCTCCCCATGTTAAAGTGGTCCTCATGAGACACTCGACTCACCTAGCCATTCGTCCAAAGGGCATGTAGTCACCCTAAGCTTGCGAGGATTAGATATGGAGTCTCCATAAGATGGGAGGAAGAGGGATGATGGAGTTACTACAGGGTAGTGGAGATAGAATCACCCAAGGTGTGGAGTGCAAGACGTGTGGTCGCCTAATAGGGGTGGCAATTTACACGGGGTCTCCTAAGGGTGACAAGAGAGGAGTCTCCCCATGCAATGCTAGGAGCTGCCTAGGAGACCCCCAGAAAAAAGGGTCACCCATCATTCAAGAAGGGGACTCTCCCACGGGACTAAAAAGATGAGTTGCTCAATTTACTAGAAGTGTTTCCCCTTAAACACAAACGAGGTATCTCTTGATTTCCAAGTAGTCGCCCCTAAGACACAAAAGAGGTGTCACCTAATTTCCACGATATGGAGTCTCCCAAGATTTGTTAAAGCACTTTGGTCACCCCCCAAACATTAGGGAGTCTCCCACTAGATGAGTCTCTCTTAGCATAAGGGTCACCAGATAGAAGAAAGGATAACCAAAGAGAGAGTAAGAAGAAGGTATTGGGAACTTCATGTAGAGAAGCAAGAAAGGGAGAGGCCACCCTTTGTTATGTCCCCAAAGTTAAAGGACATCTAGATGGGCGCATGAAGTTGAGTGTCCAACTAAATATGAATTGGCTGCCTAGTGTGAACCGGGCCACCTCCTCATTTGAGCCTATAAATAGGATCCATGGGCCTCATTTGTGAGAGATTCCTCACATGAGGCCCTTGGACTCTTGGCCCTTTGGCATAGCCTCTTCACCTGTACTCGTGGGGGGCTGGTGGTATGGAACGCAAGGCCCTTGGAGGTTGCTGCCTGCTTGGCTGCGGCTCCCAGGCTCAGGGGTAAGCGGGTAAGCCCGTAATGGCTCTACAGCTGGGAGGTGAGTATGATGCCTTCCCTTCTATTGTTTGTGAATATGGCTTGTGTCTTGTCTTGTCCAACAGGGACGATCCTGGAGGTTCTAAAATTGGTATAAGAGAGCCTCTTTTCTCGCATGGAAATGGCAGGACAACATACATAAAACCATCAAAGCTCATGGAGACATGATGGCTCAGCTTGAATGTTTCTCACCCCCTTGCATGAAGTGGTATGGGATGCTGCCAGCAGGAGGGAGGAGGAATGGGAGCACATGTACGCTGATGGTTGGAGAACACAGGTAAGTCCCTCTCTTTTTGTGTTTTCTATGTAGGTAAGTGGCTCGATGACTCGTACTCTCTAACCAAACCCTTGTTGGAAGCCATGGCTGCTTCCTATCCTCTCCTGCAGAGAAGGCAAGGATGCAACATGGGCTTCCCTTGTGTGTGGCTGGGTAGAGAAAGGGGGCTGCGTGGGAGCAGCTACCTTAAAAGGAGAGAGGAAGGAAAGAATCACATATTTGCTCAGAGGATGCAAGACAATTACTGCAAGGCAATTACTTGAGCTGCAAGGCAATTACTTGGGCTGCAAGGCAATTACTTGAGCTACAAGGCAATTACTTGGGCTGCAAGGCAATTACTTGGACAACAAGGAATCTTCCATTTGGGATCTTCCACATGGCATAAATTTGGTGGACCCCCCTCATCAAATTGGGGGCATGCAATCTCCTCCATACATTCCATATGGCTGGTATTACTTGGGTGATGTGTACAATTAAAAGTTTTGAAAACTTTCTTATTCAATTAAGGAAGTAGCTGAAAATTAGTGGAGGTGGAAGGATCTTAATTTAGGAACATACGAATGGGCTTCTCCTCTCTTCATCTTGGCATAGCAAACGTTCGCCAAGATTGCACGTAGAGAGAAGAGTCCTTCACATGGTACACCTCAACCTCATGTGTGCAGGTCAAGTTTCTCTCTCGTAGGTCATTATATGTGATCAAGGATAGGAGCTCTGGGATTAATCATTAGTGGATGACTATTGAGGTGGTATGGCTACCATCCTCCACATCCATAGGCATTACATTCTGAGAGGATATCCATAGGGTGGGTCATAGGCCGTATTTGCCATGAGACCACCTAGAGTGGGACCTCTACACATGTTTCTATTGTATACACTCTACCAAAAGGCATCAAAGGATGCTTGCCATGAGACTCGAGAGAGAGGATATTGGGTGCCTCTGTATCACCAATGGAGATTGCCATTTGAGAAAGGATCTTCTTCCTCCATGACCTACCATGTGATAGAGGACTCATTCCTTGGGTTGAGCCACCGATGACATTTACCTTGTGACGAGGACTATGGTCCTAAGGAGTCATGTAGGGGTACTTGTCACGAGGTTGAGGAATTTTTTCCTCAATAGCTCACTCGGGAGAGATGCATCCACATGGCATGATTGGATCGATGCATCGTTTGCACATCATTTTTGTTTGATTGGCAGAACATTCATGGATTTTACTTTATTATTCTTCTGCATTATTTTCCACTTATCAGAGCATGCTTTGGTCTTTGCTTTGGCATGATGTGGATGCACTCTACCAAAGGGGCTAGTGGGTAACCACTATAGGTGGACTCATGATAGGTATCGCACATAGATCATGTGTTGATTATTCTCTGTGTTATGACATCCCGAGGATGGAGGACTAGCAAGAGCACAATGATGATATGGGATGACGGGATCATTCACGTGGTGATGCACACCTTTAAGGTTAACCATGTCTATGCCATGACCACTGGAGACTCTATTTGGCTATTGGCATCTTCATTTTCTTGATGAAGGACACTGAGATAGCAAACATGGTTCTAGTCCACATGTGGTGGACATACGAGTTCATCGGTGTTTTTTGCCACTAGAGTGACATGTGATCTATTTTCTATATTGAGCCATGAACTTTCGGTTGACAGATGCCTTGGGCCACACATATATGTGTGTGGTATACTAGAGTCTGGGTGATTCTAGCTATTGCACAAGTATGGGAATTGGTCGTTAGATATTCCTATGTCAACCTGACCACATTGGCAGAAACGCCGAGGTGGACTTACGAGATACCTTACAGAGGGTGTTACGTGCCACACAAATAGTGCAAGGGATACTAGAGTCTCGGTGATTCTAGCTATTGCACAGGTATGGGAATTGGTCGTTAGATATTCCTACGTGAGTCTAACCACATTGGTGAAAATGCAGAGGTGGCCTCATGAGATACCTTACAGAGGGTGTTACCTATGGGTGACCATTACCCTTGGATTTATGAGGTCTTCTCTCTTTGGTAACTTGGTTCCATAGAGATCTCGACTATGTGCATCTTTCTCTTAGAGGGGACTATATGATTACCATGCTTGGGATGAGGCAGTTAGTCCACGTCAGTTTTGTGACCCGATAATCATGGGTCCACGTACCTATATGATTGGTCGCAGTGAGAGAAAGATGCTAGGACGATATCCCAATATTACTCAATTGCTTCACGGAGGCATAGACTAGGATGGAGATATGCCGACAGTTATGCCCCATCATACTTTAGTACAAGATGTGTTTGTTCATCAGTCCCAGATGTATTTGCTCATCAATACAGGATGTACTTGTTCTCATCAGTACAAGATGTATTTGTTCATCAATAGAGGATATATTTGTTCATCAGTACCGGATGTATTTGTTCATCAGTACCAGATGTATTTGTTCATGAGTACACGATGTATTTATTCATCAATACATGATGGGATACCTTCTGTATGAAGTGTCCATTAGAATGCACATGGTATCAAGGTACCATGGGCTATGCAGACGGTACATGTGTATATTCGAGATACCCCCGTATGTGGTATTTGTAGAGATACATGTATTGCCATGCTAGTATAGATTGAGCACGGGATACCTCAATCTTGAGGTATCCATCGGGATGCATGTGGTGCTATGCCTATGATGGTTGACCACAGAGCACATGCCATAGTCACCAGGGGACGGTGACGTGTCCCGGGGACAGTGACGTCCCGGGGTCGAGGACGGGACCTGGACCGTTCCAGGGACGCCAATCCGGGACGGCACTCAAAATATGCTGATTTTAAGGCTAATTTTTTATGGAAACCATTCATAAAGGTTTTGTTAGCTTATAAGAGCACAAATAAACAAGAAAATAGTAAAAGTAAGTCTTTCAAAGTGAAATATATGAAAACATGTGATGTGTTGATGACGCACTGTAGATATACACTAAGCACTAACAAAGACATATATCATCATATCATCTTGATTGCTACTATATATCAAAAAGAGTACATATCATGAATAACACAAAAAAGATACAGCCATGGCCCATATGGCATAGATGAATCATGATAGATTTAAGATATCTCAAGACTCAAGTGTCAAGGAGACTCCAAATGGGGACTCGGGAGTCTCTACTACATGGTAGCCCATGGTGCAATCTGAATCTCCACTTGCTCAAAGTATTCTGAATCTCCCATTCTGTAAAAAGGCCCAAAGGGTAAGTTCTTCAGCCTTGAGGAGAGGGTTCAAGAGAGGGGCTGCTGAAATCACTCTCCTAGAGAGGCCCAAAGGATAAGAGGATGGAGAGGGCTTCTCAGTATGCAAGGGTGCACACCAAGGCAGATCAAGAGAAAGCTGAAAGTAAGATGTGTGGTTTAAGGGCAGCAAAGAGGTCCTTTTATGGTTGCTTTGGGGCCCCAAAACAACATTCTAGAGAGGTGAAATGGGCACCACTTTTAAAGTTTCAAAAGTCTAATTTTTTTTGAAAAAATTGGCCTTCAAAATTTCCCTCCTTCGGCGTCCCGTCCCGGATTGGCATCATAACAAGCTTCCGTCCCGAAATGGCGTCCCGGGGACGTTTCCTTGTGACACCAAAAAAAAGCGGGACGCCAGAAAAAGCGGGACGCCAGAAAAAGCGGGACGCCGGAAAAAGCGGGACGCCAGCCGTCCCGGTTGAGCGTCCCATAGATTTTGAAGAGGGGGACGGCATCCCGGCGTCCCTCGGGCCCGGGGACGCGTCCCCCTGTGACTATGGCACATGCATTGCCTCTTGTTCGGAGTCTTGACAATGCACATCTAGCACCACTAGGAGCTCTATCGTGAGATAGTTTTTGACCTTGTATGGGTCAAGTTGCCATTGCGGTCGTCAATAGACGAGTCCAGTTATGGCAAGTGTCCTAGTCATAGTTCCACCCTTTCAAGTAGTGGGCTTTGCTCACCTTCTTGTGGAACTGTTATGTCCATTACACAATGTGCCTGAAAGGGAGTTGTTAGTGATCTGACAACTCCTAGCACTTGGTCAACAGAGCCCATTGGGACACCAATTAGTTATGCTTGAAGGGAGTTGTGATTTCTTCTCGAAAGGGAGTTGTGTTGCCTTCCCAAAAGGGAGTTTCTAGCATTTGAGTGACTCCTAGCATTTGGTTTCCTTTGAACTTTGAAGTACCGTTTGTACTTATCAAGAGATCATTTATAGATCGAAGGATCGACACTAGACCATGGAAAATATGTTGGTGGTGTGATGATCATATGTCAGGTGATGTCGCTTGATCATAGATGGTATAGCCATCAGTGATACCTATGTAGATATGACCGTTATGGAGTCGGATATATTATAGAGGATGTTGCCATCGATGATAGCCCTCTTAGCCTTTAGTTGCCTTGCCTCTCAACTCGGACATGATGATTTTATGTGATACTTTCGGAGGAGATATGAGCTTGAAAGATATTATCAAACATGTTCCACTAGAACCCAGCTTGGTTCAGGACCAAAGGGAGAGGAAGTCTCGAGGGATTTCTTATCTTGAGTACTCGATTAGTGGAGACACTGACCTGAGTCCATTTTGACTTGGGAGTCAGTTACGTTGTCGACGGATTGGACTCTTGGTTTTAACCAAGAAATTGTTGAGGATAGCAAGTAGAAATAAAGGGGGAAGTGCTACGTAACCAAAGTTAAAGAACATATGGATGGGCGCTTGTAGACTGTAGTTAAGTGTCCGACCAAATATGAAATGTCTACCTAGTGTGAACTGGGCCACCTCCTCATTTGAGCCTATAAGTAGAACCCATGGGTCTCATTTGTGAGAGATTCCTCGCCTGAGGCATCTGGACTCTTGGCCTCGTCACCCGTACTAGTGGGGGAGCTGGTGGTATGGGATGCAAGGCCCTTGGAGGTGGCTACTTGCTTGGCTGCATGCTTCTAGGGTCAGGGCCCGAGGGTGAGCCCGTATTGGCTCTACGGCTTGGAGGTGAGTATGATATCTTCCCTTCTATTGTTTGTAAACATGGCTTGTGTCTTTTCTTGTCCAGCAGGGAGGTTCTAACACCCTTGTGATTGGAGAAGGGGTTTTCTTTTTTTTGTGGTGGGGGGCGAAGCGGGGGAGGAGGTTTAACCCTTGGGAGTAGCCTGGAGAGGAAAAGGTGGTGCCCAAGGGGAGTCCCCCTAGGAACATGCTCAGCTTCAAGAGTGAAGTGTGGAAGAAGACTGTAGATGAAGTAGCCGTCAAAAATAGATAAAAACATCTAACTAAAAGAAAACTCTTTATCGTTTTATTTACAAGGTTAGCTTTTGTACTTGCATAATCAATATGCTTTGTATAGATCTTGAGCTTTGCGTTTCATATGATTTGAGAGCATTTTGCATTATAGGCTGACTATGTCAGAAAAAACAGACCGTACTCTTTGCTTAGTCATTTTCTCGGAGGTAATAGGCACATGAGTTTCTATGGAATATTTGCTACTTGCCAAAGATGGAAGTTAAGACTTTGTTGACAAGTGTACACCTTGCTATGTTGTAATCTCAATGGGCCAACCAGATCGACCAAAAATATGGACACATAGAAATGAGGCTGGTGTCTCCGTAGCGCAATCCTTAGGTGCCACAAGTTTGGCCTACTTTGTCATGTAATCAATAGTAATGAGCAAAGACCTCGCTTGGGAGTCTCTTGATTGGAACCACAAAATCCAATCCCCAATGCTCGAATGGTTGCCATGTCGTGGAAACACACAGTGGTTGGTTTTGTTGCTTTGTTGGTTTAGGTGCACATCTCTAGCATGTATTTCACTTCTTCGTTAATGTAGTGGCATCCTGGCTTTGCAAGATTTTGAGGGTAGTGATATGAACGGGTAAGTACCCACTTGCCCCATTGCCATGCACTAGCTCCAAGATGTTGGTAGTCTCATGGAGCATGAGAAACTTCTTGAAGATGCCATCTAGTCCAACTTTATAGAGCACATTGTAAGTGATAACAAACTACTTGCTCTTGATTAGAATTCTTCTCTTTTCCAAGGGAGTAGAACCTATTGGATACTTGCTACTTGACAAGAAAAGATAGACATCGTCGTACCGAGAAGGGGTAGCATTTACCTTATAAATAATCTTGCAAGGGAAGTCATCGTCTATCCCTTCTTGCGCATGTTGCAAATGCCTTATCCTAGAAAAATGATCTATTATGACATGTTTTTGTTCACTTCTTTGTATAATGCTGAAGTCATATTCCTAGAAGAAAAGTAGCCATCTTCAAACTATTCCCACCACTTGAGGCTTTGTTTAGCACCTACTTGAGTGCTTGGTGGTTGGTAATTATAGTGAATGATGTGCCCAAAAGGTAATGCCTAAATTTCTTTGATCCAAAAACGATGGCCAGGCCTCCCTCTCGATTGTATTGCACTTCTATTGGGCCATAGAAAGTAATTGGCTCATACGATGCACTGATTGGTCTAGCTTGTGTTCCTTATTAGGTTGAGTAAGCACGGCTCCTACAACGGTGAGACTAGCATCTACGTGCACGTGGAAGGTTATGGATCAATCTGGAGGGACAATGATAAGAGGTCTCTTCTTCGAGTATGTCAAGGCGGCTAAAAAGAGGGCACACAATATCTACATACATTCAAATGAATCTCCTATGATACCCTTGTGGCCCAAGAAGCTTTGGACTCACTTGGCACAAACAGGTCTAGGCAGCCTTACGATAGAGAGACCCTTGTCCTCTCACGTGCCAAGTCCATGCAAGCAGAGACCACATGGTCCAGCAAGATACCTTGTGTTACCAAAAAGTGACATTTGTTGGGGTTGAGCTTGAGGCAAGTCTCTCTGCAAGACCAAAACACCTGTTCCAACTTCTTCAATAATCAAGGAAGTTTTCCATAGGTGTAGTTCATGTTATTGAAAAGTTTGAGACATCATCCATGAAGATACATAAGAATTTCAAAAGAAGGTTACCAAACGTGAGGTACACTCTTATGTTGAAGGTGGTCCTGACATTGCAGAGTCCAAAAGCCATCTTCATGTAAAAGTATGTGCCTCAAGACATGATGAATGTCATCTTAGGCTAGTCATCCAGTGTATGGCTATCTGATTATAGATGTTGGAACCATTCATAAAGCTATACAAAGCATGGTCAAACACATCTTCAATAACTTGTTCAAAAGAACGGGTGGGAAATCCATATGGCATAGTTACCTTATTGAGGGCTCTGAAATCCACACAAACCCTTATCTTGTTGGACTTCTTTTTAGGTGCGATAACCGTTGAGGACATCTATTCTAAGTGCTCCACAAGTACAATGATTCCCGCTTTCTCCATTTTGTGACTCTCTCTCTTGATTGCTTCCATGTATTAAGGGTTAGGTCTATATATCTTGCCTCAAATGGCATCCTTGACCAAGGGGATGGTATGGAATCTGGATGCGACCATCAAGATGCCCAATTCATGAGTTATCTTTGTAAGATCCTTATACATCCATAAAAAATCCTTGAAAGTGTGCATAAATGAGGTTACCTCTTTTAATAGTTGTGGGTGGTCCCATAACCATGAGGCGAGGAGGTGTTGGAGACTAACAAATATCCTACATAAATCTCTTTCACTAGTTCTTGGTTAACCAATTCCTTACTAACACTCAGTGTTGCATCGCAACGCGTTGCGATGCGTTCGCAACGCAACGTTGCGACGTTCGCAACGCGTTGCGAACAAAGACAAATTTTTTTGCCTCAAATGAGGCCGTTTCTCCGAAACGGCCTCATTGAGACAGTATGCTCTATTGAGATCTGGACCAGAGAGTGCGTTTCGGACGGTCAAAGAGCAATCCAAGGAAAGAGTAGGTTTATTACACACACACCCTCACACACCCGTGCCCCCCCTATCTATTGCTTCCTATCTTGAGTCCTCTCCAAGCTTTTAACCTCTTCCATCAACATGCCTAAAGCAAAACAAGCATGTTGGGAATATGTGACAAGCCAAGGAAAGATGGGCTCCGAGGGTAGTGAGAGATGGACTTGCAAGCTTTGTGGCTATAGTGGATCCGGTGGAGCCGATAGGATCAAGGCACACCTTGGAAGAGTTAGTGGCATAGGAGTTGCACCTTGCAAAGAGCCTATGCCCGAAGCTATAAAGGGAGAGCTAATGGCATGGGTAGCTCAAAAAGCCCAAGGTAGAAGGAATAGTGGAGCCCAATCACAAGCTAGATCATTTGCAAGCGGTTCACATGGTTCTTGTGATCCCCAAACTCAAGCATCTCAAGCTCATGAGGCTTCCATAGACATTGACATAGAGCATGAGCCACCAAGAAAGAGTACAAGAGTAGAGCATGATCCACAAGAGCACCCACTTGGCTCTCTTGGAGGAGCATCTATACGTGCTAGCTTGCAACAACAACGTAAACAAGAAGCAACACAAGCCGTCATGAAAGCTTTTATACAATGTGGTTTGTCTTTTAATGTTGCACGGACACCGGCATGGAGAAATGCCATTGAGAAGGTATCACTATTAGGGTTTCGTTGGCAAGGGCCTACCTATGAAGAGTTGAGGACAACGGAACTCAAAAAAACAAAGGAAGCATTAGAGAGAGAGCTTGAGCCCATGAAAGAGACATGGGCAAAGTATGGATGCACAATCATGTGTGATGGATGGACGGACATACGAAAGAGAAATGTGTACAACATTTTGGTGCATTGTTGCAAAGGGACCATGTTCCTTCGAGCCATAGATGCATCAGCTGCTGGTACTACAATCACAGGTGAGTGAACTAATTTCTGAATTTTCAGTTTATATTTGATTGTGCAATTGCCAATGATCAATCATGCATGTGGCATCTCGCATGTGCATGTGCATTGTCACTTGTGCATGTGCAATGTATTATGTGCATGTGCATTGTGCATGTGCATTGTGCATGTGCATTGTGCCTTGTGCCTTGTGCCTTGTGCATGTGCATGTGCATGTGCATGTGCATGTGCATGTGCATGTGCATGTGCATGTGCATGTGCATGTGCATGTGCAATGTGCATGTGCATGTGCAATGTGCATGTGCATGTGCATGTGCAATGTGCATGTGCATGTGCAATGTGCATGTGCATGTGCAATGTGCATGTGCATGTGCATGTGCATGTGCAATGTGCATTGGCATGTATGTATGTACATGCACAATGCACATGGCACATGCACATGCACATGCACATGCACATGCACATGCACATGCACATGTGTTATGCACATGCACATGTGTTATGCACATGCACATGTGTTATGCACATGCACATGTGTTATGCACATGCAATGTGCATGTGCATGCAGCATGACACATGTCAAGATAAATTATAATTTATCAATTGATTAATGATTCATTGTGTTATATGTAAACAGGTCGGTTCATTTATGACCATATCCGTCAAGCTATCATGGACATTGGTATAGAAAAGGTAGTCCAGGTGGTCACAGATAATGGAAGTAATTGTGTGGCTATGGGCAAGCTTCTAGAAGAAGAATTCCCCTCTATTGTGTGGACACCGTGTGCTGCCCATTGCATTGATTTGCTGATAGAGGATGTGGGGAAGATACCATGGATTTACACCATTTTTACCACTTGCATAAAAGTGGTCTCTTTGTTCACAAAGAGACCAAAATTGCTTGCTATATTTCGGTCGTACAGTGATATTGATTTGGTGAAGCCCGCGAAGACCAGATTTGCATACATGTGCATAGTCATGGAAAGATTATTAAGAGTGAGGCAAGCACTAATGCAGACAGTTGTATCACCTGATTGGTTAGCTTGGGATGGACATACTAATCCAAAGGCAAAGCTTGTACAACGCACATGTTTGGATGACAGCTTTTGGAGGGATGTGGAGGGATTAGTGCGGGCCTTACAGCCCTTATATTCACTCATACGCATAGAAGATAGAGAGGGCTGCACACTTGGACTTGTTTATAAGTTCATGGATCGTGTCGGAGAGTCTATACAGAGATGTCCTTATTTGACATTGGAGAGGTAAGTTGAAACTTGGGTAACCATATTTTATTTTTTGTATGAGCATCCATGTTCAACTTTCAAGTCTTGACTCTTCAACATTCTTAAATCTTATTGTTTTCTAACTTGATTTGTTTTTTATCCATAGGATAGAGGAAATAAAAGGAATATGGAGGAAGAGGCGGGATTGGTTCCATCGCCCTATACATGGGATGGCCAATCTACTACATCCTTTATGGAGATCTGCATCACAGTCATTGGATATGGAGCTTGTGACTGCTTGGAATGACTATGTAGATCGATTGTATGGACCTTCTGATGTGGAGCTACGTGGGAAGTTGGAGCTTCAGCTCACCCAGTTTCAGAATAATGAAGGACTTTTTGGTAGAGACACGACATGCTTGAGAAGCATGCAGTTGATGCCTGTGACATGGTGGGAGAGATACGGTGTTGGTACACCTGAGCTAGTAAGTCATTCCAATTTCCTTTTGAGTCTTTAACTAATAAGTCATAACTTTGTCTCATGAGTCATTCCTCTTCTTAATGAACTCTTTCTTTTTTATCTTGCAGAGAAAGTTAGCCATCCGCATACTTTCACAAGACTGTAGTGCCAATCCATGTGAAAGGAATTGGAGTACATGGGCCCTCTTCCATACAAAGAAGAGGAATAGACTATCTACATTGCAGTTGGAGCGGCTTGTCTATTTCCACTGCAACTTGCGTTTATTGGAGCGTGGTGGCCACTCAACAGAGGTGCGGCAGGTGAACGTCGATGAGCTTGATATAGAGAGGGTCCATGATATACCTAGCATTCCGGCAGAGGACCTTGATCTATATGACATGCTCTATCAGGAGTTGACAGTGCCACTGCATGATACGAGGGCATCTCGGACTCGTTCTAGTCATAGAGCACACAGTGTACCTGGTCCATCTACTAGTAGGATGGAGGCATCTATTAGTCGAGCACCACATGATGATGATGATGATGATGATGATAGTGATGATGATGATAGTGATGATGATGCTGATGGTGATAGTTATTAGTGACTCAGAGGATTTTGAGGATTGATGACCGCTCATGTGACATGTCATATGTATTATGATATTATGAGTCATGACTTATGATTTACTTGATATTGATTGATCATTGTATTATTGACACTGCAGTTTATTGTTTGAACTTTGACTACTTAGTGGTATCATGTGACATGGATGATGGTTATTGGTATGATCATTGATGTATATGTATTATGGACATTGGATTTTGATATCACATATGAGTTATGAGTCATGACAGCCACAAGTGTCATAATTTGAGACTAGGTTGACTTTTTCACATGTTTTTGTCATAAATTATAATTCTTTGAAGTTTGTTTTTCAATGTTACTTGTAAGTTGTATATAATAGTATTTGTCTGGACTCTGATGTCATATGAGATGCTTTGAAGTTTGATTCTTGAAAACAATGCAATTGCCTGGTCACTGGTGCCAAGTTCCAACATGTGTCATGAACATTGCTAAGTACTAAGTAGTAAGTACTAAAGTCTAAGTAGCAAGTACTACTAAGTAGTAAGTACTAAGTTACTAAGTTGCTTGAATGTGCATGGTGAATTTGAAATTTGAATTTTAGAATGAGTCATTGAGTCATGATAATGATTAGTTGTAAATTCTGACATCATACATGTGCAATGTGCATTGTGCATCTTCCATCACTTCATTGAACAGGGATTCGGGAATTTGGAATGAATCATAAATATTAAATATTCAATACATATTACATAAATTAACATAATACATACTATATAATACATATTACATATGTATATACTATAATATACATCTAGGTTACTATATTTGCAAAAAAAAATGGAAAAAAAAAAAGAAATGGTTCGCAACGTTTTCGCAACGTCCAGGCCCAAACGTTGCGATGTTGCTAACGTGTTAGCAACACGTTGCCTTGGACGTTGCGAAAACGTTGCTAACAACCTTGCTTACACTTCCTTCTAATAACATATACTTAGGAAAAGGAGGTATATCATAATCTTCACACCCTCTTCTTTCTCCTACAATATGACCAAGAGCCTAGAGGAATCTTTTCTAAGGGAAATATAAAATCATTGGAAGCCATTACTTCTTTGTCTTCAAGTTGTTCATTTGTAGGTGGCACTTTTCCTAGTCTTTTGACCTTTGGCTGGTTCACTTAGGACAATGGATTCTACAATCGCATCTTCCTCTTTCACATCGCTTGCTATGACTTCCACTCCAAAAGAAGGATATGCATGTAGGTCCTCCAGCCATTGGAGGAACAATTCGCCCATGTCTAGCTCTAACATGCCTTCTGTCTCAACTAGGTAAGAGTTCTCCACCTTCCAGCCACCCTTAGGAGGAGTTGCCCCAAGGACCCAACCATCCTCATGAGTCGTTGCCCAAGGGAAGATGCCATGCTCAATGGAAGCCCCATAGTTGTCCACACCACCCTCAGTGGAAGTCGCCCAAGTTCCTACTAGTGCCCCCTCAATGGAAGTCACCCATGTTCGTGTCATTATCGCCCAAGTGGTGTCTCCCTATCTAGAGAGACAGAGATTTCCCTTACTATGGTCTCCCAAGGTGAGAACTGATAGCCTTGTCAAAGATGTTTCCTTGGAAGGTGCCCATTGCATGTGGAAGTGTGCAATTCCCATGGCCTCATCTTCCCCTCCTTCCAAGTAAAGTTGTTTCATAGATGTATCAGGTGCACTCACCTACATAGTGTCACTCCTCAAGTCATGTGCAACCTTATAGTGTCTTAGTCAAAGTCTACATATCAAGAGAGGGAAACCAACCTTGACTTACATGTTCGGAACACAATCTACAATCAAAGTTCCGCCTTTGCTTATTCTAATCGGATTACACTTTATGCTAGGTTGTCCTTCATATAAACACAAAAACAATTCGATGAACTAATCTCTAACAAGATAGATATCCCATCACAAGATAAATATATCCAATTCTGCAAAATATGCAAAGATATCCATCCCATCACCAGATAAATATATCCCATCAAGTCACAAGAGTATAGGACTCCCAATCTGTCGTAATTATTCCAGATATCTTGCAAATATGCTGTATTGAATAGGTTATTTAATTGATAAATCCCAGTAACATGATTCTGCTGCTCACCTGTTCGGTCTTGAGAATTAGCCGCTTCTGTAATGTCTGGATCTTTAAGATCATCTCATAAGCAGTCGGATCAGTACCCTCAAGCTGACGCCAACGATGAACATTCAAAGGATTTTCTAGCTCTTCTGACAAAGCTTTTACCTGGAAAAGTAAAATAAACATCCAGTTAAAGATGGAACCAAACCTACTGTGTGTTAAATCCTAGTAGTATGTATGGATTGATATAAAAATGTTGTTCAGCACTATCAAGTTCAAAATCAGAGTGTTCTAGCTTAATGACAATACCTTTGTGCGCTCTTGCAGAAGTTCCCGTCCAAGATTGTGCACCTCTCTTCGAAGCACCTGAATATTTTGAACTGATCCTCGTAATACACAATGCTCTCTCTTCAGCTCTGTTAATTTGATCTTCAATAGGCGAAGCTCATTGAGCCGACACCTATATTGAACCTGGCCCTTGCTGAGAGTTGACTGTTGGATCTTTATTTTCTCATAAAGCAAAGAAAGCTCCTCATTCCGTCGAATAAGCTGCTCATTGCTTGGAATTGATTAATATAGGTGAATTTTCTTCAATAGAAAATCTCAACAAATTCATACATACCTGGGTTCCTAAAATGTCTCTCTCATTTTTCACAATGTCCAGTTCTTTCTTTTGCCTGAATTTCTCATCATCTGCCTCACTAATGATATGGTTCAGATTTTCTATGTTGGCATTGTGTGATGCAATTACCAATTCTCCTTCCTTAATTTCCTGGTGAGCTTTTGCCAGTTCTTGTTTCAAATTTTCCCTTTCTTTCTCAACCTGCACAAAGATGTAAACTTCAAGAAACTGCCCCTAGATAGGCACAAAATTATAGATTCATAGATGTCTAAGTAAAGCTGTCTAGATACAACCTCCATACAGCAAAATTCAATGTCATTTAATGTGGTTGAAAAATACAGGTACATCCCATAAAGACGTCAGATATAGTTCACCTTTCTGATAGCCTAGTGATAAATTTGTCAACTACCTTTGTGAAGTCGAAGTGCTCTTTGATGAGGGCAATCTCCTTTGCATTGATCTCTTCTTTCATCTGCTCAATCTGATGATTCATGACTTTGATTCTTCGCCTTAGCTCATTTATTTCATCTTGAGCATCAATGAGATTCTTGCTGAGAAGATTTCTTTCACTGCGAACAGACTCATAAAGATTTTGCTGCTGCTTCAAACGATTTTCACCTTCTACAATCTTCTTCTGTAGACCCATAATCGTAGTTTCCCTTGCATGTACCTCATCTAGTGCCTACACAAGAAAGAAACAAGGAAAACAAACTACTCCATAAGTTATCATCATTGCAGCTCCTGATACAGAAGGATTCAGACAGTCAATGTCTTCAACATCACCTACCTGCATATATTTCACACCAGCTTGAGAAGCTTCTACATTGTATTTTTGGCGCTCCTTCTCCAGCTGACTAATAACTCTTTCCTGCTTCATTGCTGCATCTCGGTAATTCTGTATCTCTGCTTCGAGATTGCGTATCGCTACATCATTTATTTTTACAAGATCGCTCTGCTTCTCTATGGAATTTTCTGCCTGTGAAAAGAATTAGAAGAAATCTCATGAACTATTTGATGATAAAATGTCGATAGAATGATCAATACCAAAACCACAAAATAAATCACAAAACTGCAGGTGAAAATATTGGCACATCATTGAAGATCAGCAAAAGTCCTCATTTAAACAGCTCAATACGCCAACCTGAGGGATCATACAATCCAGTAGATCTGCTCACCTTCACAAATAGCATAAATTGTATCACACAAAAAAAAATAGAAAATATATTTCTTCTGATGATGACTTTTAGCCCAAGACAATCCCAGCTTGTTCTAAGGACACACAGCTCGAGTAGCCTCAGACTAGTTAATCTACTGCCACCTGCCTACCCTTGAGGTTACCTGCTCGGTCAGTCACACCAGCAGGGCTCCCTTTCTACCAGCACAACAACAAACTGGTAACTTAGACTCCAAGAATATGATGACTGCCAACACACTCTTAGGCAAAAGTATTGCTATAGATGATGAATCACACAATTAACATATGATAAAATACACAAAGAACAGTCTAATACACTATCCCAAATAGACCAACAACCTATTGGGAAACAACATTAGGCATCACAAAACATAATCTTAATGCTAGCAAAACACTCCACAAGGCTTGCCCGAAGTCAAGCCCAAGGGCTTGCCCAAAGTCAAGCCCAAGGGCTTGCCCAAAGTCAAGCCCAAGACTCCAAAGATACACGACAGCTCTAGCCCAATGCACTACGAGTAGCTCAACCTCTGAAAATACAACAAGGTACAAAGGGTAGAAACCTACTAAACACATGAAAACAGCATTACTCCCAGCTCTTCAAGCAGTACTCTCACTAGTGACAACTACCACGTTAGTAAGTTACCTACTGTAGTAATAGTAGCCTCAAATGAGAGCCCTACACGGCATATATAGATACAAGATGGCAGGAGGGCTAGGAGGAGACCTCGGAGGTACGCCAGTACACATCCTATTATATGCTGATGACATTGTCTTGCTTTCAGAGTCACAGGAGGGGTTGCAGTAACATTTACAGGCACTCGATACCTTCTGCATGGAGAGAGGACTCACAGTGAACCTTGGCAAGACCAAGGTCATGATCTTCCATACCCCCAGGACAGTATGCCATCACGCCTCTTTCACCACAGCTGGAGGACAGATAGAGGTAGTGGACTCCTACGTCTACCTAGGTGTCACCTTCTCGGGCAGCACAGGGGTATTTTCCATGGCACAGGCAGCGAGAGATAGATTGACGCGAGGCTATGCGGCACTTGCAGGATTGGAGAGACATTGCTTTCAGACACATTTTCAAGAGCCCCGGACTAAGGGGTGGCTCCTTGACACTCTAGTGACACCCGCATTGATGTACGCAGCAGCAGTTTGGGCACCAGGGATAACGGAGGCGATGTGGACGCGGATTGAGAGGCCCCAGGTCACCATGATCTCACGCTTGCTGCGAAGCAAGCCCTCCGTTCCCCATGACATTGTACGAGCTGAGCTTGGCACACCACCAATGCTAGTGGAGGCCCTCTTCCAGTTGGTGACCTTTATTCTGAGAGTCAGAGAGCTCCCCACCAGCCAACTCACCAGGCTTGCATTTGAGAGCTCTAGACATCTGGCAGAGACAGGGCATGAGAGAGTATGGTATGCACAGACTTACCGATGGTTACCAGACCATGGCATGAGCATTACCGATCTTCCCCCTTTTCAGTATGACCTCTCTTCCCCCCACATTACCCTCTCTCGTTCGGAGAGGAATAGGATCATCCGTCAAGACCTACTACAGATACACGTCAGGGATACATCCGTCAAGACATGGATAGCACCACGGGAGCCTCTTCCCACAATAAGGCAACACTACAGAGAGCACTTCCTGACTGTGACAGCGGATGGTTTCATTCAGAGACCACGATACATGGATACATACATGGCACCAGCTGAGAGAGTGGCCATTGGGCAGCTCAGAGTATCATCACACCAGCTCGAGATTGAGGTTGGGCGAGCGACACATACCCCGAGGGACGAGAGATTATGCAGGATATGTAGAGAGGAGGTGGAGGACGAAGAGCACTACACATGTAGATGCCAGGCATATGAGGACATCAGAGACCTCTACCCACAGCTCTTCAGGGGGGCCAGAGAGATCAGGGCTTTATTGGGGACAGAGGACCAGCACCCTCTAGGTCGTTTCCTAGTAGAGCTCCAGCACCGCCGTGCATCACTTCTCTAGCCGCAGATGGAGATACACCTGGCCCCCCCCCCCCCCCCCCTCAAACTTATATTACAGATTTTTTCAGACCCTCAGCCACTCGAGGACCCAGCTCGATGCGGGGTGTCACATTACACAGAGCAGAGGAGCTTAGACGACAGCGTCGATGACCGAGACCCCCACTCCGGAGGGCCCGTCCACACTAGAGAGAGATTCAGGCGATTCACGCACGCCATGACATGGAGATACGGAGACGTAAGCTGCGCACCCCTGTCGATTTGGACGTTTTGAGCATTTTGAGGATCCCCATGATGCCTTACCCACCGATGCATTATATACTACACCCACTCCAAGCATTTAGAGGGTTCTGATACCATCGAGCCTCTCCTCCCTATGCCTATCATATTTGTATCACACCCATTGAGCATATAGAGTGCATACCCATAGCACCCCACACCCTTGATGCCACTTATTATCCACTCCTTTTATACCCGTTTTTTGTACTCACACTTTATTTTCCTTTTGGGATCACAGTGGATTGGATCATACTGAAGTATATGTTTTGTCTCATAGGCCTATTTTGGCCTCTAATAGACGTTAAAAAGTCTCTCTCTCTCTCTCTCTCTCTCTCTCTCTCTCTCTCTCTCTCTCTCTCTCTCTCTCTCTCTCTCTCTCTCTCTCTCTCTCTCTCTCTCTCTCTCTCTCTCTCTCTCTCTCTCTCTCTCTCTCTCTCTCTCTCTCTCTCTCTCTCTCTCTCTCAAATCAAAGACATCAAAGAGGAGAGAGACAAATTGAAGGCTGAAATCCACCACCTTCAAGAAGAGATTGTTCACATGAAGATCTCTAGGGTTAAAGAGGAAGGAGAGATCTCTCAAGTGGAAGAACTCAAGGAAGAGCTCAAAAAGGAAATCAGATCAGAAGTGGAGTCCACTCGGGAGACATGGGTAGAAGTAGTTCACAAGAGGGTCAAGAAAGAAGTCAGTGAAGAGGCACGGAAGGAAGAGCTCTCTCGAGTCCAGGACACACTCGAGGAAGAAAAACTTCGACACACACGCCGATTGCATGTACGGATTATAGGGCTCTCAGAAGGCACATCACTGGATGCAGATGCCATTGACATCTGCCATCTGCCGGCGCTTGGGGTACGAGAGCATCCCTTTCACAGAGGCATGGAGGGTTGGTAAAGACACGTCCCGACCACGAGCACTCATCCTTCGTATGAGCTCTGAGGATACACGTATCGCCTTCTTCCGACGACGACCAGTACTATGCGGACTACTTGGAGGAGCTTTATAGAGGATGAGGATCTCACGAGGATGCAGATAGAGCACCGTCTGACATGTATGCCACATATTCTTCAAGCAAGACGAGAGGGAAAGAAGGCCTTCTACCGGGACGGTAAAGTCTTCATCGACGGATGCCCTATCAAATAGGGATACGTGGCCTATGAGGCAACACCATATCAGGAGTCACCACTCAGAGGAGTGGTCTCGAACTGCAATGGAGCACTTTGGCCACGGCAAGACCGATTGGAAGAGATCCTAGACACTCATGACTTTGCTTGCATCACAGAGACCCACGAGAGCCCAGAGAGAGGTCTACCTCGCATTGCAGGTTTTCATTGGGAATCTGCATTTAGGACCACAACGAGACAGAGTACAGCGCGAGGGTAGGGAGGGGTGGCCATCGTATTTAGACAGGAGATACAGAGCCGGATCCATATTATAGGAAGAGATGAGGAGGCTCGATTCATGTGGGTTCGCATGGAGATAGCACAGGGGAGCCGGATTTACATTGCTATATGCTACTTCCCTCCAGGCGGATCTCGATACGCAGGACAGGATCTTGGGGGACCGATCCGAGACAGAGACTCGCCATACACAGCACTTTCAGATGACATACTACATTATAGCACACTAGGTGAAGTCTTCCTTATGGGGGACTTCAATGGACGCACTTAGTCACATCAGTGCGATGCATACGATATGGATCACCCACATCTCATGAGGACCAGAGACCCAGAGGAGATGAGTACCAGTAGAGTATCGGCAGATATGGGTCAGGACACCACAGGGTATGGCAAACATCTGCTTGAGCTAGGCAGCCGACATCAGCTCGTTATATATAACGGGATGCATCGTTGGCCAAGTTCAGGCAGACTTACTTGCTTCCCTCACGGGGGAGGTGAGCACAGTCGACTACATTTTGGGTACCACCTCTGGAGCTTCACTCATCACCAAACTTACTATTGCATGACGCCCACTTGGTGCTGACCATACATTTATCACATTCACACTCTCATCTCCTATTCCATTAGACCCTCCCTCACCCACTGAGACACACATCACGATACACTTCACACACGAGCTCTCACACGTTTATGCACACCATTTACACACCCGCCTACTCTCCCTCGATCCACTCTCACCCTTGGACACACTTACATCACAGTTCACCACCATTCTACACGACTCAGCTCTCTGCAGTTTCCCACACCGCACACATATACACCCTCCACGCAGAGGTTCCATGCCTCAGAACCACTGGTATGATGCGGATTGCCGCGAGCTACGGAAGCACCTACGCATTTTAGAGCATAGAGGGGATATTACACACACAGGCACAGCGTCGCATGCAGAGCCTTACTCGCCGCAAACGGCGTGATTGGGAAGAGAGACAGTACTGGGATATTTATCATTTACTCATGAGTCGAGACAGTGCAGTGGCATGGAGACATTTGAGAGAGAGGAGACAGCAGACACCCATCCGAGACCCGAGCACTTGGCATAGCTATGCACAGAGCCTATACGAGATCCCAAGCCAGCCCCCCATTCCCAGACCACAGAGCTCACGTCCTACTACATCTGACTTCTTCACACCCACTATGGTGGGACGTGCTATTGCCCGTCTACAGCATGGCAAGGCCCATGACCTTTTCGGTTTACAGGCTGAGCACCTCATCTACGGAGGCACGACCCTTGCACCGCTCATTGCCCACCTCTTCAACCGTGCACTGGTTGAAGGGTTCCCTGACTCATGGACTCAGCACACCATCGTGCCCATTCATAAGTCAGGAGATACTATGGATCCAGCTACATACCGGACGATCATGATTGGCCCTATATTGGCCAAGTTATATGGGGCGGTACTGGAGACAGAGTTGAGTACTCTCGCTGAGAGGAAGGGTATCAAGGCTCCAACAGGGAGGCCTCAGACGAGATTACTCTACCATTGACCACATCTTCACTCTAAGATGCCTGTTTGACCAGGCAAGGGTGAGGAAGAGGAGATTATATTGCTACTTTGTGGACTTCCGCAAAGCATTTGACACCGTTCCCAGGGGACGACTCTTCAGACAACTACTTGATATCGGAGCCCCAGAGGAAATGATATGGGGGGATCTATGCCTTATACGAGAGAGTATCTGGCAGAGTCAGATGTCCGGAGGGCTTATCTCATCCACTTGCTAGCACTATCGGGGTGAAGCAAGGATGCCCTCTTTCACCCACCCTCTTTGGTCTCTACATTGATGAGATAGTAGACTACATACAGAAGCAGGGGGGTGATGGCATTGAGGTACGCGGGTCCACTGTCCATATTCTTTTATATGCTGATGGTATTGTACTGGTTTCAGAGTCTGCAGAAGGTCTACAGCATCATCTACATGGCCTAGATGACTTTTGCACACACAGAGGGTTATCTGTGAACCTTGGTAAAACCAAGGTCATGATCTTTCATACATCAGCACAGGTACGCAGACATAGTTTGTTCACGGCAGCGGGTGGACCGATTGAGGTGGTCAGATCATATGTTTACTTGAGAGTGACATTTACAGCCGCATCAGGGTCTTCTCTATGTCTCAGGCAGCACGTGACCGCATCACACGTGGGTATGCAGCACTT